>CM048663.1:15090218-15475218 GCA_026401315.1 Dysphania ambrosioides
GTATATATTTTTGGATACTATTTATATATACTTATCTTGTAATATTATTTTATAATGAAATATGTCGAACCTTGCCAAACTTGAATTCGTGGCCCTTGATATTACTGGAAAGAGTTATTTATCATGGGTGTTAGATGCTAAAATACACCTAGATGCTAAAGGGCTTGGTGAAACAATCAAAGAAGCGAATGAGGCAACACCTCAAGATAAGGCTAAAGCCATGATATTCCTTCGCCATCATCTACATGAAGGGCTCAAAAATGAATATTTAACTGTATCCTTTGGAGTAATCTAAAGGAAAGGTATGCCCACCAAAAAATAGTGATACTCCCTAGAGCTCGTTATGATTGGTTGAATTTAAGATTGCAAGATTTTAAATCTATTAGTGAATATAACTCAGCTATGTTCAAAATAACTTCTCAATTGAAATTATGTGGAGAAAATATTACTGATGCAGAAATGCTTGAAAAGACATATGCCACTTTCCATGCAAATAATATTGTCCTGCACACACAACATAGAGAAAAAGGATTTCAAAAATATTCCAAATTAATATCTTGTCTTCTTGTGACTAAGCAAAATAACGAGTTATTAAGGAAAAATCATGAATCACGTCCTACTGGCTCTACTCCATTCCCTGAAGCGAATGTGACAACCCATTATGGGAAAGAAACTAAAAACAGAGACCATTCCAATAGTGGTGGTCGATGTAGAGGTCCCGGTCATGGGCATGGATATGGATATGGTAGAGGCCGTGGAGGTTATTTCAAAAACTCACATTATCATCAGAAGTGGGAACGTAGGGATGATAAAGAAAGAAGTGAGACCAATATATGTTACCGTTGTGGAGTAAAAGGCCATTGGTCTCGGGTTTGTAAAACTCCAAAGCATCTCGTTGAACTTTACCAAGAATCATTGAAAAAAGGAAAGAAAGTTGAGGCAAACCTTGTTCTTGAAGATGGTAAAGGTGATTTTGATTTTGGCAATGCAAATCATTTAGAAGTTTCCGATTTCCTTATTTCCCCGAAAAGGAATAATTTTGATTTTGGCAATACAACCCATTTAGAAGTTGTTGATTTCTTCACTAGCCCATAAGGAAATAATTAAATTTATATCAATTTGTGTCAGCCTTAAGTATTAGACTTAACCTAGTGATTTACTTATGTTAATTTCTACGGCTGTAATAAGGACTTTTTATGCTTTATGAATATATGAACTATTTGGGTGTTTTTATTGATTTATTATTTTATCATCATTAATTTTATGCTTAATTTTTGACATGTATTTTATTTCATGAAGAACATGGATACTACTCAAGTTTAATTTGTTATGAATGGTGAAGAATTATGTCTTGCTGAGAGTGCAACTACTCATACAATACTTAAAAATAAAAAAAATATATCTCTTATTTGATGATAAGAATTAATGTGAGTACCATATCAGGTAGTACAAATATCATTGAAGGCTCCAGAAGAGCCAACATAAAATTTCCTTGGAGAACTAAAATTAAAATAATTGATGCCTTATACTCCCCAATGTCTCAAAGAAATTTATTGAGTTTTAAGGATATTTGTAATAATAGTTATCATATTGAGACAATCAATGAAGAAGATCATGAATTTCTTCAAATCACGAATATAACTCAAGGCACAAAACATGTTTTGGAGAAACTCCCTACATTCTCCACTGGTTTGTACTACACAAAAATTAATGTTATTGAAACTCATGCTATATTAAACCTGAAGTTTACTGATAACTTTGTAGTTTGGCATGACCAGTTAGGCCATCCCGGTTCAATAATGATGACAAAAATAATTGAGAGTTCATGTGGACATTCTTTGAAGAGCCAACAGATTCTTCATAATAATTTTCCATGTGCTGGTTGCTCGAAAGACAAGTTGATAATTCGCCCATCACCAACTAAGATAAATTTTGAATCAATTACTTTTATGAATCGTATAGAAGGAGATATTTGTGGGCCCATACATCCCCCACGTGGACCATTTAGATATTTTATGGTTTTAATCGATGTATCAACTAGATGGTCACATGTGTCCTTGTTATCAACTCGTAACCTAGCTTTTGCGAGATTACTTGCCCAATTGATTAAGTTACGGGAGCATTTTCCAGATACTCCTATTAAGACTATTTGTCTTGATAATGCTGGTGAATTTACTTTTCAAGCTTTCAATGATTATTGCATGTCCATTGGGATAAGTGTTGAACATCCTGTAGCACATGTTCATACACAAAACGGTTTGACAGAGTCATTATTTAAACGTCTTCAGTTAATTGTTAGACCATTGCTTATGAAATCCAATCTCCCAATTTCTGCATGGGGACATGCCATGTTACATGTAGCAGCACTAATTCGCATCAGGCCAACAAGTTATCACAAGTTATCCCCATTACAATTAGTTTATGGTCAGGAACCAAATATCTCCCATCTAAGAATTTTTGGATGTGTGGTTTATGTCCAAATAGCTCCACCACAACGCTCTAAGATGGGTCCTCAAAGGAGGTTAGGGATATATGTTGGATTTGAATCCTCATCAATAATTAAATACCTAGAACCTACAACAGGGGATCTATTTACGGCTCGTTTTGTAGATTGTCATTTTAACAAGACACTTTTTCCAACATTAGGGGGAGAAAAAAGAAAGTTGGAAAAGGAAATTAAAAGGAATAAATTATCATTATCCTTTCTTGATCCTCGAACCAAACAATGTGAACTAGAAGTTCAAAAGATAATTCATTTACAAAGTTTAGCAAATCAATTGCCAGACTCGTTTGCTGACCCCAAAAGAGTGACTAAATCACATATTTCAGCTGTAATTGCTCCATTTAAAATAGATGTCTTGGAAAATAAATTTGCTAATGAGTCTAAACCACATCAAAAATATGAAAGACCAATAGGTTCCAAAGATAAGAATCCTTGGAAATGAAAAGGTGCAATGATTGATGATGGTCAAAGTGAAGAAAATTTTTCCGAAGGGCCTCTAGAAGAGACTTTAGACATGGTACAAGAAGAAATTCAGGTACTTGATAATGAAGAAATTTCAACAAATTATATCATGTCTGGAATTATATGGAACTAAAATCAAATCGACATTGATGATATTTTTGCATGCAATGTAGCATTAGATGTTATGGTTAATAATGAGGTTCATGAACCAAAATCCATTAAAGAATGTAGACAAAGAAATAATTGGCCAAAATGGAAAGAAGCAATTGAAGCAGAGTTAAAATCTCTTAGAAAAAGAGAAGTATTCGGACCTATAGTCCGTACACCTAAAGGTCTAAAGCCAGTGGGATATAAATGGGTCTTTGTGTGAAAGAGAAATGAAAAGGGTGAAGTTGTAAGATATAAGGCACGATTAGTTTTAGAAGGATTCTCACAAAGACATGGTATTGATTATGAGGAGATATACTCTCTTGTGGTGGATGCTATTACTTTCAGATTTCTGATTAGTCTAGCAATAAGAGAAGGATTTGACTTACGTTTGATGGATGTAGTCAAAGCTTATTTATATGGCTCATTGGATACTGAAATTTATATGAATCTCCCAAAAGGTTTTAAGCAACCAGAAGTAGCAAAGTCTAGTTCTCGAGAACATTTCTGTATTAAATTGAACAAATATCTTTATGGATTGAAACAATCTGGGCGTATGTGGTATAATCGTTTAAGTGAGTATTTGTTAAAAGAAGGTTATAAGAATGATCTTGTTGGCCCATGTATTTTTATAAAGAAATTTAGATCGGGATTTGTTATAATTGCAGTGTAAGTTGATGATTTGAATATCATCGGAACTCCTGAAGAGATTTCGGTGACTGTTGATTGTTTAAAGAAAGAGTTTGAGATGAAAGATCTTGGAAAGACAAAGTTTTGCTTAGGGTTACAAATAGAGCACATAGAGAATAGAATCCTTGTGCATCAATCAACATATGTAGAAAAAGTTCTTAAAAGATTTTCTATGGATACAACACATCCATTAAGAAACCCTATGGTTGTAAGATCCCTTGATGTAGAAAATGATCTCTTCCGACCTCGGGAAAATGATGAAGAAATTCTTGGTCCTAAGTACCATACCTTAGTGCAATTGGAGCACAAATGTACCTTGCAAGTCATACACGACCCGACATATCATTTTCAATTAATTTATTAGCAAGGTTTAGTTCAAGTCCAACCCGAAGGCATTGGAATGGGATTAATCATATACTTTGTTACCTTCAAGGTATGAAGGATATGGGCTTATTTTTCCCTAAGATGTCCAAAGAAAATTTGATTGGTTTTTACAGATGTAGGTTATTTATCTGATCCACATAATGCTCGATCACAAACTGGATATGTGTTCACATATGGTGGTACTGCCATTTCTTGGGGTTCCATGAAACAAACCATTGCAACTACTTCTTCCAATCATTATGAGATTTTGGCAATTCATGAGGCTAGTCGTGAATGTGTATGGCTAAGGTCGGTAATTCAACATATTAAAAGCATTTGTGGTTTATCATATGGGAAAGAGGCACTGGCAATTCTATATGAGGATAATGCAGCTTGTATTGCTCAACTTAAGGAACGATACATCAAAGATGACAAAACAAAGCACATCTCACCCAAATTTTTCTTCACTCATGATCTTCAGAAGAATGGGGATATAAATGTTTTGCAGATTTGTTCAAGTGAGAATTTAGCAGACTTATTTACTAAGGCTCTCCCAACCACAACATTTAAAAATTTAGTTTATTGTATTGGATTGCGTCGTCTCAAAGATCTCTAGTGATATTATAATGAGGGGGCGTAGTTACGCGTTGCACTCTTTTTTCCTTATCCATGGTTTTTTCCCAAAGGGTATTTCCTGGAAAGGTTTTTAATGAGGCAACATATAAGCGCATTAAATCTCTTTTAGATAATGGGCTTCCAAGGGGGAGATTACAAAATAATAATTGTGTATGCCCATTATTGTTTGTAAGATCCTCAATATTATGACTATCCTTTTAACTTCCTTGTAACCCCTATATGCCATTAGTTCATATTGTAACCTTCACGAATGGACTCTTGATTGTCCACATAGATTATATTGTTTATACCATATATATATATATATGTGTGTGTGTGTGTGTGTGTGTGTGTGTGTGTGTATAGATGGTTAAATTGAAATAGGTTAGATATAGGAACAAAGAATTACTATCTACATCTCTCTCTAATATTCTCCTTTCCCTTTATTTTATAACATAAATCACACTTAATAATATAATTATGGATAGCCTATCTAGGAATCTTATAATTAAATTATTAAAAATTAATCACCAATATTAGTCTTTTAATGCTTTAAATTAACCTACCTCTAATAGAATTCAGCTATGTATGTAATTAAAGTTCTTCATCATGTACAATAATTGTAATTCTTAGTTAACTTGATATATGACTGAATCAAAGTAGAGTCTTATATAGGTGGATTATGACAGTTACTTTAGATCAACAACCTTATTCCTCCCACCCTTTCTGGCAAGCCCAATTTCTCCCATGACATCCAATGTATCTTCCATTCCTTATCTTTCACGCTCTACCAAAATTGAGCCATAATAGAATGAATTTCATCAATTAGCCCTTCGAAAATCTTAAAGGTGCTCATTTGTAACGCGAGATCACCTGCATTATAATTACTATCTCTTTTCTCGATTTTGACAAAAACCTTTCTTACCAACCTTGGAGTTTTTTCCATATACGTTCCTTCAGCGCACTAAAAATCACCTTCTTGGAGTTACCAATTATCTTTGGAAGGCCAAGGTATTTTTCATGCTTTTCCACCTCCATAACACCCTCTTGCTAGAAGTAACTCCTAATTTATCGAAGTTAATCTTCTGACTATATAATCTTTCGTAAACACTAATTAGTTTTGCAATTTTGAGCATTCCTATAGAGTCACTCGGGCAAAAAAGATACCGTCATCCATAAAGAGCAGATGTAAAACTCTTGGGAGCACTATTACACATCCTTACCCCATGAATCAAATTCTCCTTAGCCAACCTTATTTGTTAATAAATCCGAAAATGCTTCATGACATAGGAGGAATAAATACTATGATATTGAGTCCCCTTGTTGAAGACCCCTTTATGGTGTGACACTACCAACTATTGCTCCGCTCACTTTAAATGAAAATCATAGGCATGAATGTATTTTTGTACCCCCCCCCCACTCAAACCCCATCATATTCATCACTCTCTCCAAAAAAATTTCCAATTAACTCTATCATATCCCTTGCTCATATACAACTCTAAAGCTACTAATCCATGCTTCCTCTCGCTTCCCAACTTCATACAATGGAAAAATCTCAAACCCTAATAGGGCATTATTAGTGATTAGTTGACCAGGCACAAATACACATTGATTGTAAGACACTATGCTCGGATAAAGACTCTTAAGCTTGTTAGTCAAAACCTTTAACACCAATTTGTATATCACATTGCACAAGCTAATTAGTTTGAACATTATGTTCTTGTAGGGTTCCGCACATTTAGGAATGAGTACCACACATGTCTAATTAAAATCAATGTTTCCATGGAGCTAGTTTATAACAAAAGCCACAACCTCCTCTTTCACAATACCCCAAAATTTTGATAAAAAGAGCATGCATTCCATTGACCCAAGACTTTATTTAAATGTATAAGAAAGATAGCTTCTTTAATCACCAATGATGTTGATTCCAATGCTAGCTCGACATTTATGTCACTCATAATTGTATTATCCACACCACTCAGAGCCTCAACCATATTTAAGGAGGTCCCTAGAAGAAAATAAGGTTGAAGAAAGAGTTTATGATACCCTCGACTTTCTCAAGTTTAACACACCAATTTCCCACATTATCCTCTAGACCTTTTATATCATTCCCCATCCTCCTCTGACGTTCCTTGTGATGAAAATAATTTGTGTTTTCATCACCATTCTCATTTCATTTTCTCTCACCCGAGTATGCTAATATGACTATTTTGTCATATATAGCTCATCAAGTTCCCTCAACACCCTCCTACAATTTATCAATCGTAGCTGAAGGTTCAATGGGCACTCAAGAGGGGGGGGGGGGGGGGGGGGTGAATTGAGTGTTAAGTAATCGTTGGCAATTTTTACTTCTTTTCGGATTATGTGTAAGGAACCAGTTGTGCTGGTTCCCTTATGCAGCGGAATAAAACAAAGCAATAAAGAACACCACAGATTTAACGAGGTTTAGCCAACTCTGGCCTACGTCCTCCTATTCTAAGTCCTTTATTAATCTACTCCGAAAAATAAAGATAAAGAACACTCTACTGTTTCCCTACTCCGGGAACCAGTAAACCCCACACTCTACTCCGAATGTGCTTTAAACTTACCCTCGTAAGTTCCTAGTGTGTTTGAACTCACAAACACTCACCAAGTCTTCAACCCCTCTGTCAAAGACTTAATACAAGATCAAGAACTCTCTAATGATCTAACTCTCAAAAGTCAAATAGAGAAAAACGTTAAAACACTATTATGCTCTTGTGTATCACTTAATAATTGAATTAGCGCTTTTAGCTCTCAAAGATCAAACTCTACTAAAAATGCGTGAGAGCTCTGTTTGTGATTATTCAGAGCAAGATGTATTTATAGGTTAGTTGGCTAAACCCTAAAATCATGCATATAAGATATATATACGATTTTAGGATAAGTATTTATCCTAATTGATTTGATCACAAGATAAGATCAACTTAGGATAAGGTACTTCCCGGTTTTTAGCTAACCAAAAATATCATCTAATCTTTTAGCTGCTTAGATATATCTTAAATCAATATATTTCGGAAAATATCCTTTTTGTAAAATCTTTGTAAAAACCGCAGCTTGAATAATCTGTTCAGTTAACCTGGTTCCCTGACCTAGTTCCCTGAACTGAATATGTTATGAAATTTGTTCCAAACCTTGTACCAAATTTCATAACGATATTTAATATACTAAAAGCACTTTATATACTCAATTATATAAGTTGTACTACGGAGCATTTACATGAAGATCCTAAATAACTCTTCGAGTGTAGTCTTCCTTTATGCATTCGTTAAGTCTTGAAAATTTCCATGAATGAACTCAATTATTGACCAAGGACCTTCCTTTAAGTTGATCGAAAATCCTTTCAAGCTTCCAATCTTAGAAATCAACTTAGATGCATAGCTCATTTATCATCTAGTTGTTCCCTGTATAAAGACAAGTTAGTTCAACAAATATCTCATATAAGTAATAACTTATCTAGGGAAATAGTGTTCTATTTTAGCTGGTTCCCCCAACTGTATTGAACACTTTCAAAGACCTGTTTCCCTTAGCTGTTTGTCATCATTCAAAACTGTCAATCAAAACCTAAGGGACTCAACAAATTCCCCCTTTTTTGATGATGACAAACATTTGAAGTTTCTGCACTGTAAACATACTCAAAAGAAAGTAGTCAAAAACTTTAAGAACTCAAGACTCAATGGAACAAGTCAGTTAAGCCAACTAGTTCCCTAAACAGAAACAGAAAATAAGATAAAGTAAAAGTAAAAGTAAAAAGACTCAAAAACGACTCAAACTAAACTAGTAAAGACTCTAGGCTTCAACTTCAACTATTTTCCCCCTTTTGGCATCATTAAAAAGATATGCAAAAGTAGCATCTTATGCATAAAGTAACGTGCTAAACCATCCAATGGCATCAACCATTATACAAATAAAGTGCTACAAAAGAAGGTCAGAATAGTCAAAGTTAAGCCATGCCATCAATAAAGATCATAGTTTAATACAAACCAACAAAAGTGAACGATAGAGCCCAAATCCATATCAAAACAAGTTCATGGATTGGGAGGAATAAAAACAGTCCAACAAAATCAGTTATTCAAAATATAATATAATAAAGGTAGGCTAAATGAAAAAGAGAACAAATTCAATCATCATCATCATTTTCATCATCTCCTTCCTCTTCTTCAGTGGCAGCCTCCTCAGCTGTTTCTTCCTGGTTCTCCTCCTCTTCACTGTCATCTTCCTGCTGGTCTACTTGCTGGTCCTCCTTAACTTGTTTCTTCTCATTTCCAGAACTACCAGCAATCTGTTTCTCTAACTTGATCATCCTCATAATAAACGAAGTAGATAGACCTTCCACTAAGTTCACTAACTTGCTGAGTTGATCCCCTACAGCACTTATCTTCTCTTCCTGACTCTCCAGCCTCTTAAGAATAACCTGCTGACCAGCTGGTTCCTCTGCCTTTTGTTTCTTCTTGGTAGGCTTAGGAGTCTCTACTGGTTCCTCCTCCCTAAACTTCAACACCCCAGCACTTATGATCAACCCCTTTATTTCAGAATACCTTTGGTAAACACCATTGCAGGAGCAGTTGATCCACTAAGAGAAACATTATTCTCTTTAAGAAGCTTAGTTATGTAGGAGCCATAAGGAAGAGAGTGGTGGGATGAATTATATCAATTCATCATATGGTTTATCATTAGAGAAGGAAGATTTATCTTAATCCTTTTCATCAGCAAATATATAAGCACCATTTCCATAATGCGCACAAAACCCCTACCTTGTGCTCGAGGGATAATCATCTTGTTACACACAGAATGAAGGACCAGCATCACTGGTTCCTTCAAGCTACCAATTTTAAACGTTCTAGCTTTCTTTGGAACTTTCCCTCCAAACACAAAGTCATGCACTTCATCTGGACTGACCCCTATAAGTGTGGGCCATCCATCTCCAGAATACTCATCAAAACCATCTCTGGGTATATTCAACAACCCAGCCAAACTTGCAACAGACACATTCACTTCAACATCATTCACAACTGAACTTAACGATCTATCCAACATTTGTTTCAAATTCACATAAAACTTTCTAACACCATCAATATTAGCATCACAGACATCAAACAAAGGCATCCAACCCTGATGTTCTAACAACTCTTTCACATCACTTAGGGCAACTTCATCAAAATAACCAACTTCTGTTTTACACCCAGATACTACAACCCTAGAACCTAAATCAGTCATACCAACAGATGGAGATTCTACTGACATACCTCTTGCAGACTTCCGTGCTGTTCTCTTTCGTTTGGAACCAGCAGAGTCCATCGACTGTTCCTCTATTACTACTTCGCCAATCCTTTTCAGGGAAGACCTAGTCACTCTGCTGCGAACCAAGGGTTCTGTAGTCCACTTTTTATGCCCAATAATCTGTAGATCATCTTCCTCACTTCGAACTTCCTCCTCTTCCCTTTCTCCAACAGTGTTGAAGAATTCTTCAGTGCTTTTGGGCTGGTCCCCCTGAGATGAGATAGGTTCCTTGATGATGGAATCATCAGCCTCAGGGGTTTTGGGTAAAGGTGCATTTTTGGGAGGTGGAGGTGAGGGAGATTTAGAAGATGGAGATAGAGTTGGTGATGGGTTCTTTGTGGTGGTAGGAGGTGAGTTGCTCGATGAAGTTGGAGCAGGGTTTGCTTCATTGATGGAGGTCTCCTTCAATTGAGTGGACTCACTTGCTTGAGTCTTCTCCTTCCTTTTCTTAGCTTGAGCCCTGGTTGATTTCCTTCCCATTGTAGCAGATGAGCTTCACAGATTTGAGGGAGATGAGAACGGAGTGAGCAGTGTTCAGGGTACCACTTTTGAACGAGAGAGAGAGAGGATGAGTAGAGTGATGATGTGATGTAAAGCTGTATCAATGAGTTGATGTGTATTTATATCAATTGCATAGACATAGGATTTCAAAAATTAGCCGGTTGAGAGTCAAGATAAACGGAAGAGATAATTTCAGAAATTGAAACTTTAAAAATTGTAGTTATCTTTTTACAAAAGAGTCAACCAACTATAAATTAGGCAATTTAATATATTTGCCTCTTTGTAGGATAGGAATAACTGAAATAAGATACTTCTTTCCAAAAAGAAATTATCTTATAGTAATCTTCCGAAAATAAGATATTTTCGGATGACATATCAGAGCTGAACTGCTGTTTCCTCTTGCTGGTACCTGTATTGAACCAGTTATTCTATTTTCAGCATGTTTCAAAATAACTTCTCCTTTTTCTATGCAACAATAATCCACTTAGGTTATTTACACAATATTTGTAAGTAAGCAACATAGTTATATACATAATCGATACAAAAGCATACTTATTCTAACCAATCATTGAAGGAAATAATTGAAGCCATCGCCTAAAATCTAACTAGACCTAAAAGGACTCTTAACCTACAAAAAGACTCTCCACATAAAGGCTTTGTGAAGATATCAGCTATTTGATCTTCACTTTTACAGAACAACATCTCCACCAATCCTTTTTCCACATTGTCTCTTAGAAAATGGTGTCTTATCTCAATGTGTTTGGTCTTGGAGTGTTGCACGGGGTTCTTTGAAATATTGATTGCACTAGTGTTATCACAAAAAATAGGAACACTTTTATAGATAACACCAAAATCTTTCGGCTGGTTCCTTATCCACAGTAGCTGGGAACAGCATGAAGCTGCAGCTATATATTCTGACTCTGCTGTGGATAGGGCCACTGAATTTTGCTTCTTAGAACCCCATGATATAAGACAAGAGCCAAGGAAGTGTGCCATACCTGATGTGCTCTTTCTATCAACTAGGAAACCAGCATAATCTGCATCTGTATATCCAATGAGATCGATGGTACTGCCTTTGGGGTACCACAAAAACAGATCTGCTGTTCCCACAAGATACCTGAGTATCCTTCTAACAGCCTTCAAGTGAGATTCCTTTGGATTGCTTTGAAACCTAGCACACAAACCAACAGAAAACACAATGTCAGGTCTACTAGCTGTTAGGTAAAGTAGAGAACCAATCATTCCTCTATAAAGCGTAGCTTCAACATTTTTTCCTTTAAGATCAGCATCCAACTTTGTGGATGTGGGAACAGGTGTATCATAAGCTTTGCTGTTCTCCATGCCAAACTTTTTCAGCAGCTCTTTTAAGTACTTTTGTTGATGGATCATTATACCATCATTTGTTTGCTTAATCTGCAGCCCTAGGAAGAACCCTAGTTCTCCCATCATACTCATTTCAAATTCACTCTGCATAAGATTTGCAAATTCGTCACACAAAGTTTGATTAGTAGCACCAAATAAAATATCATCAACATAGATTTGTACTATAATCAGGTGTTTCCCCCTGGTTCTTATGAACAAGGTCTTGTCTACTGTTCCCCTCTTGTAATCATTAGCCATCAAGAAATTAGACAGTCTTTTATACCAAGCCCTTGGAGCTTGTTTCAAGCCATATAATGCTTTATCCAACTTATATACATGCTGGGGAAACAGTGCATCTTCAAAACCAGGTGGCTGCTCTACATATACTTCTTCCTTCAAATAGCCATTAAGGAAGGCAGTCTTCACATCCATCTGAAACAGCTTAAGATTCATGTGAGCAGCATAAGCAATTAAAATCCTAATAGCCTCTAGCCTAGCTACTGGTGCAAACGTCTCATCATAGTCAATTCCTTTTTGTTGATTGTACCCTTGCACCACTAGCCTTGCTTTGTTTCTGACTATAGTAATGAGGTTATCTAACTTGTTTCTAAAGACCCATCTAGTACCAATTACTGATCTTTCCTTTGGACGGGGAACCAGGTGCCAAACCTGGTTTTTCTGAAACTGATTTAGTTCATCTTGCATAGCTAGTATCCAATTAGGATCACTCAATGCCATTTTATAGTCAGTAGGCTCTACATTAGACAGGAAAGAATAGAAAGCGCAAAAGTTTTGAAAGACACTTCTTCTCATTTGAATCCCCTTATTTATATCACTAATTATTTGATCAGTGGGATGAGAGGCTTGATATCTAAAACTTTTGACATTAATACTGTTTTGTGCTTCCTCATTAAGTTGGGAACTAGCATGTTCATGAATCTCTTCTCTTTCTGAAGAACCAGGAGGATTCACATTCATGCTGCTTCCTCTATCATTACTTACCTCAGGTTCAGGGGTGGTACCTTCTTCTGTTCCCCCTGAGCTCATTACCTGTCTATTTTGTGAGGAACCATCAGGACTTGGTTCCTCTTCAGAATCCTCATTTTCTCCATTTTCTTCTCTAGGCACTTCATCATTATCATCTGGTGGAGTATTTGGTAGGCCTAGCTCTGCTTGCACTTCAACTGAGGGACCAGTATACTGGTTCCCCATGAAATCCATCAATCCAATCACTTCATCAGGTTGTACCTGCGCAATCTCAAAAGACATGTTAAATTCATCAAAAATGACATGGACACTCTCCTCAACACAGAGAGTCCTTTTATTGAAGACTCTATATGCTTTGCTGTGAGAAGAGTATCCAAGAAAGATTCCCTCATCACTTCTGGGATCAAATTTATCAAGCTGGTCCTTCCCATTATTATGCACATAACATTTACATCCAAAGACACGAAAGTATGTGAAGGTGGGCTTTCGACCTTTAAGAAGTTCATAGGGAGTCTTATTTAACTTTGGTCTAATGAGACCTCTATTCAATATATAACAAGCAGTGTCAACAGCTTCACCCCAAAAACTCTTTGGGAGACCACTCTCAATGAGCATCGTCCTCGCCATCTCCTCAAGAGTTCTGTTCTTCCTTTCTACAACACCATTTTATTGAGGTGTTCTAGGGGCTGAGAAGTTATGATTAACTCCATGTTCCCTACAATAATCAATAAAGTTAGCATTATCAAATTCAGTACCATGGTCTGATCTTATCGAGACCAGCTTATGGGTGAGCTGGTTCTCCACTTGTTTCACCAATGTTACCCATTCTTCAAACGTTTCATCCTTTGTGTGTAACATCATTACCCAAGTGTACCTAGAATAATCATCAACCATAACACAGACATATCTATGACTTCTTCGACTTTGTACTCTCATGGGACCACACAAGTCAATGTGTACAAGTTCGAAGGGTCTGCTGGTACTCAAAACAGTTTTAGGCTTAAAAGAGATTTTGACCTGTTTTCCCCTTACACATTCAGAACAAACTTTATCAGCTTCGTACTTAATGTTAGGAAGACCTACCACTAAGTCACGTGCTTTAAGCTTGTTTAGAAGTGTTAGGCTAGCATGTCCAAACCTCTTATGCCAAATCCATTGATTATTTTCAGAAACAGCTCTCAAACAGATGGACTTGTCTTGAGGGATCTTATCTAGGAAGGTGATGTAGACATCATGCTTCCTAGTTCCCTCACATACCAGTTCTCCTGTTTGTGAGTTAACTATGTGACATAGGTTGGCTTGAAACTCAACTCTATTACCTTTGTCACATAATTGCGAAATACTCAAGAGATTATGTTGCAAGCCTTCAACATAATAAACATCATCTATTGTGTTAGAAAGTGTCTTACCAACCTTACCTAAACCAGTGATGGTTCCCTTGCTGTTATCCCCAAAGGTGACACTTCCTCCATCAAAGGCCACTAGTGAAAGGAATTGATCTTTATCCCTGGACATGTGTCTTGAGCAACCACTGTCCAAATACCAATAGGTGTCTCCCTTCACTCTAGCCTGTAAGATTAAATCAAACATTAGTTTTAGGAACCCAAGCACACTTGGGTCCCTTTTCAACAACATTAACATCATGTTTATCCTTTCTTCTCCACACATACATTATACTCTTGCTATTCTTATTAGCACTAATTTTCTTAGCTGGACATTCATGTATCTTATGTCCATTCTTACCACAATGAAAACACACGTGCATCTCTTTAGTCATGACATACTTACCTCGCTGATATTCTGTGATCCAGGTGGTCTCTCTGGGAGACCAGTTAGTCCTGGTTCTCTGTCTAGTATAACCAAGACCAAATTTTCCTTTGTTTCCTCCTGATGAAGTCAGAAGGTTCAAAGTTCTTTGTGCGTTCAGTAGCTTATCCAAATGTCTATGACTGTCATGCAATTCCCTTTCTTTTGTTTCAAGTGTTTTAACTAACAACTCATTTTTCTCTTTCAAAAACTCAAAGTTACTTTCTAAAGTTGCAAGTTGTAAGTTAAGATCTAAGACCGTAGGGTCATTAGACATGTTACTAACTACTAATTGTTTTTCACTTTTTAGTTGATTAAATTTAGCATGTAACTTACAGATAGTGCTTTCATATTCATTAATCATACTGCTGACTTCAACGCTGGTTCCAGTGGGAAAACTAGGGGACTGAGCAGCTTTAAGTGAAGCAATTTCTTTGTGAGAATTTTCTAAGTTGAAAGCCAATGTTTTAAATGCCTTCAACAGAGAAGTTCTATTACAAGAATTTGCTTTACATATGACTGTAGAAAAATCAGGGACTTCACTAGTAGTTGATAAGTCTTTGGGGAACCAGGAGATCAGATCTTCTTCACCATCACTTGGATAGTCAAGTTCAGAAGATCTTGCCCTTTCTAGTTCTACCTTGCACTTGTCCAATTCAACTTCTAGTTCAGCACTTTGATTTTTCAAGTTATGGCAAACCATCTCTAGATGATCACAACTAGCAATAGCAATTTCACATTCATTGCGTTTTTCTTTTAGTTCTCTTTTGCCGGTTATATAAGTTTCACCTAATTTATAGCATTCATCTAATAAAGAATCTATACAAGCAAGCATATTTTCTCTATCATATTCATGCATATCTATTCTAATTTGTTCAAGGTTTACCTTATGTCTTTGTAGTACGTCCTTCTTAGCCATTAAGCATTTCTTGAATGTACTGGTTCCCCCTCTAGTTCCCGGACCAGTGCTGTTCTCCTTGATGTTTGTGAAGGCAGTTAAGCAAACATCAGAACTAGTTGTATCTTCTTCTTCATCAGATCCTGAGTCAGATTCTCCCCACATAGATGCTATCATGGCATTCTTGAAAGCCCTCTTATCTCCAGATTGAGATTGCTTGTCCTTCCATTTTGGACAATCACGAATGATGTGTCCTTTCTCACAACACTTGAAGCAGCCTGAAGACGAGTTAGATTTTTTAGTGTTTTTGAAATTCCTACCTTTGAAATTCCTCTTTTGATCACGAAGAGATCTTTCAAATCTTTTTGTAATCAGGCTGATCTCATCTTCTTCTTCCTCTACTGTTCCCTTCAGTGCCATGCCTCTGGCTGGTTCCTTCTCAAACTTAGAGTCAATCAGCATCTCATGAGTCATAAGGGAACCAATCAGCTGTTCCAAGGACAGGGTAGACAGATCCTTTGCTTCATATACTGCTGTTACCTTAGCTGTCCATGTATCTGTTAAACTACGCAAAATTTTTCTCACAAGATCCTCATCAGAAAATATTTTACCAAGTGATCTAAGATCATTAACAATAGTCATAAACCTACGAAAGCAATCATTGATTTTTTCATTTTTATTCATGGCAAACAATTCGTATTTAGACATGATTAAATCAATTTTAGACCGTTTTACCTCACTGGTTCCCTCAAACGCAAGTTCAAGGGTGTCCCATATCTCCTTAGCACTACTGCAACCAGAGATACGATTTGTTTCGTTCTCACCTATTGCTTGTTGTAGAATTGACATTGCCTTAGCATTTTTCTCCAGTAGCTTGTAATCAGCAGTGACCAACTCGATATCCTTCTTGGGAACCTGTTTCCCATCAGCTTCTGTCTTGAGAATGATATTAGGACCATTTTTAACTACTAGCCAGCATTCATAATCAATACCCATGATAACATTCTGGATCCTATTCTTCCACCAGGCATAATTATTTCCATTAAACTTTGGTGTCTTGTTGTCATAACCGATTGCACTTAATTCTTGAGTACTCATTCTTAACTCCTCTAGATGTTACTCTTTCGAGAAGCTTAGGCTCTGATACCAATTGAAGGTTCAATGGGCACTCAAGAGAGGGGGGGGGGTGAATTGAGTGTTAAGTAATCGTTGGCAATTTTTACTTCTTTTCGGATTATGTGTAAGGAACCAGTTGTGCTGGTTCCCTTATGCAGCGGAATAAAACAAAGCAATAAAGAACACCACAGATTTAACGAGGTTCAGCCAACTCTGGCCTACGTCCTCCTATCCTAAGTCCTTTATTAATCTACTCCGAAAAATAAAGATAAAGAACACTCTACTGTTTCCCTACTCCGGGAACCAGTAAACCCCACACTCTACTCCGAATATGCTTTAAACTTACCCTCGTAAGTTCCTAGTGTGTTTGAACTCACAAACACTCACCAAGTCTTCAACCCCTCTGTCAAAGACTTAATACAAGATCAAGAACTCTCTAATGATCTAACTCTCAAAAGTCAAATAGAGAAAAACGTTAAAACACTATTATGCTCTTGTGTATCACTTAATAATTGAATTAGCGCTTTTAGCTCTCAAAGATCAAACTCTACTAGAAATGCGTGAGAGCTCTGTTTGTGATTATTCAGAGCAAGATGTATTTATAGGTTAGTTGGCTAAACCCTAAAATCATGCATATAAGATATATATACGATTTTAGGATAAGTATTTATCCTAATTGATTTGATCACAAGATAAGATCAACTTAGGATAAGATACTTCCCGGTTTTTAGCTAACCAAAAATATCATCTTATCTTTTAGCTGCTTAGATATATCTTAAATCAATATATTTCGGAAAATATCCTTTTTGTAAAATCTTTGTGAAAACCGCAGCTTGAATAATCTGTTCAGTTAACCTGGTTCCCTGACCTGGTTCCCTGAACTGAATATGTTATGAAATTTGTTCCAAACCTTGTACCAAATTTCATAACGATATTTAATATACTAAAAGCACTTTATATACTCAATTATATAAGTTGTACTACGGAGCATTTACATGAAGATCCTAAATAACTCTTCGAGTGTAGTCTTCCTTCATGCATTCGTTAAGTCTTGAAAGCTTCCATGAATGAACTCAATTATTGACCAAGGACCTTCCTTTAAGTTGATCGAAAATCCTTTCAAGCTTCCAATCTTAGAAATCAACTTAGATGCATAGCTCATTTATCATCTAGTTGTTCCCTGTATAAAGACAAGTTAGTTCAACAAATATCTCATATAAGTAATAACTTATCTAGGGAAACAGTGTTCTATTTTAGCTGGTTCCCCCAACTGTATTGAACACTTTCAAAGACCTGTTTTCCTTAGCTGTTTGTCATCATTCAAAACTGTCAATCAAAACCTAAGGGACTCAACAGTAGCCCTATATGCAACACCTCCTTATAGCATCGGTAGAAGCTTTTGTTTTTCTTAACATTCCCAAAGGCGAATTTCTCCCAAGAATTAAAGGCATTTGATTAATTTGCTATCTTGACATTTCTTTTTTCCCCTTGTGATGACTCCCACACTTTCCTCACTATCTCTATACACTCCCTATTCGACAACCATAGAGCTTCAAATCTGAAGGGTCTTTTTTTCCTCCACCTTTCTCCCTTATTACCCGCATACAACATGATTGGACTATGGTTTGATCTGTATATTGGGAGATGAATTATTTGGAACATGGGAACAAAATCATCCACGAATTATAGGCCTAAAATCTGCCCAATATCTCCCATATTATTGTATTATCCGACAATCCTCTTTCCAAAGTAAAATAACTCCTATGGAAACCTAAGTCGCATAGTTGGCACTTATCAATCATTTCCTGAAAAGAATTCATCCTTCTCTCACTCCTATTGGAACCACCCTCTTTCTCCAAGTCACTAACAATTTCGTTGAAATGACCCAAAAATACAATTGGTATACAATAATCTGCCTTTACCATTTACATCAAGTCAAAAGTTTGTTGTTTATTTGGTCTATCAGTAGGGGTGGCAATGGGTCCAAGACCCGATCCAGACCCGGTTAGACCCGACCCATTTTTTAGGGTCTAGGTCTAATTTTTATAGACCCATTGGATCCGGATCGGATATGGGTCTAAATGTCCTTGGATCGGATATAATCCGAATTCAAAAAATTTAGACCCAGATTCGATCCATATTCGACCCATGGACCCACATATTTAAAAAATAAAATCTAATCTAAAACTAAAGATTCATTCACATTATTCTGTCACCTTCAACTCTTTCTCATTGCCACTCACCAAGTAATTGTGATTACTAGCTTCTTGTCGTCACGCCTCCGCAAACATGTTCAACTGAGTTTGAGATTACTAACTTTTGTGTGATTTTAAAACTTGCGAGTAGCGATGCACTAGATCTTAAAAACATTATAACATAGTATTAATGAGTTTAGGACTTTTGATTTAGTGTTGGATTTTAACTATAGAGCTTACTTGTTTTCCATTCATTGAACTAAAGATTGTTTTGCAAGTATTTCAATGATACAAATTGTGTCCTTTAGAAAGAATTTATTAATTTATCTCATTTGACATAATCATGCAATTTATCTTCCTTTATAACACTTAATCAGTAAACAATTCTAAGGTATGAAATGCAAAAATACATCCAATTATAAGATATTTGAATAATAAGCACATAAAAATAAAAATATGTTAAGGATCCATTTTGGACCTGAGATCTATTAGTGGATCTAGGTAAGGGTTTGAAAGGGACTCAATGGGTTTGGGGCGGATATAGGTCTAATTTAAAAATAATGGGTATGGGTTCAAATCTAATAAGACCCAACCTAAACCCAACCCATTGCCATCTTTATCCATTAGGCCATCCATAAATCCCCACAGCCCTCCACACTATAAATCTAACATTATTACTAATCTCAAGAACAACAACTGTAGGGAATAGGAGATCACCAAGGCATTCAACTCACTCCACTATATTCCAATTCCTCTAACCTTCCAACACTATTAAATAGAAGTTTATAATACTAGAACAATAGTTTAGAACAATAAAACAAAAGTTTAGAATATTAGAACAGAAGTTTAGAATAATAAAACAAATTTTTAGAACAATAAAATAGAAGTTTAAAACATTAGAACAAAAGTGTAGAATATTAGAATAGAAGTTTAAAACAATAGACAATAGACATTTAAAATAATAGAATAGACGTTTAGAACAAATGTTTTGGAGAAAGTACAGCTGAAATGATGTTAGAAGATGTAAATTATAGTAGAAACTAGGTAGCTTTTTCTTGGGGTTTTGCAAAAAGTGGTTTTTGTCTTAGTGTATTTCAGAAAGTGGGAAAACGTGCGTTAGTTTTTTAAAATCAAAGAAGTGTGTCAATTTTGCCATTATTTATGCTTCTGCCATTCTTTTTCACTCATACCTCATCCGTTGGATTTGGGGATTGCATGGTGTAAGATGGGTTTTTATTTGGAAAATTGTTTCTATATATATATGTTTTATCCTCCAATCGTTAGCCACACAAGCATATCTATCTTCTTGAAACTAATACCTCTAATAAATCAAGAAAATACACAATTTTCCAAAACTTATAGCTAATTTATAACTAATAACATATAACAAGTTAAATTAACCACAATCCCTATTGCTTCAAATTTTACTCCTTACTTGCTAGCAGCTAATGGATCAGTGCTCTTGTCTTCTGTCACCGTCAAACCCTATGAAATATTATGCAAATTGGTGTATTTATTCTTGTTAATTATTATGCAAATTAGTGTATTTATTATTGTTCTCAATACATTACCCTAGTATACTTCGGCTCTATTAATTTAAATAAGCATTGGGTGTAACTTACATTATTGGTAGATTTTTTTTGCTATACTAAAATTTGGGGGTTAGATGTCTGGTAGCAAAATTGATTTAACTTTCTCAAAGAATCAATAATTTAAAGGCTCTAAAAGAGAAGAAACACATGCATCAACATGAATATTTATATTTATTATTTTAGTTTAATTAAATGTATTTAATTACAAATATTTATAACATAATTTTTAGGCCCACCTTAGCGTTTCAGTGTGTATTTGGATGAAAAATTAAGTATATGAGTTAACTACACATTTTGTGTATATTTTGGGATCAATTTTTTCCATTTGAAAGTGAAAGGGGTGATTTGTGCATCTAATATAATTTTTCGGGGCAATTTACAACTTTCCCTTTTTTGAAGGAAGGGATTTGATTAAGGTTTTCGATGTTCAATTTTGCAATTTTCAACTCTTACTAGATTTTTGGATCTCTTTGAGAATTCGATTGCTCGTTACATAGAGCCTAATTAGAGAATCACAACTTTGTATCTATGATATCTAAATTTATTTAATTGATATACATACTAGTATAAGAAAAATCGATAATTGGCTCTAAAAACTCCCATTCAACTTTGATTAAGAAATAAGTCAATCATGCCCTAATCATATTATGAGTCTTGGATGATACTTTTATGAAAATTTCTTTTAATTTGTTGACTTTATATGTCAAGTTCTACAATAATATATCCAAATCATACTCTACATGACTTACAAACCATACCATCATACATATTCATTGATAAATTAAATCTTTATGGATATTCCAACCCCCTAAAACATAAATTTAATTTATTTGTTGTTATGATTGTGCTTATGAGATCACATGCATTTGGTATTCTACGAAAAAAAAACGATTCATTTAAGAAACATCCACATAATAAAATGCTTAAAAAGTATTACATGTAAACTAATTATTTATTTTATCTAACCCCTAGCTCTAGTATGAATGTTATTGCATATTATCAAGACAACTTAGTGTTGTTTTATAGTGTTCCCAACATAATAAAATGAAAACTAAATGATCATGTAGAAGAAAATACTAAAAAATAAATAATGATCATAAGAAGCAAATAAACCAAAATTAATAAATTATCGTGTAAGAAGTAAACTATTAATAAAAATAAATTGTCCAACCATCAAATTCAAATTATTAAACTTGTAGGACCTTATAGTTTCCTCTAGGCTTTTTATTTTTGTACAATTAGCAATTTTCATCAAATTTAAAAATTGTACAAAAATTAGCAATATGTCCTCTAGACTTCTTATTTTCCAATAGGAGCTAAATTTGCAAATTAGTAATTAAAAATTAAGGGATATATGATGAAATAAATGAAAATTCAAAGGCATATCATAAAATATTTGTATTTATTTTAAAAGCACTTAGAATGAGATAAGTGTGCATGACTAATTAATTATAATTTTTTTATAACTATGTGATTAGTTAGGAAATTAATTATTTTTTATTTATGTTTTACGTTTTGAATATAAACGGGCTTAATGGGTAGACACTTTTGCATGGTATTATAAAATAATGATTAGGGACTCCAATTTATTCTTAACTTCTTATTTTCTTCTTTCTTTGAAAATTGTTCTTAAGCGTTCATAGGGAGTTTAACCGTATTGCTTTAATAGTTCGGTTAATCTTGTACTTTGGAAAATTACTTATAGTACATTAACCACTAACTAATATCAATTATGGTGGGGTTAATAGTGTTCTAAGGACAGTAAAATCATATCTTTAATTTTTCATCCCATATTACAGTATTTAACAAAAGGTTTATTTGGCAAAAGCATAGTGGCACTAAACCATTGAGTCCAATCTTGAAGGGAAAGTACCATTTAAGTTAGGGTAGAAGCTTTAACAAGGAGTAGTGGCAAATCATGGATGCTAGACATGACTACTACAATGTTAGTAAAAATACATGAAGCTCTCTAATTATAACGTTAGACACTAAAATCGAATATTCTTTTTTTTTTTATATATATATCCTTGAATTAAAAGAATAGGGGGAGAGATCGCTCAAATCCACTAACTGGCCCATTTGTTACGAAAACTTCTGTAAACGTTTCACGACATTAATATTAAATGTATCATGGCTCATAAATTTAGAATTATCCTTAAACCCATTTAATAAACTTAAATATGTATTTAAGTTTAACAAAAATAGTTAAATTTGATTGTTTTTAATTAAGTAATTAATTAAACTTAGTGTTTAATAATAATCAAAATTATGAATATTTCGGAACTTTATAAAGTCATCCTTAGGTATAGCAGTTTGCTTGGGCTAAATTTTTGCGCAACAAGCAAAATCATCACGTATTATACAAGATGTTTGTGCGCCACACAACTTATTCGCGTATTACACAATTGTTTACCTACTACGCAATCCTATTTGTGTGCATTGGAATCTCACCACCTTTACTCTTATCCATGCAAAGCCAGACTCTTTTCGTTGTCCCTATATATACTTCCTTTCCATGCCTTTTTAGAGTCATCTACAATGATCAACTAATACCTATAAATACCAACCAAAACACATCAATTATTGTAACATCCCGATAATTCTCCCTTTCTAAAAACCTTAACCTCAAGAGGACTACCGAGGACTACCGAAGTGCTACTGCTATGTGTTCAAATGCTAAAGCTTTAAATCAGAATTTTGCAGTGAAAAACATAAAACTTTTAAATAACACTTTAAAACGCCAAACCCAATCAAACATATTGGAGCCATTAAATGTCTAGAAAATGTTAAGTCAAACAAAGCAATGAAATAAAGGTACTCTTCACTCATTCCAACAATGCATGCAAATTCCAGTGATATATGCTAAAAATCTGCTCCCAAAATTACAAGTGTAAATATTGGATTATTATAAGGTCATTGAAAGGTAAAGGTCATGACCATAAAGATTACACATAAAACACGTAATCAACAAAGATGAGTATATAAATGTTACAAAAATATAATGAAATGTATTGATTCCCAACAGTAAAATGTATGATATACCTACTCGTTTAACACATTCCTTTAATCAAATTAAATCATAGTTTATTTAATTAATAGTTTGGATTAAGCAACATATAAGGTTGTCTCTCCATGTCCCAATCAAAAAAATCAAAATAAATATATAAACCCCATGCCCTCTCGTTGGAGGGCTTAAAAACAACATAAATCCAATGGCAAACGGGCACGACTCCGTTTCCATGATTAGATGAGATTTCAACTAACCTTAATTTAAGTTTTAAACTTCATAAAAGAGACTTCTAGATCACACAACCTCCAAGAAAAGCCATGGATAATACCCTGTAAAACCCCAACCCTGATTGTCTATATTGTAGATGTGCATTAGCTTAGAGTTTTATTGCTTATCTTTCTTTCACTTTACGTGATTTATAGTTTAACACTTGGATTCCAATTAATTAAAGGGCACACATAAAATACATCACAATTATATATAGTAATTTTAATCTTTTGACTTCATTCTTAAACTTTAACATGTTGAACACATTCAACTAACCTCACCATCAAGACTTGAAAATCACCCTTTACTCAATATATGCTATTAGTTATGAAGGCATGACAATAACAACATCATGGATTAATTAACAAATTAATTCCACTTGAATCAATCAAGATTCCTCAACCATACATAATCCTTTTCTGATTACTATTAACAAATCATTATTCATAACTCACCAACAAAACCAAATCATGCTTCTTTAATAAAGAACATGAATCCTTTCAAATACATAACCAAACAATCTCATCCAAAAAGGTTTCCTAAACATGATACTAAGTTTTAATTCCATCTTTGATCATACTCCTAAAAGCAGGGTTTTCGTAACTTGTACGTACCTTAAATAGAACAATTGGGTTGCCACTTTCACAACTACAAATCGTCTTTTACCAATCGTTTTTCTAAACCAAATAATACAACCTTAATCAATACCCTAACAAACATATTTATATCAACTACACCCATTTAAATAGGCTTCCAAAAATCATGTAAATGCTTTAATTAAATATTTGTTTCTAATACTTAATTCCATGAAATACATAAAAACTAGATTTATTTAATTTTGAAAAATTTACAAAACCTATAAAATGTCAATTATAATGTTCTAAGCATGTAGTATATTGATTAGGATCATATACTACTCATAAAATCATAAAAATCCTTCAAAAACTCAACAAAAAAAATCCAAATTTAATAACCCATAAAATCTGAAAATTTATTTTGATCACAACATCATCAACTAAATCACAAAATAATCTTAATTTCATGAATTAATCAATAGTATACGCTTATAAACCCTAAAATATGAAAACTAGTATATTTAACCCATAATTTCATATATAAAGAATATGAAAATCTATAAAATATATTCAAATTCATAAAACTTATGATTATAAACACTTTTAACATATAATTAATCATTTGAAATAATAAAAACAACCATTAAAACAACTCTCCAAAAATCATAAATTGTAGGGCATATAATTAAGGAAGAAAGAAAGAGAAAAGAAGGAAGCAAAGGAGGAGGAGAAGAGGGAACATCGACAGTGACAGGCGGCAGTGGGAGTAGGGAAAAGCAAGGCTGACATCAAGGAGGAGAAGCAAAGGGAGAAGCATTGTAGTGAAACTCATGGCACACACACACATACACACACTTTCTTTTTTTGTTTTAGATTTAGGTTAATGATGATTAGGGTTTGGAAAAGGTATATAATAGAGTTAATCGATAGGATAGTTTAATGGAATTTTTGGGTTTGATGAAAAATAATATTTTTTTGAAAAAAATAAACCCAACAATTATTTTAAATATACTATTAAATAGTTCTTTGTAAATATAAATCTTGTTTAGTTTATACTAAAATTATACTTGGAATAAAAATGCAATTAAAATCTCATAAATTTACGAGGATTATAATCTACCCCTCTTAAAAAAAGTTTCTTCCCCGAAATTTAACTCAAAATCAGTGATTTTCAAACAAAACTACGTGGGATTTCAACTATTAGTCTTTAAGATCCCTAAAATCCCGAAGCACTTTCTTAAGCAATCTCAAAGCACGAATTCTATTTCGTGTTTGACTATAACAATGAAGGTATAATCTTTAAGTGCCTAAAAATCAATATCAATTTTATCTTACTTGTTGTTTACAAACCTTTTATTAATTATAGCAATATAAGCGCTTAAGGTATGTTTGTACATATTTGATTGTATTTCTTGCAAGAACTTTTTTTTTTTTTATAATGATAACTATTTGTGCTTTTTTATTGGTTTGTTTATGGCTTGATTTATGTGATGTGCTCGTTTTAGAGCACGTTTAATACCTCGTTTTAGTGTCAAGCCTCGCAGTTTTGTATTGGTTTTATGCATATTGTGCTTGATTTTGCCTTGATCTTGTTTTCGAGTTGTCTTAAGTTCATTTTAGGTACTTTTGATGATTTCAAGGTGAAAT
Organism: Dysphania ambrosioides; assembly: GCA_026401315.1. Taxonomy (NCBI): domain Eukaryota; kingdom Viridiplantae; phylum Streptophyta; class Magnoliopsida; order Caryophyllales; family Amaranthaceae; genus Dysphania; species Dysphania ambrosioides. The sequence continues at coordinate 15,116,253 of CM048663.1, forward strand.
GCGATACATTCGAGCCTTTGACACACGTATCATAGCTTGGGCAAGTGTTTGAAGTCACTCATGAAGATCCCACGGAGTTCAGAAAAGAGAGAAGTGAAAAAGAGGAAAGAATGGTCTCAGATTCGACCGAATCAGAAAGACATTCGACCGAATGATGCATATTCGACCGAATCTGAGACTCATTTGGTCGAATGAGTGACAGTCCAAAGAGCATTTGACCCTTGGTCACTGGAAAAGCCGAATGGAACTCATTCGGGCAAATGAGCTTCCATTCGGCCGAATCAACATAATCATTCGGGCGAATGCTTGACAGAGATCGATTCCTCGAAGCCTTTGGAATGGGGGAATGGAAGACCATTCGGGCGAATGGAATTGTGTTTGGCCGAATGAGACGTACATTCGGGCGAATGACAGTGTTTTCCTCCGGATCTACTACTTCTTTTTAGGGCCGGCTCCTATGCATTTTAGGGTTTTCGTAGGTTCTTCTTATTTTGTTATAAATACCCCCTTCCTCTGATGAGAGGGGGAGAGCTAGGTTAGATACTTTTTAGCACTTTTAGTTTTCTTTAGCCTCCAAATTCTTTTAGTTTTAGCTTTCGGTTTTCAGTTTTTCTCAATACTTTGTCGTTCGAATTCTGATCGTGGATTATATATTGAAGCTTTTGTAAGTTTTAATTTATTCCTTTGCTCTTAATTCATTTCTTTACTTTGTTGCATGCTTAGTTTCATGTTTATCATTTATTAGCATAATTTCTGAATTGTTTTCATTCTCGCGATTTCATTCCATGTTTGTTTCTGTTGCGTCTTTGAATATCTTTACGTCTTTAAGCATGAATATGTGTGAGTAATCCCTTTAGGGGTTTTGATTGGTGAAACCCTAGGAAAGCTATGATCTTTATTGCTTAAGGTTGTAGAAACGATGATAATAAATAGTTTCGGAATCCGATGCGAATCTTGTCCTGCCACTCCTTTGGAGACATAGGGCGATTATAGGTCGTTCATTGTGATTTGTGGAATCACCAACTTCCTCTCGTATTCTTGGATGTCCATGCTAGTTATTATCAGATTTTCTCTAATCTATCACGTTCAGTTTTGAAAGCTTCATTCCTAGGGTAAATCCAATCTTATCCCTGTTTTTCTCTACTTGCTTTATTTCTCTCTACTTGCTGTAGGTTTAATTGAATTTCCAACTCCCAATAGTCCGGTTGTGTTAAAAGTTAGAGTCTTGATATACCTTGTCTTCGTGGTTCGACCCCCTACTCCACTATACTCGTATAGTTTGTAGGTTGGAATAAATATTGTTTGCATAACCTGTCTTTTAGTTAACGACCTAAACACCGGTTATCAAAATGGCGTCGTTGCCGAGGACAAGGCGTAATATTTAGACTTAACTTGTCTTAGCATAATTGGATTTCATTTCATTTCTATTTTAGTTTTTCTTTTTGTGTGTGGTTGTCTTTGACTTAGGTGTTTACATGCCCCACAGCAAGCGTAGTCAAACCAGCCAATTACACCCTTAAATCCTGAAATCCAACGTGTTAGTAGACAACGCCCTTCAAAGTATACCTCACAATCTGTCCAAAACCCATCCAAATCCATAATGGCCGACGAACACCAATTGTTTGGTCAATTTGGAACTCTTGGCTCACAAGAGTTCCAAGGGGGTGTAGTACTTCCTGTTGCTAATACACCTTACCAAATACACCCTCAGTTCACAAGAATGGTTAAGGAAACACCATTCAGTGACTTAAGAAATGAATGTCCTCTTCAACACCTAGAGGCATTCTCAGATATTTGTGGACTTATCCCTCCTTGTCCTAATAGCCCTGATTATGTGAGAATGCACCTATTCCATCTGAGTCTAGCGGGAGATGCCAAGGATTGGTATAAATGCTTAGAACCCAATTCAATCATTAATTGGGCTCAACTAAAAACCGCATTTCTAGAAAGGTTCTATCCTACGGTTCGAACGCAGGATTGGCATAAGAAAATTGCGTCATTCACCCAAGAGGATGATGAGAACCTTAGTGCCACTTGGAGTAGGTTTAAAAGAATGATTAGAGCATGCCCCCACCATGAGTACAGGGAAAACCATCTCAACACATTCTTTATGATGGTCTTAATGACTCCACCAAAGCACTCCTAGACTCAGCTGTAGGTGGCCAACTTTCCAAAATTCCTTGCACCCAGGTAAAGGCCAAAATAGAAGAAGTTGCTAAGAATAGTGCCTGGGGAGGAATTAGGAGTCAGGGATTACCAAGAGGGATTATAGACACAACTAACTTGGACAATATTAGCGCCAAAATAGAAGTTGTTATTGATAAAAAGTTGTCCAAGCTAAGCCTAGCCGGTAGTTCGAATACCCCTCCAGTGCGTGAAAAGCATTTTGCATGTGCCATATGTGGGGGTACCAACCATGATACATCTTATTGTGGTGGTTCGCACTCCGAACACGTAGCTGCAGTTAACTATGGAGGGTATAACCTAGAACCGCAAGTGATGAACTATGACGGTTATGGGTATAACCCTGATCATGTGGCAGCCCTTAACTATAGTGGACAGGGACAAGGAGTAGGGTATGGGTCGCCACCTTTCTTAAACAACCAACAGTACAAACCTCCCTTTAACCAAAATCAGGGAAACTTCCACCCGGGATACAACAGAAATGGTCAAGGTGGGTTTAACAACCAAGGTTTCCAGGGGAACCAACCTAATGGGAATATACCTAAGCCTAATGTGTATAGACCCCCAGGGTTCAACCAAGGGCCTAGAAATGGTTTAAACCTACTTTTCTCGCCTAGTTAACCTCATCATGTGGCTCCTCAACCACAACAAGGCCATAACATAGGCAATGACCACTTAGCCTCCCAGGTAACAACTCTTGCTCAACAGAATCAGAGTCTAACACAGATTAATCAGACTCTAATCCAACAAATGCAACAACTTCAAGCTCAGCAAAAGTTGTTTGAAACTCAACTTGCTCAGATAGCCAACCCACCTCCACCATTATTATTCCCATCTCACCCTCAATAAAACCCATCCGCCCAACCTCCACCACAAAGCACCCCTGACTCTAACCCTAAACATCACACATAAAAGGCGATCTTCTTAAGATCGAGAACTTCATATTCAGATCCTTCTATAGCTCCAAAAGATGATGTAGGAGAAGTATCCTCAAAGGGTAGTGATTTTCAAATAAAAAAGGAACACAAAGAGGATCTTGAGAGAAAGGAAGAGAAGGAGGTTGGTGAAGTGAAAGAGGAACCAAATGTCGAGGTAAATGGGTATAAGTTGAAGAAGAAGGATGAGGATGAGAGATGGAGGGAGATACAGGAAAGAAGGAAACTTGAGTGTCAACATGCTCCGCCTCTACCTTTTCCTTACAAAAAGGTAGAGAAACAACTTCAAGAAAAGTTTCTTAAATTCCTAGAGCATATGCGGCAACTTGAAATGAAAATACCATTCTTAGAGGCCATGGAGCAAATGCCGCAATATGCTACGTATCTGAAAACCCTCTTGAGGAACAAGAGAAAGCCTGAGGGCGAAGTGATTAGTTTGCCAGAACAGGTAAGTGCCATCATTCAGGGCATGTGGGCAAAGAAGGAAAAAGCTAGAGGACCCTTTGTGCTCCCAGTCACCCTTGGAAAATTCGATTCTAAGGGAGCACTCGCTGACCTTAGGGCCTCCATTAGCCTAATGCCGATGTCCATCGCCAAACAACTAACTTTCGACCTCAAGCCATCAAAGAAAACCATCCAACTTGCCGACCGTAGTATAAAGGTACCATACGGGGAATTTGAGGACCTTCCGATCCAAGTCGGGAACATTGTGGTTCCATGTGACTTTGTGGTACTTGATATGGTTGAGGATCCCTTTACCCCCCTCATCTTAGGGAGGGATGCGTTGAAGACTTTGGGTGCCCTGATCGATTATGAATCAGAAACTATAACTGTGAGGGTAGCCCATGAGAAGGTTGTGTTTTCCTTTTCCAAGTCTTCCAGGGAACCCATGGTCGAGCAAATTTGTTCTTTGATATTTTTAAAGGCATAGTTAAAGAAATGGTTGAGGGGTGTGATGTTTTTGTTGCGCCAGTGTCTGTTGAGGTGACAGTGGAAGACGTGACAACGAAGGGTGTTATTTTCGAAGTCAAGAAGGAATTCGTTGTGATGCAGGATATTTGTGAGAATTCTAACAGTCCTAACGAGCCAGCCCCAAAAACGAAGAGGGTTAAGAAAAAGAAAAGGTCCAAAAAAAGAACAAGGGCTCCACCCTGGCTTGGGGGAACCCCGCATTATAGCCCTCCTCCGAATGACCCTGGTTTGACCTTACTTACTTCTGCCACCAATGCTCAGTGGAGGGTCTTGACTCCCCACGCCGGAGGTGATGGAGATGCTAGGAGTAAGTCCACTCCTATGGCCAGTATAATTCCTTATTTTTCTTTTTCTATCTAAACTTGTAGCGAGCTACGTCGAGCCAAACAACGTTAAACAAAGCACTTACGGGAGGTAACCCGGTTTATTTGGATTTTCGTCAAACCAACTCATAGTACATTGATTGTTTTTGAGAAAGCAAGTGTTTTGATTACTAAACGCAAAGGAAGTGCAAAATCGCACTTCATTCGGCCGAATGAGAGGTCTATTCGACCGAATGGCCATTAAGAATGCAGTTAATCAAAATTGGAGAGGTCTCTGAGAAGGCACGAGTGATTTGATCTAAGAAAGTGCGAAATCGTTGCCCATTCGGCCGAATGATATGTCCATTCGGCCGAATGCACATTGAACAGGAGCTAAATCCAAGTTTGGCCAAGTTCCTGATAGTGCCGAATGAAGGATCAATTCGGCCGAATAAATCTTATTCGACCAAATGGAGTGTTCCATTCGGTCGAATAAATCTACTGGGGAAATTTACGAGGCTGCTGGTAACCCCGAATGAACCTAACATTCGGGCGAATGTAGTTACATTCGACCAAATATCTGTTGGATTCGGTCGAATGGGAGCGACGAATTCTTCGTAACTCTACTCCATTCGACCGAACAGGTTATCCATTTGGGCGAAAGGAATACCATTCGACCAAATGTAAGCTTCATTCGACCGAATGGACGCCAGTTCTATAAATATCAGCTCATTCCACGTAAATTCGCACAAAAATTTTTTTTATACCTCCAACTCGGCCGACTTCCCCCACACTCTTGCTCTCTCTCAAATTCCTCTACTTTCTTCCCAATCATCATCAATTACTATGGGTCTGAGGAGAACTTTGAGGAACCCCTTCAAAAGGTCCAAAAAGCATGGAGAGGGTTCCTCTTCGGGTGCGGCACGGGAAGCTCAACAAACCGGTTCTCAACAACCGGAGGGCCAACAAACACTTCCCGGCCAGGAATTATGGTTTGATGAGGACTACCTACGGTAATTTTTGTATCTTTGCAGCAATATGAGCGTTTCCAAAGGCTTAAGGTACGAAAAATCAACTCCACTCGTTATTTAGACCTTTTAATTTTGCAATGAATGGGTATATACGAGCAATTTGTTGCATTAATAACTACATGTGGGTTAAAGAACTGGATAAACATGTGGTACCCGACTCATAAGCTCTTAACTTATGAGTTTCTTAGTTCCCTAACCCCGTGTCAACGGGATGGTAGGCTGCATTTGTCTTTTAGGCTAAGGAATGCAACCTATTTTCTTGATTATGCTGCATTTTGCGTCGTGTTTTGTTTCCATAACGAGCCTATTCCGTATAAACAACCGGACAACTCTCGGGTTTCCGAGTTATGGCCGAAAATAGCTGGCCGGCTTGTTTATCCGAATAGAAACATATATACTTCTGATGTACAACACCCTGTTTTGCGCATGTTCTTTAAATTTGCTAGGGAGACTCTGTTCCCTTCCCCTAGCCCTCACCTAGTACGAACACACGAGGTGCACATCTTGCACCGTTATCTTGCACCACACGAAGACACTGCACTAAGCCTGCCAATGACGCTGTGGAAGTTTCTAAATAGCACAGCCACCCTGAATGCAACCACTAACTTATGTTTAGGGGGACACGTATTCCGTATTGCTGAATTCTTGAACGTCATGAATCCTGTAGAATTCGATGAACGTTATGCCAGTTCCACTACCCTTCACGAGCAATGTCTCGTGCGGGCTGACTTTATTTTTGCGGACCCCATGTGATGGCGGTACTTGAAAGACCGCACCATCCCCCTTCCTTGCCCTCAATTACCTCCCCTAGTCCAGTTTGGGGCCTCGTATCTCTTAGACGGCTATGTGCCGAGATACGCGGTAGAGCCCCAACTTGTACCCCCTCCTCGCCCTCACACACTTTCTATGTGCGACAGACCTAGGGCTTCTACCTCGGTCTTACCAGATCATGACGATTCAAATGATGAATCTGAATCCGATATTATGTCCTCCCTAGGACGCATAGAGAGAAGGCTTGACTAGGTCCTCACCACCCAAGCCCACCACACCGCCCGTCTCGAACACCTCGAGCAAAACTTCGAGTGGGCGAACTACCCATGGTATGATATGGCCTATCGCTCCAACATGGTCGGCAAAAGCATGGCCACCCCTTCCTGGTACCCTCGCCATGACAACTATAACAAGATATCACTAAGTCATGGGTTTGACCGGTTGCGGGTGGGTAGGCGTAGGTTTAATAACTTTACCCCACCGGCTCCTAGAAGAGCCTCAGATGACTATGGGATGGATTATACGGGTGGGGAAGAGGAGGTTAATGAGGAGGAGGACCAAGGGGATGATAAGGAATTTATGGGGGATGAGTAGTGGTAGACCTAACGGCCTCCCTTAGCGCCGAGGACGGCTTCACCCTAGATTGGGGGGGGGGGGGGGGGGGGGGGGCCTCCATAGTCCACTACTCATTCTTTCGCGTGTCCTTTGGTCTTGGCTGTTAGTTTAGTGTTGTGTAGCATTTCATTGCTTCGTGTTTTGTGTCTATTTCTAGGTGTTATTTTGTGCTTTGCACTTTGCTTTTTGGTGTTGTTTTCAGGTATATATATAATAAGTTCCACATGCCGCTGCACCCACGTACTGGTATGATTTCTTACTCGAAAATTCAAATTTATGTATTTAGTTATTTTTATATTTGTTTTTACCCTTCTTTGCATCTTGTGCCCCCTTCTTTTGTCCATCATATGCATGCAAGCTTCTGTTGTGCACTTTGCATTGATTTTATGCAAACTCATATTCCCCTAGCCATGTGCCTGTTTTGGATCTTAGTTTCTCGACTGTTTTTCACTTAGCTTGGGGGATCTGAGCTTGCTTGGTATGTGGTTTGGATGACTACCTATTGAGGTGCATTTCGACTAACCTAGTGAGGATTGAGCCTTTTAGGACTTTATTACGAGTCCTGTATTGTTGAGTGTTAGTCAGGAAATCTTAAGAATTGTGTATGTTCTCCTCCAGCATAGTCTACTTTTCTAAAGGTTAGGGATGATAACACGTTTGTAGTTAAAGCTACATAACCAAAGTGCCTACCATGAAAATCAATTCACTCTAGGTTGAGCCAAATTTGTGCCTTTACCTTCTTTTGTAGCCACGCTATCTAACTCCACATGAACCAAATACTCCCTCTTTTTACCTAGAGGATAGTCATGTGATCATAGTGAAGTTGATACTTGTAGCATTGTAATATAGGATTTCGGTTTGGGGAAATGATCATTGGATGATTTGACTACATACACTAGTCTTAATGCATTTCAAAGAAGTATGCACATAGAAAGTTCAGAAAAAGCTTGAAAAGCACAAAAAAAAAAAGAAAAAAAAAGAAAAAAAGAAAGAAAAAGAAAAAGAAAGAAAAAGAAAAGAAAATAAACAAAAAGATATTAGATAAAAAGGTTGAGAATAAAGTTGACATGGTGTATTAGAGTCTATTGTTGGGAATTTTTGGGATTGGCATGGTTGTCGGAAGGCATAGTCTTCCTCGGTTTTATTTCCTTGGATCACTTACTATCCTCTATTTCAACTCCACATTCCCAAATTCTACCGTACCTCGATCCGAGCCTGCATTACAACCCATTCCAAACATGTTCAACCTAACCTGATTAGTAATATCAGTGCTGGAGAGCAGATAAGACACGATTTACGAGATTTCTCCCTGTTTAGGTGTTTAATTCCCGACTCATCTTCATTCGGATGATTTCGAGCGAAACACATACCCTATAAACACATGAGCGTAATGGAAATTTCCCACACCTCTAGCGAAATAACCTTGGGAGCGTAGACTTGCGACCTCGTTAGGTAGTGGGCGAAATGAACTATGATGTAGCTTGCTTGGTGATCCCGAGTAGGTGTAAAAAGTTGATTATGCTTTCTAAATCCCATTGTACCTGCACACCCAAGGCTAGGGAAGAGTTTTGCACGTGCACGACTTGCATTGTCTTGATTTCCACTTCTCATGATTTTCATTCGTCTTTTCATTCATTTCTTCATACATTTTGCCCTAAGCTATCACTTCACCTTCCTATTTCGTTTGCTAGGGAATAGCAACGGTTTAGCTTGGGGGAAGTTGACGTGCTCGTTTTAGAGCATGTTTAATACCTCGTTTTAGTGTCAAGCCTCGTAGTTTTGTATTGGTTTTATGCATATTGCGCTTGATTTTGCCTTGATCTCATTTTCGAGTTGTCTTAAGCTCATTTCAGGTACTTTTGATGATTTCAAGGTGAAATGCGATACATTCGAGCCTTTGACACACGTATCATAGCTTGGGCAAGTGTTTGAAGTCACTCATGAAGATCCCACGGAGTTCAGAAAAGAGAGAAGTGAAAAAGAGGAAAGAATGGTCTTAGATTCGACCGAATCTGAAAGACATTCGACCGAATGATGCAGATTTGACCGAATCTGAGACTCATTCGGTCGAATGAGTGACAGTCCAAAGAGCATTTGACCCTTGGTCACTGGAAAAGCGAAATGGAACTCATTCGGGCGAATGAGCTTCCATTCGGCCGAATCAACATAATCATTCGGGCGAATGCTTGACAGAGATCGATTCCTCGAAGCCTCTGGAATGGGGGAATGGAAGACCATTCGGGCGAATGGAATTGTGTTCGCCCGAATGAGATGTACATTCGGGCGAATGATAGTGTTTTCCTCTGGATCAACTACTTCTTTTTAGGGCCGGCTCCTATGCATTTTAGGGTTTTCGTAGGTTCTTCTTATTTTGTTATAAATACCCCCTTCCTCTGATGAGAGGGGGAGAGCTAGGTTAGATACTTTTTAGCACTTTTAGTTTTCTTTAGCCTCCAAATTCTTTTAGTTTTAGCTTTTGGTTTTCAGTTTTTCTCAATACTTTGTCGTTCGAATTTTGATCGTGGATTATATATTGAAGCTTTTGTAAGTTTTAATTTATTCCTTTGCTCTTAATTCATTTCTTTACTTTGTTGCATACTTAGTTTCATGTTTATCATTTATTAGCATAATTTCTGAATTGTTTTCATTCTCGCGATTTTATTCCATGTTTGTTTCTGTTGCGTCTTTGAATATCTTTACGTCTTTAAGCATGAATATGTGTGAGTAATCCCTTTAGGGGTTTTGATTGGTGAAACCCTAGGAAAGCTATGATCTTTATTGCTTAAGGTTGTAGAAATGATGATAATAAATAGTTTCGGAATCCGATGCGAATCTTGTCCTGCCACTCCTTTGGAGACATAGGGCGATTATAGGTCGTTCGTTGTGATTTGTGGAATCACCAACTTCCTCTCGTATTCTTGGATGTCCATGCTAGTTATTATCAGATTTTCTCTAATCTATCACGTTCGGTTTTGAAAGCTTCATTCCTAGGGTAAATCCAATCTTATCCCCGTTTTTCTCTACTTGCTTTATTTCTCTCTACTTGCTGTAGTTTTAATTGAATTTCCAACTCCCAATAGTCCGGTTGTGTTAAAAGTTAGAGTCTTGATATACCTTGTCTTCGTGGTTCGACCCCCTACTCCACTATACTCGTATAGTTTGTAGGTTGGAATAAATATTGTTTGCATAACCTGTCTTTTAGTTAACTACCTAAAACACCGGTTATCATTATGCCTTTATTCTACTATAAATTCATGTTTCCACCTTTATTTATTTCTCTTAATTAAGACTTATAGTTGAAAACACAATAATATCAGATAATCATGGATAACCTGCCTATGAATATTTTTTATATGATAAATATCAAATTGATCACAATTAGTCTCTTATGTGCATGTAGTTCACCCACTTTTTAATAGATTTAAAATGTGTAATCTTAGGGTTTATACATTATTATTTGCAAGTTAAGCTTATGTAACACATGATTGAATAGAAGTATAGATGCTTATGAGTGGATTATAACTCATGACATAAATGCTAACTTAGAAAAAGCTTTGCCAAGGGTATGATCCTTTTGATTTATCTTTATTCATTTAATCTTTGGTAAAGGCGTATGAATCTTCTTTAAAGATTTATTAGCGACTCCTCCTTTATCCCTTCTATTTTCCTTTCAAGAATGAATCACAAAACCACCATGTGTCAAATACGTTCAATTATGCAATTACAACATATAGACAAATCAATACTTACATTAACTTCTTTAGTATTAGATGTATTTTACTATTCAAAAATAGAAAATGTTAAATTTGATTAGCAAAAGAGAACTTACATGGCACGAGTAGGGGTGTCAAATTGGGTCTACGGGTCAATTTTAGGTTGACCCATCGCATGTTAATTATTCTCGATTTAGGTTAAATCGGGTCAATTTGGCTGTTGGGTCTGGTCGGGTTGATTCAGGTCATTATCGGGTCGGGTTAAATTTATTATTTGCTTGCTCGGGTTTGATTTGGTTCGGGTGAGGTAGTATTCGGTTCAGGTCAAGGTTAGTTCAAGTAAAATCGAGTCGGTTTCTAAACGGGTTATAGCCGGTTATTTTGAATTCGGGTGGATTTTGGGTCAAGTCAATTATGGTAATGGGTCGCCTCGATTTCGATTAAAATCCATTTAGGCTTTATCGGTTCCGCATCGGGTCATTAATGAAAAATATTTGGTTTCAAAGTTATTAGAAATTGGGTAAAAAATAGGTTGAGTAAGATTAAGTTACATTTACATATATTTAGATGGTTAACATATCGAGTGAATTCAGGTCACGGGTTGTTATAAATTAGGTCATATCGGTTATGTGTCGGGTTCAATCGGTTTCGGGTTATCTTCAGGTTGGGTTTGTAACGAGTCGGGTCCCTAACAGGTCGGATGCGTATCGGGTTTTGGATTTCGAATATCGGTTCAGATCGGTTTCGAGTTGAGTCGGTTTTTAGGTCTCTATTTTCGTGTTATAATCAGGCCGAATCCGAATCGATTTCAGGTAACTTATCGAGTTACTCTGATTTTGACAGCTTTAGACATGAGTTAACTTAAAATGCAATGCAAAAGCCCATGAACACTAACGGGCTAAGTAGGCCATACACTATCCAGTAATACCCACCCGACTCACCCACAAACTCTAAAATCCCAGCACCGTCTTCCTCTGCTCTCTCTGTCTCTCTCTCTCCTTTCCCTAGACCCCGGCTAATTACAGCCACCAAAACCCTACTCCACAGTTGTACCCCAAATTGTAGGGTTTCATTAACGATTCCGTCAACATGGTATCGTGTCCAGTCTCATCTCTTTAATGAAGGAATTGTAACTCCTCCATCAATTTCATGTTAATTTGAAATTTTGTTTTTCTTTTTTGGCAGCCTCAAGGAGATTACATTGAGTTACACAGGAAGAGACATGGGTTCCGTCTCGATTACTTCGAGCGCAAGCGCAAGAAGGCGGCGCGTGAAGTTCACGAACGCTCCAAGAAGGCGCAGAACGTATGCGAATTTGGTTACATTTTTTGTATTTTTATTGTATTTTTTTATTAGGGTTTTGATTTATTTCGTTGGGAAATTTGCAGACTTTGGGTATTAAGGGTAAGATGCTTGCTAAGAAGCGATATGCGGAGAAGGCTCAAATGAAGAAAACGTAAGCTTTACATTTTTTATGATTCTTAGTGTGTGTGGATGTTGAATTGTATTGGTTTGTATTAACTTGGTTCGTGTTTCGGATTTTGGATATAATGGTGAATCCATCATCGGGTGGGAGGATTGTGGTATAAGGGATTAATAGAGTAGGATAGATTGTTTTCTGATTGGGGGTTTATGTCAGGGTTTTGTTTAGTGGTGTGGTAGTTGTGCTAGTGAGAAATTAAGCGGGACTTGGTTGCTTAGATACCAGCGAGAGTGGATTTGAGGGCTTATGGAAAACACTTTGTTGATCATAGGTTGTATTCTGAGTCACCCTATTAGTAGGGTGAGAGTGGATTGGAGGTTTGAAATTAAAAGGACGTTTTATTCTTTGATCATATTTGGTTGTCTTGGGATGCATTCTGTGCATCCTGTAAGTAAGGTCAAGCGAGAGTGAATTTGGGGGATTGAAGAAAATGGACAATATCCTGTTAGTAGGGTAAACAGAGGGTTGAGCGAGAGTGGATTGGGGGTATGAAATTAAATGGACGTTTTTATTCTTTGATTATATGCGATTGTCTTGGGTTGCATTCTGCGCATCCTGTAAGTAGGGTCAAGCAAGAGTGGATTTGGGGCTTTGAAGAAAACGGATATTTTATTAGTTGATTATAATGATTTTGCAAGTTGAATCATGATTTACATCTTTTTTATGGTTGTTGTAATGTTTATGAAGTGGTAGGGTTGGTTGTAGAATTGTCGGATTGAGGTTGTAGATGAAGAAGCATTGGAGAGTTTTCTAATTTGCAATTGCAATTGAAATGGAGGATTAGATGGGATGTTGTCAAATTAAGTTATGATAAGTTTTGAAGGTAAAGTAGTGAGTATGCTAAGCTACTTTGATGGTGGGATTTCTGATTTGGGATGGGTGATATAACTGAGTGATTGTGAACTGAGTGGGCTGGGGTTGGGAATCAAACTTACCGATTTCCTCATAAGTGCTGGATGCATACTTGTGTGGAGCTGGGTTTGAGATGTGGAGAATCAGCCATAGGCATTGTGGATTGCTGGTAATAGTATTTAGTTGCTTAGACCCTCTCAATGTAGTATAAGCCTTATGTTTGGTGCTCTAAAATTTTTGCAATCCTTTTTGCTTTGTTGATATGCGCATGCTACCGTTTGACGGTCTGCCTGAGAACTGGTATTTTGAGGCTGTGAACCCAGCAGGCTTAGAATGTCACTCTGATGTCATTGATGTGTCGGTAAAAATTAGATACATGGAAATAAGGTTTGTTTGGTCTTCACCTAGGAAATGATTGAACAAACTGCTAGTTGCTTAGTTCAATTATGGAAGGATCAAATACAGGGGGAAGGAACTTGAATTGTCTATTGTTTGGAAGTTTGAGCCTTTGACTTCTGATATTCAAGAGTTACTCTGTGTTGGAAGCACATGAAAGTCAACAACCTAAATGTTTGTTTAGTACTCTGATAATTGAAATGTTATCGGGTGTCTGTTGCTCAACTTTGAGAATCCCCCCCTCCCCATGAAATTTTCTTCCTCCATGTTGAGGTGTTTATGTAGCTATTCCATATATACTGTGTTACCCAATTGCATATCAACAGGCTTAAGATGCATGATGAAACACCAAGTAGGCGCAAGGTGGATGATGAAGTTCATGATGGAGCCGTTCCTGCATATTTGCTTGACCGTGAGCAAACAACAAGGGCCAAGGTTTATTTTTTTATGCTAGTTTACATTGGGATGGTTCACCTTTGTTCAGCAGTGCTAATTGCAATTTCTGTGACATGTTCTGATTGATAAAAGATGAGTATTTTATATCTTGCCATCCATATTTTAAATACAATTGTTAACATAGAGGTTCAAATTTAAGCAGTCAAATGGCCGTAGTTATATGATATATCTTATTCTGCTTTTGTCGTGAACCCCATTCATTTTGCTAGTATCTCAGAAGTGTAAAATTTTTCATTGCGGAACTAGTCTTCCCCATAACCTGGGCTAAAGCCTATCTGTATGAACTCTACTTTTGTCTTGCTCCCCATTCATTAGAAAATTCATAGATATGTAGGTTTCTCTTTATTGATTAACAACCTGGGCTAGTTGCGCAAACAATTAGTGTTGATGTGCTACTACTGGGAATATCTGCATACCTTGTCCTGTTTTTTGTGAACTGGGAACAGCTGTGAACATAGTTCAAACTATGTCCATTTTTTCCTGCTGAATTTTGTTTCATAGATTGTGTGACAGTTGGTGTTCATATGTCAAGAAATTTTAGTAAATTCTGTTGACCTGGTGATGTATCTATTATCCTATGGGTATGGAATCATGGATGATGTTGCTGTCACCTTGTTAAGCCTGCTCAGAGCCTTCTGGAGATTCTCTGAAATTTTGTTGTTAGCTAATGTTAGTCTTCTTGGCATTGATGTTTGGGCTTGGAGATCTTTATGCTGGAAGAGGGCCCAGTCAATTGATGTAACACATAAGGCTGTGTGTAATATCTGTGTGGTATTTGAATACATTCTGGACTCTGGAAGAGAGGGCTCAGTCATTTGATGCAACATTAGTCAGGGTTGTTGTATGATCTCTAAATACATTTAATTGTCCTATTGAGGTTTTCCTCTGTTCAGGGTTTGTTTTTTTATAGCATATATATGTTCTTAGAAAGAGGGGTTAGTAGTGTTTGATTTGAGAAAGAGGTCTTAAAAGGTTAATCTAAAGAATGTTTCTAATTCTTCTTATATTTTTTTGGCTTTTTTGGTACTAACTGGAATTTCTTTGTATAACCTTTCTCTGTAGTTGCTGAACCTTTTCTTGTCGATCATATTGCTAAACCTTGTTCGTATCATTTTTGTTGCTCAACTTTTTTTTTTAATTGTGTGTTATGTGTGTGTGCTGAAATTGCTGAACTTGATTATATTGTATATAATCTATCACTTATTTTTTCCCCTCAATTTATTTATTTTTGAGTAGATCCTGAGCAATACAATCAAGCAAAAGAGGAAAGAGAAGGCTGGGAAATGGGAGGTTCCATTACCGAAGGTAAAGTTTAACTTTGCTTTGCTGCATTTTGTCTAGCTAGCAATCATACTCTGCTTCAGAGAATTTTACTTAGTGGAATCTGTCTCATGTTGTAGGACCTTTGTAGTACTAGCCAGATTTGGCTGTAATTGTATTTGACTATCTGGAGGAATAGCCAAGGTTTTCCTTTTTATTACTTGTTAAATATCTGATTCAAAGTTGCTGTTTATTTTTTATGTAAATTTAATGATTATTTTCTATCATATCAATCTCAATCTCTCACTTGATTTTTCTCTCATTCTTGTTACTTGATTGAGTTTATAGTTGACATTCTGTAAATAAAAGGTTTTCAGTAATCTTTTTTTTTTTAGTATAATTTTTTTTGAATATTAACCTCTTTGAGTCTTGGTTCTTTTTGTTTAGAATCAATTACAGAATAGTAAAGGGAGGGGTGAGTGCGTGAATCTTGAGATGTTTCTAACTTTGACACAATTTGTCTCTTCTTCAGGTCAGACCAGTTGCTGAAGATGAAATGTTCAAAGTTATAAGGTCTGGTAAAAGGAAAAGTAAGTATCTTATAAATTGCCTTGTGGTTTTGTTTGATTTCATTGGGTTATGAGTTTCTACCTCGAAGTGTCTGATGGTGTAATGGAATCAATATTATTTTGTTTTGTGCTTGGCTAATTATTTGTGTACCCTGTTCTTCCTCTTAGCTCTTGTTTCTTGGACATCTTTGTTAGGTTTGTATGAAGGGTTTTTTTAGTTAGGCAGTAGTGGATTGGTGCTATGTTGTAGCATTCCCACTGCAGCCTAGTGTAACAGATATTTGGTTTTGGCAAATAGGGTAACATATTATTTCTCTTGCAGCCAAGCAATGGAAAAGAATGATAACAAAAGCTACATTTGTTGGTGCTGGATTTACTAGAAAACCACCAAAGTATGAACGTTTCATTCGTCCATCCGGACTGCGGTTTACCAAGGCCAATGTCACTCATCCTGAACTCAAATGTTCGTTTAATCTTGAGATCATTGGAGTTAAGAAGAACCCCAATGGTCCAATGTATAGCTCCCTCGGTGTTATGACCAAGGGTACTATAATTGAGGTATATTCTATATTCATCTCTTCATATATCGCTAAAGTTTCCATACTTTACGTGTTTTACTCTGACATGTTTCTAATGCGTTGCTGAACCATTTGGTTTGTTATCGCTTCAGGTCAACGTGAGTGAACTTGGTCTGGTCACACCCGCTGGGAAAGTTGTATGGGGTAAGTTATAAGAATATCATTGAGATCTTGTTGATGACTAGTAATGCGTGTTTCCCTCCTGAATTGTTTACCTTACTGGTATTTTGTGGTGGTTTCAGGGAAGTATGCTCAAGTGACAAATGACCCTGAGAATGATGGCTGCATAAATGCCGTTTTGTTAGTTTAATCAGGCTGTTAGAATGAGTGTCAATGAAATCAACTGTAATATTGATATTGTATCACTACTAAGTGGATGTTATTTGTTAAAGAATGATGAATTTATGACCAAATTTTGTCCACTGTTGTACACAGATTTAGGTCAATTATCTCCGGATGAGCATTCGTCTGTGATTTTTTCAGGTTGATATTTACCAGGCAGTTGGTAACTGTTATAATGCTTATCCTAGAATGATAAGTCATGTATAATGGATTGAATACATTGAGTGATCACAAACAACTTCTAATTTTCCTTTGACCTAGAACATTTGAGATCAACAAGAGCAATCTCAATTTTAATTGGGAGGGTTAACAATCATCATGAAGTTTCTAAACATTTAAACCACTTGTCTTCATGATATGATTTTAAACATTTTTATCTTCTAATTTATAAGGTATAAAATTATGAAAACTTGATATTCTAAAAATTTATAGTAAAACTTTCTGAACTTTAACTTTAAAAATAGAAATGGGGTAATTTTGAGGGATGAAGGGAATTTATAGTGGCAAATAACTGTAAACCCTAGTCATTTTTTCTAATTGTATCCCTTGCATCTTTTTCTCAATTTTTTGTTGTGGACAACTAATTTCCATTGTTTCCAATTCCATTCAAACTTAACATAACCTCAAAAACAAAACAAAACAAAAAAAAAAACATAGTTCGTTGTATTACAACAGTGAGGCCGATTCATCAGAGGTTCGAACCTATACCTCTATCGCATTGGTACCTATTATAACACTTTCTATTTGAAAAAAAAAAAACATAGAAAATCTGAAACTAAGCAACATCAAATAAGACTGTTAGTATAATAGGTACTGAAAGCCTGCACCAACAGAAAAAACCCTTTTAGTTGTGAGTAATAAATTTGAATACACTTTCTGCATTCATCGACAAAACTGTCATTTATTCAGCGAGCGGCCATCATACTGTATGTGCATTTGAGATACAAGAAAGGGAATGAATGTACTCATTGCAGTCAGAAACGTAGAGGTATCCGCTACTTGATCAACTAGACCAGGATAAGCTGCATACCTGTATTATTATTATATTACTGCGATCTATTGTTTACAGAGTTTTTCAGTTTGTAAGCTTCATGCATGTGCAGCAACCAATTCATGGTAGCTTAGTTAGTTCCATAGGTGTTCTGTTCTTGTGTCTCGATTCATTATTATTTGCACTTGTTATGGAGATCAGCTCGCACCAATGCACCCCAGAGGCCGGCCCTATTCAGTTTCACCCACCATCTACTTATGCAGTTTGCTATGCCATTTTATGATGATTATCGAACTTTGATATATATGATTTTATATCCACTTTATAGTGTATGTACTACTTACATAATAGCTAGTCACTTATCTTTTATTATATAAACTTATCTGAGTTTGTTTTGTCATGAATTGAACTCTTTTTTTACACGGCTTACATGCAGTTTTCTAGAACTTATTTAAATAATTTGTATTTATTAGAACTTGTTCTAGTTGTAAATTGCACTTGAATAGTTCAATAGTCGTTATGCCTGGAGAGTTAGGTGAAAATAGGACCTTAACTATTGTATCAATAGATTCCTTACTCCTTTGAGATCAAAGATCTCATTCAGTTATTTGATTGTGGAGTGGATAGCAACCATAGGATAGGGGGCAAAAAATAAGTTTTGATTTGTAGATTTTCAACTCTGTTCCCTTTTATTTGTCAAATTTATTTTTTTGCATAATTTTTAAATCTTATATCATAACTTTAATATTTATAAATACGTAGTATAAATAATTAAAAGTTTACATATTAAAAAATTATACTCCGAGATAAATCTAATAATATTTCAAATAGATATGTTTTTAACTTATATATACCAATGAAAAATCATAGTTAAATTTCTGACTTCTCCAATAAAATATTTTAAATAGGATAAATTAAAAAAATGGAGTAACTACTATTTTTTCATATGATCCGCTTTACGAAAAGTGACATTTTAATAAATAAGTTGACATTAAAGAAGTTTACTTTTTGTTATTTCCTCAAATTCAATGCAAGTGGACTGGACCTTAATGTGCTAAGAATTTCAGTAGTGATTTTAAAAGCTATTTGAAAAATCTAGATAGATTTCCCATTCTTATGTTATCCAGCTAATGGATAATACCTGAAAACAAGTTGTAAGAATAATAAGCACTTGCATCATGTGATTTGAGTTTCAGGACAAATAATTCGAAACAGTGACGGATCTACCTTATTCAATGAATATAATAACTTTTACGGTTTATTAACTATTGTATTTTGATAAACGAAACGTTATACATATATATTATTTGATCTGCCTCGACATGAGCCGACTATTTTATACTAGAAGATCCATATGTAGATTATTAATTAAGTTATTGGATAATCCTACTCTCTCTCGCATAAAATAAGTATACACACAGGACATAATAAAGTTATTATATCCCCAATAAAAATGGCTAATCAATATAACAAAAGTTATCCTCTCAGAACACACAAAATTAGGGTTGAGAACTAAAAGTAAAAAAAAAAAAAGGCACAACATGCATATGTTATTTGACTAGATGAAGAAGAAGATGAGAGTTAGATAAAGAAAAAAAAAACCCTAATCATGTAATCTATGAGTAGACCTTGCTAGCTAAGGTTGATTTATGTATATAAAAAATCTTAATGTAGTCATAATAGTACTTTAATTTGCAATTAATTCAACTAATGAGAAAAGAGGGTTGATAAGCTATGGACTACTCTGACTACTGATCACCCTTTGCATGTTATATTGAGTCATCTTATCACTATATTTTGCTCTTCCTTTCTTTAATTATATTTCATGTGAACATTGTCATTTTATATCCATATGCTTCACTCAGCAAAAGGTGATGACAGTTTCCAATATTTGTTTACATAAAAAATTTATATCCAAATGCATGCCATACATCCATGTTGTGTAGTTTGCTCAGCTGCCACACAATATGTATTTTAGGTACATATTTAAGTATTCAACATACTATGCACTAACACAACAATTTCAGGAAAATGAGGTAAAAGAATATGATTGCAAAAAAAAGAGCTTTGATTTGAAGTTAACTACCTCGAATTTTCTAATCCAAATGATTAGCTGTTTGCACTTGTGATCACATGACTTTGGCCCTATGAGGTTTTGATGATGACCATATTGGTAAGATGATAACTCTAGAAATTCAAGAATTAGAGTGTGAAATGAGATAAAAAAAAAAAAATACATGCAATGAAGTATAGCAGTAGTTGGTTACAATATATTTAGTCAAGTTGATTCTAGATGTAAAAATAAATATGTAAAATTGATTTAGTGACCATCTCTAATAATCATTCATTACCTAATTGAATTGTAATATCATAAAATTGTATTATATTTCTTACACTAAAACATCGAGATTATATTAAGGATCGTGTTAGTTATAATGGAAGATCCAAAATGATGACAATTTGAGAACCATTAAATATAATATGTTTGGGGAAAGAAAAAGATGGTGGAAAGGGCAATGAGGTTGTGTAAATGGGATTCAAAGAGAGGGATAAGTGGAAAATAATATATACGAGATTTGATTTTAAGTCTTAGGTTTCCCCTTGATGAAATTAAGTAACTAAAATAAGTGAGATCAAAACCTTAATTTAATTACATTCAGACTCCGTTTAGTAGGGTGTAAAATATTTTTCCTGAAAACCATTTTCCCATTTAAATTGTTTAATTTGAAGTAAAATATAGGATGTAAAACTTGGAATGTAAATTCATTTTACACCCTATTGAAAACATTTTCCTCTAAAACAGGGAGTAAAACAATTTTACATCCATTCACTCCAAAAAAAAAATATCACCTAACAAACAACTCACACATTACCAACTCATGTAAAGAGGTGGGCACGAGACGTTTAAAGGTAAAATGTTTAAAGGTAAAATCATTTTACATGGAACCAAACAATGGAAAAGTTCCATGAAAATGAGTTTTTCACCGTAAAAGGTTTTTCATTGAAAACCATTTTCAGTTGAAAACGTTTTACGCCCTACTAAGCAGGCCTCAAATCCAAAAAAATGTGTTAAACAACAAAAATATGATGAAGAAAAAAATAATCTAGAAAGAATAGGCTATGCTTACGCGAAAGTGCTCCCAATTCAAACCTATATACCAATATGTTGTATTTGATAGACATTTATGTCTGTCATCTATCTAAGAACCTCATTTACTATTCCAATTGCCAATTAATCACCGGAAAATCACCCCCTTTATTTTTTGGGGTGAAATTCCTCCTAATTTGAAAAGTTTTCTAACGAAAGAGGGTATTAACCAGGATTTTGAATGCTAACACGCATAATGTTAAAGTCATGCTTTGGATAATGTCCAAACTCTTGGGTTGATTTATGTCAACACCGGTACCTTTTTCACTCCCTTAGCATAACACTGAAAATTACAATATCATAGGATTGATGATAACAATGGACTGTATCTCGCTGGTTAACTTCACTATATAATCTAAATCAAGCTAAGTTTAGGACTAAACGATTGACATCCTTGTTAAACACTTGTCAACTCATCTAAGTTAATATTCTTGTTTTTGAAAGTGACTGACCTTAGTTAATTTCGTGTTGAATGAAAGAAGAGATTTTTTAGAGGGTAATGGAGATGTAATCCAGGAATCATAGGTTCATAGTCATCTTTAGACGCAAAGCATAAAAAGACACAAACATCTAAAACCATATATAGGGCACAATGTGGATGTCAACTAGCTTAGTTGGTTAAAGTCTTGAAGGGTGGTATTCAAGACCCGAGATCAAATCCCTTCTACATCATCTGTTACCTTACCGCTTGCGGCTCCCTTTACGTCAAAAACTATATAGGGCACAATTGGTGCATAAATCGGTATAATTTACGCCTAACAAGGGTCGAAAGAAAATCATAATTTGTACACTTATATCTCAAATCCGCCGGTTCTTTTTTCCCAAAGGTATACACTCCGTATATAGCACTGCAAAAACTAGGTATGTAACATTTTAACATTTCAGACTATACAACATAATAATCATTATCAGATCATGGTTTATACAAGCAAGCTGTATGGCAATGCAGCCATAAATATTACTACTCAAAGGAAACTGCCTAGATACTTTAGCGTTAATATCAACATAGTACAAACAACCAATGCAAGTTGATGGATGAAGTACCCAAAAGAACACTCATTTTCTCATACCCTTCAAAAAATAGTGGAATACAGTGCATATTTTACACTTTACAGTGCCCTTTTTTTGCTAGTTTACCACCTCCCACTCACATACAATTTCATCAGTACATTCACCTCTTGTACTGTCAGAAAAGAATACAATGAAAAAGAAGGAATAAGCAAAAAGAAAACTTCAGTTTGGCATGTAAAACAGTCTAAGAAGTTAATATTCTCATAGCTTAAGAGTATATGATAGTGCTACTATATTGTTTTCTAGGCAATCATGTAAAAAAAATAAAAAAAATAAAATAAGAAGCATTATAATTTAACTTTGATCAAAATAAATCATGTCAGCACTTATACTTGGAAAAACCTTTTGTCATCAGCCACATTTGGAGCTCACTAAATTTTGTTGTTTAGGACAATTTATATTTTATCCTATGATCGCATAAAAGACTACATTAACACGTACATGCATCAAATAATAAATAGTTATTTATATATCTTCTTCTCTAAGTATAAATTCATTCCCCATCCAATGATCTTTTCACATCATCAATATAATTTGCTCTCTTTTCTATATCCAATTGCTTATCTTTGTGTTGTTTTGTTAATTTTCTAGCTGTTGCTAGAAATGAAAATCGAGATGGCACACGGTGCGAAACCCCTGGTATTCTCAAGGGGATTGAGTAGTCTTGGAAACGTACTCGTGAAGTTGAAAAAAAAGTGTGTAGGAATAGCTAAAAACATAAAGAAGTTAGCTAAGGATGATCAAGGAGGGTGATCCACTCCTTAAAAATGGCACTAGCTCTCACATTAGTAAGCTTGTTTTACTTTGTTAGGCCTCTCTATGATGGTTTTGGTGTCTCAGGAATGTGGGCTGTGTTAACTGTCGTGGTCGTCTTCGAGTTCAGTGTAGGTAAGATTGTATCTCTTGCTTAGAATCTAATTTTACGATCTACAGGCGGCCATTTTAGCCGTAAAGCACTTACAACAAATGGTCAAATAGAGCGTTAAAAAATGTTCAAATAAAGCATATAAACTGAAATGGAATATACTTTAGATCATGTTCCATTAACGTACTTTACATGACTAGAAATAATTTCTTGAATAAAAATGGTTCATGCATTTGTTTTTAACTTGAATTTTCTCCTTGAATACGTATATATAGGTGCAACTATAAGCAAGGGCCTAAATAGAGGGTTAGCAACCTTTACAGCTGGTGTGCTAGGAGTTGGGGCTCAACACTTAGCCCCTCTCTTTGGGAGGAAAGGAGAGCCAATTGTCCTTAGCATCTTGGTCTTCTTATTAGGTAAAGTACTCTATTAACCATAGATTGTTTATAACACTTTTCTACTTATCGAACTCGCTAACCTTAAGACCGGCACTTTAAATTTTGGTGTAAATTTACATGGCACGTTGATAATGCAACTTAGATGTATCCATACTAACAGTGGATGCCAACTAGTTTAACTAGTTAAAGTTTTAAAATGTCGTATTCAAGACTTGATATATTGCCTTGCCATCCATACTAAGATGAAGTTTACACTATGCATTTGCAGCTGCAATGTCAACATTCACGCGATTCGTGCCGAGGATAAAGAAAAGATATGATTATGGAGTGCTCATTTTCATTTTGACGTTCAGTTTAGTGGCAGTCTCGGGATATAGAGTTGATGTGATCTTAGTATTGGCTTACCAAAGATTGTCGACCATCGTAGTTGGAGGTGCCACTTGTATGATCGTGTCCATTTTTATATGCCCTGTTTGGGCTGGAGAGGATCTTCACAATCTCATTGCTGGCAACATCGAAAAGCTTGCCAAATTCATGGAAGGTATGCGGCTACATTAATTAACTACTTTTTATATATTATGCAGAGACTTTTCTAATTCCTACCTGATATAAATTATCTCATAGTATTAAAATCTCAGGTAAAGCTATTGTTATATAAATATAGGTATTATTATATTAGATATAGAAATACAGAAGATATAAAAATACAAAAAAAAAGAATATCAGATATAGACATTATGATATCAGATATAAAAATGATATTATAAGTGCCACTTGATATATTTATATCAAGTATAAAATCAAGAATTTTTCATATTATACATACTTCTTACATATTATATTTTGAAAATATCATAAAGTTGTCACATTTTTTTCTAGCAAAGACCGGTTTATAATTGATAGTCATAAATATGTCACAACATGGTTATATGTACTTTGAACAATGTATACGTGAAGTAGAATGCATGTAATGTGCATGGGAAAAAAAAAAAACGAAACTACTAGAAATACTAGCTAGGTTTAAGTTTTACCCTTAATTTTAATTGGTTGATTGGCACGCCTAAATCTAAACACATGAAGAATAATATCACATTAAGAAATTTCTAATTTATACCTGATATAAATATAAAGGGGCACTTTTGTAATTTCATTTCTAAATCTGAAATTATAATATATATACCTAATATGTGTTTTTTGTATTTTAATATCTTCTATATTTCTATATTTGATATAATAATAGCTATATCCGATATAATAATAACTATAATTGATATAATAATACTTATAATTGAGATATGAATTAGTAAAGCCGCCATATCACATTTGTAAATTTTTATATCGAAAACTTTTGTTTATAATACAAGTTTCAAATTTTTAAAAACTCAAGAGAGCTATTAAACATCCAAGTTACAAAGTTCAATCTCGATTCTCTAATAATTGAGAACCGCAATCACATTGATTGTTTCGAGTAAAAATAGCAATTTCCTTGAACACAATTTCTTTAACTATTTTAACAGGGTTTGGAGAAGATTATTTTACACTTCCTAGCAATGACATGATCACCATGAACTCCAAGAGAGATGGCAAATCCTACCTCCAAAGTCAAAAAACTGTCCTTGCTTCCAAAACAAATGAAGAAAACTTGGTATATATGTGAAGATCGCATTATATTTTCATTTTAAAGCATGCTTTAAATTTTTTTTGGGATGTCCCGTATACTTCTTTTGTTCACCATCATTAATTAATTAGTCTAAGCTTGATTAAGTTAATGGTGCCAAGCACTAAAATTGTTTGTACTTTTTTTCTTTTGAAATAATGTTAATTATCTAATGATTAGGTACTTATAAGTTATAATTTTTTGGTTAACAGGCTAATTTTGCTCGATGGGAGCCATGCCATGGCCAATTTAGGCTCCACCATCCATGGAAACAGTACATCAAAGTTGGAGCTCTTACTCGGCAATGTGCTTATCACATAGAAACTATTTGTGGGTTTATCAACATCGAAGTCAAGGTATTTATATACCTTGACACCTCGTTATAATATGTGTAATACACACTACTTTGTTCATCTTAATAGGGTTAATCATTTAGACCATAGTTAAATCCTATTTAAGTACACTATTGCATTTTGTAGCTATTTAAAATATTAAATAAATGCATACTAAAATATTAAAAAAAAAGGTTCAAAATATATCACCTATAAATGGGAATGACCTACTAAGTAAAATGACAAAACTAGACCAAAACCCAATTTATAAGTTACCATGGCATGTATATTTACATGTACCGTTTACACCACAAACTCCCTCCTTTATTTTACAATATAAAGATTGTAAACTACCACTGTCTCATTTATCTATCCATCATATATGAAAAACAAAAAAAATAGAAGGGGTGGCTTTGACCTCGATTTCTATTCGTGGGAGGCAATGTATATCATCTTATAATGATTTTATTTTTCACATTCTCGACAATGCCTGTATTTACATGTGTATAAATGTGTAATTCAAGCAGCAACAACAATAAAGCACAACCTTAGAGCCCTCCCACCAATGAGGGAAAAACCCCTTACGAGTGAAAGTCTGAGGGTAAAATAAAAACCCGAGCTTTACACTAGTGAGAGGAGAAAAAAATCATGCTTGAAGGGTTCTGAAATCACACAAATGCATTTTGAGAGGAATTAAAGATGAATAGTGGCATGAGATGGGCCATACTACTATATGCATTTCCTATTTTTTTTAAACATTGGTGTGGTAAATAAGGTGATATGTATTATGGTGGGGGGTATCGAAAATTGTGGAGGAAAGAGTGATGAAATATTTTTCTCCTCACTGCTTGCAATGGTCTAAATCATCAAAAGATATGGTTAGCTATATAAGCTAATTAAAAATCTATCTTATGTGATTACTCACAAAAAATGATCCTCCTCCATTATCTCTTATTTAGAGCCATATCTTAATCTAAACTCATTTTCTCATATCTTTCTTAATTCTATTTATCCAAGTCTTCTTTGGTCTCCCTCAACTATGTTTGAAATCTTCATTACCTCAACCTCTCACCTTCCTCACCGGTGCATCTATTATTCGGCTCTAACATGTCCAAACCAACTTATCCTCGACATATATTCTCTACTCCAACTTTCTTTCGAATATTCACATTACTAATTTTATCTTTTAAGGTATTTCCACACATCCATCATA
Organism: Dysphania ambrosioides; assembly: GCA_026401315.1. NCBI lineage: Eukaryota > Viridiplantae > Streptophyta > Magnoliopsida > Caryophyllales > Amaranthaceae > Dysphania > Dysphania ambrosioides. The sequence continues at coordinate 15,142,387 of CM048663.1, forward strand.
ATATATGCATCACTATTACACTCATCTTCTTAACATACAACTTCATCAAAGCCCAATATTCTGACTTATACAATAAAGCTAGTCTAGTTAGAGTTTTTCTTTTAATTTTAAGGGCGTATTGCAAGCACACAATAGTCATCCAGTTATTGTTCTCCATTTAAACAACCCACATTTTATTCTATAGGCGACATTTTGATCAATGTCTCAAACTCTCAAATTCTCTAGAGAACCTAATTTAGATATTTGAAACGTTCGCTTACAAGCAATTACTTACCATCTAGAATCACGCTATCTTTATTTTCTAATGTTACTGCTATAACTCAAGCAATAATTCAATTTTCAACTTCTAGCTAGTTTTATGCTTACATTAATCATTGCAAAATTAGTCCCTAGATGCCTAAGACATAATTGAATATTTTGTTTATTCCCTTCTCTATAATTGACCACGTACATTTATCCTACAGGGACCAATGGAATTCCGAAGGAAAATCAAAGATTCATGCTCTAGGATGTGCATGGAATCGAGCAAGGCGCTATGGGCAATGGCTATATCGATTAAAAAGATGGCTTACCCTAAGGCAGTAGATATTCATGTAGAGAACTCAAAACAAGCTGCAAAAGAACTCGAAAATGTACTCAAAACTATGTTATATGGACCTGAAAATATCATAACACTCATCCCTGACGCAACCGTTGCGTCTATACTAGTCAATATTACCACTTTCGTGGAGAAAATATCAGAAGCTGTTCATGAACTTGCTAAGGTAGCTCAATTTAAGGAAGCAGTCGAGGCTACAGTGTCACCTGAGCCGGCTAAATCACCGGCAAAACTTCACCGAGGCATCGTGAAACCGATGTGCGATGATTGTGAACGTAATGAGGTTGATTTTGTGGGTGTAATAATATGTGATCAGAAGCCTCAGAAGATTGGGAGTTGTACAGAAGGCGAGATAGGGGTTGCTAATAAGAGCTCAAATAATGTACATAATGGTACTATAGTTAGTCCCCCACCAATAGTAATCACATGCATATGAAACTCTTCTTTTTTTTTTTTTGTTTTGTTGAGGTATCCATGCATGTTTAAGCTTAATTACTTCATTAAGCTAACTCTTTTAATTTTCTTGATCTTTTTCTCCAAGCAGGGTTTATTTTATGAACTTGAGCAAAATTATCAGGTTTTGGCCTCTGTTTCCTTCTTTGTAACAATCAATAACTATGATGGCATTTATTTGAACTAGCAAGAAACTAAATTTTGGATTATATACCCTCTTTTTTGGGCAGTGGTAAGCCCTATGTTTTGTAAATACTACTACTTTTTTAGCTTATGTTCACAATAATTTCATTCTTTTTTGGTTAGAGTGTTTTTTTTATCCATTATTTGGATTATATCTACTCACATATTAGGTTTTCTCTCTCCTTTTGAGAGCTACAAAATTGATTCAGAAAGTTAGAGAATATGAAGTTTTTTTTACTGTATTTTGTATATATGAACTTGTACATTACTTTCGGTATTATACTAATACCTACATATAAAGATAAGACTAAATACAGAGTCTTAAATAACATTGTTACTAATACAATCATATCCTTTTAGAGTTAAGTTATACTATAACTCTTTATCTTGCTTTATCTTCTGATTTTCTACACTCCCCCTCAAGTTGGGCTCGGAATTTTCGATACCCAACTTGCAGAGTATATCTTCAAAACTCCGAGTATTGACTGCTTTGGTCAGAATATCTGCTTCTGATCGAACAAATTTAAGACTAACAGACTTGGACTCCAAATTATCTTTAATAAAGTGTCTATCAATCTCAACATGTTTTGTTCGATCATGTTGAACATGATTTTCTGAAATACTTATTGCTGCTTTATTATCACAACACAACTCACAACTCTTCTTTTGAGGAAAGCCTAGCTCAGTTAACAACTTTCTTAGCCATAAACCTTCAGTGATTCCTTTTTCTATTCCCCAAAATTCAGCCTCTGCACTAGATATAGCTACTACTTTCTGCTTTTTACTCCTCCAGGATACCAAATTCCCTCCAACAAGAGCGAAGTATCCAGAAGTGGATTTTCTGCTATCATGATCTCCTGCCTAGTCTGCATCTATATATATCTGAAGATCCACATGGTTATTTCTTCTGAACATCACTCCCTTCCCAGGAGTTCCTTTTAAATATCTCAGAATCCTTTACACTGCTTCCAGGTGCTGAATCTGTGGTCTATGCATGAATTTGCTAATGACTCCTACTGCATACGCTACATCAGGTCGAGTATGTGCTAAATAGATTAGCCTTCCCACAAGTCTCTGGTATTGAGTTTGATTCACTAACTCTACATCTTCAAGAATTTACAGCCCATGATTTACCATAATAGGAGTCTCTGTTGGTTTACAATCTATCATTCCTGATTCAGCTAGTAAATCAAGAATATACTTCTGTTGAGAAATAAAGATTCCAATATATGCTCTGAGAACCTCAATTCCTAAGAAGTATTTTAACTGACCAAGATCTTTCATTTCAAATTCCTGAAACAGTTTATCTTTCAACATTCTGATTTCTTTCTCATTGTCCCCTGTAATAATTATGTCATCGACATAAATGATCAGGCATGTTACTAAATTGCTTTCCTTTTTAAGAAACAAAGTATGATCAGAGTTACTTTGTTGATACCTGAACATCTTCATTGCTAGAGTAAACCTCCCGAACCAGGCTCTTGGGGATTGTTTGAGTCCATATAGTTCCCTTTTTAACCTACATCCTTCACCCTTTTTGAACCCCTGTGAGAACCCAAGCAGTGCTTCCATGTACACTTCTTCAGTTATTTCTCCATGTAAGAATGCACTTTTAACATCAAACTGGTGTAAAGGCCATCCTTTATTTGATGCTACTGAAAATAATACTCGTATTGTATCAATTTTCGCAACTAGAGATAAAGTTTCTGAATAATCAATTCCATAGACCTGGGTATACCCTTTAGCAACCGGTCTCGCCTTATATCTTTCAATGCTTCCATCTGCTCTGTGCTTGACCGTAAAGACCCATCTACATCCCACAACCTTTTTCCCTTCAGGAATTATGCACTGCTCCCATGTATCATTTTTATCCAGTGCTTCAATCTCCTCTTCCATTGCTTTTCTCCAATTTCTACTTTGCAGGGCCTCCTGAACTGTAACTGGAATGTCTTTTGATTTTATGGCTGCATTCGTCAAGCCACTTATAGGGTATTTTGATCTTTGAGCTTCATATTCGGGATCATATCGCCTAGGTGGAATACCTCTAGTGTTTCGAGGTGGTAGTCGATATGTCCTTTCAATATTCTTGATATTTTCTGTTATAGTTTCCTCATTCTCCTGTACTGCTACTTCACCCATACTGTTAGAGTTTAATAAGTTCTCATTAGTTGGAGAACGTACCTCGTTTTGCGGATGTTCAGTGGAAGAGTCCATCGGACATGGTATTGTTGTTGTAGGCTGCATTATCGTGGTGTTGTGACTAGTCTCTTTAGCTCCTTGTTCTGGTATAGAGTACGTCAACCATCTTACATCGCCTTGTACACTCTCCCCCTAACAATGATGTTGGGTATAAAAGTATTCATACTTAACAAACTTACAATCCATGGAGGTGTATAGTTGATTTGTTATTGGATCGAAGCACCTATATCCCTTTTGAGAGACACCATATCCTACAAAGACACACTTAATAGCTCGAGGTTCTAATTTGTGTCTAATCCTTTTAGGAAGATGGACATAGGTCACACACCCAAAGACTCGGGGTTTTAGAGAATAAAACGGTAGATTGGTCATCAAAGATTTAAGGACTTCCAAAGGTATTTTGTATTAAAGGGTTTTGTTTGGAAGCCGATTTGTGAGATAATTAGCGGTAGTTATGGCTTCTGGCCATAGTGTAGTGGGAGTATGGGCTTCTATCATCATGGCCCGGGTCATGTTGAGGAGGGTACAGTTTTTCCTTTCAGATATCCCATTCTGTTGGGGTGTATCTGGGTAAGAAGTTTGATGGATAATACCCTGATTTTGACAGAAGAGTTTCATATTCTGGTTTACAAATTCCCCGCCATTATCAGATCTAAAAATACTTTTTTTTATTTGAAATTGGGCAAGTATCATTTTATAAAAGGTCACAAATATATTATAGACTTCAGATTTGTGCGTCATAAAATAAACCCAACTCATTCTGGTATAATCGTCAATAAAGACAACATAATATAGAAATTTATGTTGACCAAGTTCTGGGGCAGGACCCCATACATCAGAATGATAAGGTAAAATGGTTTTGATGCACGATTTAAGCTACTAGGATATCTCTGTTTATGACTTTTTGCTAAATAACAAGCTTCACAATTTAAACTAATTTTAGTTTTAGTAAGAGAAGAAAAAAGGAGTTCCAAGTACCCTAATGACGGATGACCTAAGCGACGATGCCATGTTCAAATTTGATCCTCCGTTGTTCTGCAGATAAGAGCTACATCATTCTCCCTGGTCATTCCATCTACGTAATACAGTCCATTACGTTCAATACCATGCACAATAATCTCCTTGGTCTGAACATCCTGCATAGTACAATACCAGATTTTAGCAAAATAATACATCTTAAATCTTTTGTTATCTGACTCACACACAGTAGTTTGTAAGACAGTGATGGGATATAAATACAATTATATATAATAATAGTCCCAATTTTAATTTTTCCAATTCCCGCAACCTCCATACGTTCGCCATTGGCCGTTTGAAGGTTTTTTGTGGTTTAATAGGTTCAAAAAAATCAGTTGTGTCATAAGACATGGTATGAGTCGCTCCACAGTCAAAGATCCATCGGGTTTCGAGTTTTGCGTAACACGTAATACCCTCTAATGCTACGCAACATAATTCTTTAGAGGTTAGGTTTGGGATTTGAGGGGCTGGCCCAATATGGGTTTGTTCGATGTAGTGAGGTGGGCCGTGCATAAAGGAAGTATTAGGGTTTTTTTGGGGATTAAGTTTAGGGTTTGTTTTGGGGTTTAAAAGAAAATGGGTTATGCCTCCCTTTGTGTATCCCTCAGCCACTACATCTCTCTCTAGGGTTTCACTGTCTCCCTTTGTGTCTCCCTCGGCCGCATCTCCCCTTAGGGTTTCATGTCCCCACCAAACCTTCATACCTCCTTCGCCAGTTTTGTTTCGCTGCTCCTCTCTTGATTTGGTCATCTTCTCGCAGCTTCCCTCTTCACCCGTCTCCTTTCGGGCTCCATCTAGCTCCTCACATCCTCTCACCATGGCCACTTGTCCTCCTTGTCTTGATTCATCACCCTGGTTTTGTGTCTTGTCTCCTCGCTTCTTCAGGTCTTGCCACCAGTCCAGGACACCCTTCCCTTGTGTGACGTGTTCCCCTACACTGGGAACACTTGAGGTGACTCTTGTCCTCTCCTGTGCGGGATGATGTCCTTGACCAGCTGTTAGAGTTGCATGAGACAAGAGCACTCCCTACTCCATGAGCTTCAACCGGAGGTAATTTAGGTAAGGTTACTTTCATAACCTCCCTCCTTGCTAATTCTCGCCGGATTGTACTGAAGGCCATATCCATAGTGGGTAAGGGGTCTTGATTTACTAGATTCTTTTGATCTTCATCCTATGTTTCGTCTATGCCTGCCATAAATTGATATAACCTTGTTTGTTGTGTTAATTTATTAAACCTGATTATATCTTCTGTACATGACATTGCATTTGACATCCTTCTGTCGATTTCCTTCCAAATTATGACAAGCTTGCCATAATATGTCTCGATGGATTCCTTATCTTGTCTGATGGTATTGGCTCGTGTAGTAAGGTCAAAGATTTGTAATCCATCCTTACCACTGCCATACACTGCCTCGATTCCCCTCCATAATTCTTTTGATGTTGGGAAATCGAGAAATTGATTAACTAATTCGGGGTCAATATTTTCAATGATCCATGTCTTGACTATGGCATCCTTTTGGCACCACAGGTTGTACTCATCGGTGTCAGGGGGGATTAGCCATGATATGACTGAGCCGTCCCCTCCCTTCGATCGCCATGAGCATCAGCCGTGACCATTTGCCATAGTTTTGATTATTAAGTTTTTCTGCAATTTTGACTGAAGATCCATGATTTTCTTGGCTCCTATTGTTTAGCTTTTCTATAACATGCAATAGTTGAGCCATAGTAACAAGCTCTTCATTGGAAGTTTTTGGTGATTCATCCATGGTATGTGTTTTTTTGGGTGTTTCAAGTAAGAAATTCTTGGTAAATGATGAAAAATTTGGCTAAACAAACACCTTCAATGAGCCTGGCTCTAATACCAAGAAAGTTAGAGAATATGAATTTTTTTACTGTATTTCATATATATGAACTTGTACATTACTTTCGGTATTTATACTAATACCTACATATAAAGATAAGACTAAATACAAAGTCCTAGATAACACTGTTACTAATACAATCATATCCATTTAGAGTTGAGTTATACTATAACTCTTTATCTTGATTTATCTTCTGATTTTCTACAGATTCGATGATGGTTGGGGATTAGTGCAATACTAGGATAGTTGGCGATTCTTCTTGTACATTCAACTGTGCGAAATCACGTTCTATTTCCAAGATTAATGAAATTAATAGACCCACTCATTGAAGGATGTATCAAACAACAACATGGAATAATTAATTTAATTTTTACAAAAGTATATGCCCGAGGGTATATAAAAAAAAATTTTGTGTATCTTTATCATATCAGAGGTGTTAGAAACCAAGAGGGATACAAGGGTATAAATTTTTGGAGAGAACAGGAAATTAGAGGTCAAATTGAGGGAATAATTTTGAGGTAAAAAGCTTGCTTAGTTGCTTTGCAAACTGTAGTGGTTGTTAGCGGAATATTTACGGTGGGTATTTCGACTATTGGGTTGGAAACAGATCAAAGTATAAAGCCCCAAGCCCCCTCAATGTTCCAGGAACACCTGTACACTCACAGCTTCCTCACGCACTGCCACGCACCACCCAAGGACCTCACTCGCCCTTCCTCAACACTTAAACACAACCTAAACAAGCTATTCCTAAGGGGTTGTAAGCCCACTCTCTCAAATGATGCACTAAACACAGCCAAACACACACACAGACAAAACTGGTCCAAAATGAGCAATTGCGCAATAGAGTGGATTGCTAACTATATTGTGATTCTAAGCAAGGTTATGGATTCTAAGCTAACTTCAGAAAATTCCAAACCCCAATAATGATATTAAGTTCGAAATCAATCATAATTCAGAAGGAAAGATTCAACACAAATCACTCAACATCCCTGGCAACCATCACTTACATTCAAAAAATGATTATCAAACACTTCCAGCTTTATCTCCAGATTTATAAGGCCACGAAATATTACCAAATTTCCAGATTTTATCCATGAATTATATCCAAACACTCCAGATCATAATCTGCTATAATTTGCAAAATAAATTTTCAATTTGCCCAGCAATTCAACAACAATCCATCAACCACATACAGCATAATATCCACGGATTACTTAATTTTTTAGGACTGAACATATGTCGATTAAAACCAATAATTTTCTAGATGAAAACCACAAATATTCCAAGCCAAAATATCAGATTTCATTCACGAATTAATAATATATACAAGGCTAGAACTTTCGTTACAAACTAGCAAACATTTAATGCACCAAACTTCAAACAACAAACCAAGATAGATCAAAGGATTCCCTACTCTACATATAACCACCAAGAATAGAATTACCCTTGGGCACTCCTTAATATCTTAGGATACAAATGCACCACCTAACACACCAAGGCCTCCTAGAACACCTTCCAACATGCCAATGAAATAGCAAGAAAACTCAAAAGCTCATTCAGCATTAACTCAAAAGCAAAGGTTTTTTTTTTCAAAATTCATCGATTGATTTATTCTTGGTTCGGTTGCCTTATTTATCCCATGCTAATACAAGGGATTAAGCCTAACAAACTCCTAAAGAAACACATGCATAAGTTCACGCATAACATCAGCCTAATTAAAGTCCTACATTTTAGTTCAAATGCTTAGCTAACAAGTTGATCAGAGAGCTAAAACTTACGTCCAACAGCAAAGGAATTTAAAAATAAAACAAACACTTAATAAGGTAAATAAAAATCAGAAAGTTTGGATTCTTTAGCAAGCTAGGAGTTGACCCAACCATAACTTCACCAACCCACGCCTCTTTTCTCCTTGCTTCTCATGCCTTTGCTTCCTTAGTTTCACACGCCTCTTTGTAGTCCATATGCCATGCTTCTTAAGCCCATGCTTTCTTAGTCTATCTTTGCTCCTATGCTCTGCCCACTTACGTCCATAGCCCATCTTTATGAAGACAAAGCTAAGTCCATAAAATTCAAAGTCAAGCTTCAGTCCACGGAGATCAAAGTCAAGCTCAAGTCCATGAAAATCAAAGTCAAGTCCATACTTGACCAAGCCCAAGCCCAAGTAAGCCCAACCCCAAGTCCGTATTTGGACCAAGCCTATTTTTATGAGTACCTAGGCCCATGTTACGCACATTGGACTTCAATGCATCGTCCTGTCAATCCAACAAAGTTCGTTACTCACACAATGATCTTGGAGATTAACTTATTCATTAGACATTCCTCATTCACTAAAGTATATATCAAAAGGGCTTTATGTCTACAATTAGAGGAGGTGAATTAATCATTCATCATTAGATTATATAATAGCATGTTAAGGTAATAAGGTGTCAAATCACATTTTGACATGCCCTACCATGCTTAGATCCTTACAAAACATGACCAATATCTTACTCTTCAACGAGAGCATTATATATGGAAATCAAAAGTTTAATTCGTCTTTATGGACCAATATAATGTAACTAGTTTTTGTCCCCTACATTGCACGGATGGTGTTAAACTTAATTACCGAGTATGTATTAGTTCAACAATACATTCGAAATGAGTAAATTCTAATGAAATACAACGAACTTTAAAATTATCATTTTATTATGAAAGATATTTCTCATCATGCTTTTTCCATTAGTGATTTTTTTTCTTTATCTTTTGTAAGGAACTGTAGTGTTTGAAGCCATTATTACCACCTTTTTCATTATTTGGAAATTCTTCTTGAATAAGTTTATGAATCCATGTGTTAGTAAGAAATTTTGTTTGGACTTGAAACGTATGGCTTCTATTCAAAGCGTGTAAGATTACGTCCATTATTATATATCATTTTTTTTCTCTCCCTAAACTACTATATATTTTATTTCATTTGTATTTTTTCTTCTATTAATGCAAAGTATTTTTTTTGTTTCATCCGTATTTTATATACTCTCTAAATCTCCAAATTATTGTCATATTAGGCTTGAACACGATTTTTGGTAGATAGCGAAAAGTAAGTATTAAAATATTTGATAGAAAGATAGAGTCAGTGGAGGGTTCTACGTCATGTAAAATATGAAAGAGAGTGAGAGAATTTATTGAGGATAAGCAAAAAAATAACAAATATGACATTTATTTAGTGACATTGGGAGTATCTCATTATATTTTTAGATTTCATTACACAATTTGATATTTTTTATATATTGGGGAGATCTTCTCTATATGCGTGATATAATCTCACCAAAATTAGTGGAAGATACTTTCTAAATTTTTTGGTGAGTATTTTGCGTTTCCAGTATATTTAGTATGACATCAAAAGATTTTCAAATAAAATTATCCCATCCAAGATCTTGAAATAACAACATACAATACTCCATATAAGAGTCCTTAAGCAATTTTATTATATTTTATTTAAAATAAACGGTTCAATTAAGGAAAAAGAAATAATTAGATTTTCCCAAATCATATTTGATTTATTTCCAAAATTTGGAGAGACCACTCAATAAGATCACTGAATACAATAAAAAATATTATATTATTATTTACGAGCATTAATTAATGTGGAGCCTCCAAATTAAAAACCGACGTTTTTCGTTACTTTGGGTAAAAAATATTTAAAAAATACAAAACCTTGCTTCGGATAACCACATAATTAGGTTCAGATGAAACAAAAATTATAACCACCTTGCTTCGTTTTTTAAAAAGATAAAGATATATCATTGAAAGTTGCTTTGTTATTAGAAGAAAAAAAAGGATAAAGTTCTATAAATGATATATCAAACTTCACCCCACGATTACCTGAGGATAAACTTTGTGAAAACAAAACCAACAAACCTAAAATTAATTATTCCATACCATTTAAAATCTGATCAAGAATATTTTGCCTAACATTTACTTAAGGGCTTAAACCTCGCTAATTTTTATTAAGCTACTATATATTTAATGTACTTTGCTTATCTTATTTTTAGCTCAAATTTTATTCAATGTGCTACATAAAGTCTATCTTTGACAAATCTCTTGCTACAGCCACGTTCCCTAAGATTTCACCAATGTTCCATGCACTTTGTCAAAAGATAAGAATATTGTAATTGCCTAAATATTTTGTTTCTATCCTTTCCTTGTTTCACTCCTTTTAAAATCTAGCCTAACTTATTTAAATATGTTTTTTTGTAAATGATATCTCTTGATTTATGTAAATCGTTGACGCTATAAATATATTGAAGATTCTTCAAGATAATTTTGGTAGTTACCAAATTTTCAGCATCTTTATTTGAATCCCTTTGAAGATGAAAATGTAGCAAATTAATTGAAATGAATCTTGCTGAAAAATATTGAAAAGATTTCAAACTCCAATAGCTACAATTCAACAATTTAGTCGCAACTATATTGGAGGAAATCATGCTGAAAATATTCAAGAGATTTCAGAATTTTAGCAACATACTTTCAACCTATTTTCAACGGCTAAGTGCTAAAGTTCAAATATAAATTTCCAAGCATTGAAGCTGAAGAAACACAAGTATACAAGCCTACACGTTCAAACAAAATCAGCAATAACATTATATTATTTTCTCTATAGTTTTGTAATCCTTATCTTGCATGTAGAATGAGAAAAAAAAAACAAGTATAATTTTTTGAGTGATAAAAGAAAATATTATTTAGAGAGTGGTATACTAAGAGTATACTATAATACTCAAACATATAGAAAAAGAGAGAGTTTTTTTATTATTAGGATCTAAGACGCTAATGTGTAGCATGGGGTGCTATGGAGTAGAAAATAGGGATTGTAATATTCTAGGGTTGCTTTAGGTCTCTAAGGGAAATAATAAAAGAGCGAGTAAATTCTTAAGGGTTGGATGACCCAAGGAGGAGACGTAGGCAAATTAGTTACCGAATTTCGTAATAAATTATCATATTTTGTCTCCTTTTATTTCTGCCTTTTTCTACTTACGTTTTATTGTTTGTTTCATTTATTATTCAAAGCTACAGCAAAGTCAAAATCTAAGCAACCGCCTTTGAAACATATTTCATGGCCTTGACATTTAACTACAAAGCTAAGCCTCAAAACTTCTATTCCGCCTTTGAAAGTCATTTCAAGACTTAATTTGATCTCCTAACTGCGAAAATTGGACATACTCTATTCACCCCCTTCTAGAGATATTTGATCTCATTCCATCTCCCTATTGATACTTCAGTAAATGTCACTGCATAAAATATTGAAATGAACATTTCATGTCTTTCTCCTCGTTTATATGAAGAAAAATTAAGCAAGTTTGATAATATTATAGGTGTTACAACACTAAATTAAATTACTTTGGTATAAGTTAAAAATTCACTTTAGTTGGTTTTGTTAATTTTTGTACAAAGGGGTGTTAGGAAATAAGATAGAAAATTTAATTTGAAATGGAAAATAGTAGTTCTAATTTGTTTAGGTGGTTATTTTTATTCACATTATTTCTTATCAGGGTGATAAGTTATTTGCAAAGTATTTCAGTTCATTCGATTAATATTTTTTTAGATTTAGACGATTTGATTTTGCTTTTGTCCAAAACCTGTTTACTTAGGTTAGGATAGATCCTGGTCTTTTACATCAAATATTTCAACACTTTGTTAGGTTTAAAAAAAGAGATAACCCTATGATAGCCAAAAAAGTTCTTCAATAAACTAGGCTTAATTGATCGAACTTTTATGAAAGATTAAATACAAGAGTTAAAAAAAAAATTCCCTCTAGGGTTTCTCCTAGGAGGGTTTCCACTAGCTACATATATACAAGTCCTCTTTTCTTTAGTATCGAATCTTTATCTCAATTGTTTATCGAGTCTTCGTTAAGTATGGAGAAGGGTAAGGGAATTGATGATGGTGTGGAGACAATGGATGAGACAGTATTAACATGTTGCATGGACGGGTAGGGGAGGAGGATGCGAAGGTGGAGTTGGGTATGATTTAGAGTGTGTGAACTGAGCAAAATATTAATGCAAATGCCTTGATCACAACGATGAGGAAGATTTTGAGTCCGAAACATGGGATGGCCTTGAAGCCAATTGCATTGATAGGAACCTATTTTACTTTCAATTCTTTTATTACAGAGATAAGGAAAGGTGATGCCCAGCCATGGCATTTCATAGTGTTACTAGGATGAGAACTTACAAGAAGGGGGGTTGAATTAGAAGTACAAATTTTGGATGTTAATTGCAAAATTTAAAACTTGAACAATGAAAGTGAAAGGAACATGCAAAAAGGAACACATGATTTTTTGCGTGGAAACATTTGTATCCAACTCAAAGTAAAACCCCGATCCAACTCTGGAATTTTAAACTCTTTCACGAATGGGAAAATCCCAATACAAACTATTAGGAATACATTCTCCCTTTCCTTCGCTCGTGTTTCACTCATAATACACCTTTCTTTAACTCTCACTATCTTTCTTCTCACTTGCCTTCCCAAGACTTAACTCTAAGTCCTTACAACTTCACTCAGTCCATTCCCCCTAGTACTACTCAGTACTAAACTCTCAAAGAATACAACTCAAATTAAAGTACAAGAGGATTACAAATTTGATACAAGGATAAAGCATAAGTTGGGAGAACACTGACTTGATAATTATATTATATGAAGCTTTGTAAACTTGTTCAGATTAAAATACTAAGTGATGAATGAGATCTTATATACTAGTTAGAGGTACTAGCTTGCTGCCAAATAGATTAGTACAATATACTTGGGTATTAATTTAATGAGAAATCACATAAAGAATACTTGGTATAAATTTAAAAAATAGAGAAGTTTTGGAAACAAATAAAAAAATATCGAGTTGTACTACTGATTAAAGTTAATAGCGAAGTGGTATCAAGAAAATTCAAAAAATTGAATGTTACCATTGAGAAAGTCAATAGTACTATACTATTATAGCACCATTAATATCTCCCCCAAAAAATATAAAAATAATTAACAAAACTTTGAGTTACCAAAACTTATATTTACTAAACTAAAACTTACTTTTACCAACTAATTATTTATTTGTAAGGATAAATAAAAAAGGGTCTATAACAAATTGTCTCATAATATTAGAGTTTCTTCCATAAAGAAATGCTTAACTAGAATTGGGTAATCAGTGTTGGAGTAGAAAATATAAAAGATTTTGTATCAAGTAAGCGACTATTTTTATTTTTGGTATAAAAACAATCACAAATAGTACGTAAATGAGGTTTAATCTATGATTTAAAATATTATCCCAAAACTTAAACCAATCAAAATAATATGAATATATTCCAAATGTACTTTTCATCATTAGCTAAAGGGTGATGATAATTAATAGACTCAAAATTATAATTATATAAGACAATGAGAGGGATTAAATAAAAAAGGTGCTTAAAATGAGAAAGATAAGAAATTATCTTTCTCTTTTAATTAATACTCCTTCCGTTCTTTTTTTATTTTTTCCATTTTTCCATCTGAAAATTTTAAAAATATTATTCTTATTTGAAATCTTTTTATTTTAGCCTTGTGTAATTGGATAAAAAAAATATATAATTATTTAATACCAAATTTTTTTAAAAAAGATAGGTCATTATAACAACAAAAGAATCAATGTACATGGAAAAAAAAAACTAAGCTACTATATGTTAAAAAAGAATAACTATATATATTTAAAATATCATATATTAAATTTAAAAGTTAAAGCGATGAGATATTTATTCTACCTTCTACCTTCTACCTTCTACCTTCTACCTCTTGCCTTCTACGATGTGCTGCTTAAGAATGGAAGGAACCAGCCATGAATCCAACATAGGCAAAAAAAAAAAAAAGCAATGAATCCAAAGCATTTTGTCCTTATTTAATGAACATGGGATATTTGGGCCCCATTGTGATCTGCTTTTTCTCAGCATAACCATTCAAACACGATATAAACTTCACATACTGTGTTGCCATATCACATACTGCCCTACTACGTCATCCAACCTACTACTTATACTAATCTAATTCCTTTTAATTTTTTTTTTAATATATACTTATACAGTCATACACCCACTCACTCGAACTACGGAGTTTAAATAAAAGTTTCTCACACCATTGAAATTAGTATGATGTCTGCTCTTTTGGTTTCTTACCTTCTTTTTTAAGGGGTTGTTTCTTTTGATCTTTGAAGTTTGTCAAATTAAGCCACATGTACATACACATAAGTTCACTTTTTCTTTTCTTTTTTTTTTTTAATTTTAAATATAGGTAGGTACTATATATAAGAATTTGACTGGTGAAACTTTTAAAGTGGAAGTGATAACTTTAAATTAGTGTAATTCATATAATTTCTTTTTTGTTAATTAGATGTATTATAAGTCTATAATCTTGATTGAGTTTTCCAACTAAGGCTCTGTTTACCTTAACTTAGCTTAACGAAACTATTATATTTGTAAAATATATCGTTTTTTTTTGGCTGAGTGTAATTTGTTTTTGATAATCTTATTTTTATTTTGTTGAATATATATTTTTAGACTCGTGTTTTACTAAAATTAAAATTATTTTTACCGACTTATTTCATTTTAGCTAAACTTATCCTATTTTCCTTAAAATATTTTATTTCCGATGAAATTATAAGCGGAAACCATAAATGAACATTACATTCTGTCATAATAACTGGTGTAGGAAGTAGGGGTGTCAAATCGGGTCAACGGGTCGGTTCTGGGTTGACCCATCGCGGGTCGGTTCTTATCGGGTCAATTTTGCCTATCGGGTCGAGTAGGGTTCGGGTCTGGTCATTATCGGGTCGGGTTAAATCGGTTATTTGCTTGGTCGGGTTTGAGTTGGGTTGTATTTGGGCTGGGTCAATGTCGGTTCGGATTGTATTCGGTTTATGTCAAGGTCGGTTCAGGTTGTATTCGGTTCGAGTCAAGGTCGGTTCTAGTACAATCGGGTCGGTTCCTGAACGGGTTATAACGGGTTATTTCGAATTCGAGTAAAATCGGGTCAGTTCCTGAATGAGTTAGAGCAAGTTATTTTGGGTTCGGATCAAGGTTGGTTTTAGTAAAATCTGATCGAATGTTGAACAAGTTATAGCGGGTAATTTCGAGTCAAGGTCGATTTTGATAAAATCGGACAATGATGATGGTTAATTCTTAAATTGGACAATGATGATATTGATAAGTCATTTTAAAAAAAATATTTATGAGATAATGATCATTAAATGTGTATTATCCTATCAAAGTAGTCTATAACATATAATGTTAAATTTATATATACATAAAAACTTGTAATAATTCCTCTATTTATATCAATTTGTATTATTATTTAGTTGTTGAATATAGATGATAGATGATTAGGAAAGAATTTGATACCTTAAAAGAATAAGAGATTAATTTTCAAATGTAGAGATAAGTAAATATTTAGCAACTTAACATATAAACAATCATATATTCACATTGGTATAAATAGAGGAATTATATGAAAACTATATTTTAGTTTTTTTTTTATTGTTATTTAAAGAGTAGGAAAATGATTGTCATTTTGGAAAAAGAAGGACGTCAATGAGATTTATGAAACAATGAAACCTCAAATTGGAAGGCTTTAATCTCACTTTTTATAGGCATAGACACGATGATTTTGCTTTTATTTGAATATTTAGTAAATCTTTTTAAATTTTTATTTTCATAAATGTACTTATTAAATAATTAAATTAATAAAAATGTTTGGTTTTAAAGTTATTAGATATTAGGTAAAAAATAGGTCTGTCAAGATTAGGTCATATTCACGTATATACAGATTATTAACACATCCAGTGAATTTGGGTAACGAATTGTTATAAATCGGATTATATCGGTTATGTGTCGGTTTCAATCGATTTCGGGTCGGGTTCGTAACGAGTCGGGTCTGAAATGGGTCGAGTTCTTAACGGGTCGGGTCCTAAATGGTCGGGTCGATAACGGGTCGGACATGGATCGGGTTCGGGTCTTTGAATATCGGGTCAAATCGGTTTTGGGTTAACTTCAAGTCGGATTGGGTCGATTTTCGGGTCTCACTTTTCGGGTCATAATGAGATAGGGTTCGGATCGGTTTCGGGTAACTTATCGGGTCGGATCTAATTCCGACGGCTCTAGTAAGAAGGACCTCTATGATGAATCATTTCATAGACGTACTTATCCATCCCGAAGAAACTCTTTCTCAAAAACATTTAAGAACTACGGTTAAAAAAAAAAAAATCAGAGTGTTGCAAGTCATACTATAACCAAAGAAGTCCATCCTACATCATGATGTAACATTCTACATTATTAATTCCCCACTGTCATGATTTAAATTATACTCAAAAACCATATATTATACAATTTTATAAGTGTAACTTTTTGAGTACTCAAAACTAAAAAGAATAATTGAGATCGGTGGACAAATAAAATAAAGACACATACATTACGGTGGCAAGAAACAAGTAGCACCTTCCACTCTCAAAGGAAACAAAAAAACACATGCAGCATCACAGGCCATCAACTTCCATTGAGCAGTCTCATGCAACAATAATCATGTCCCACTCTAATTATAATATTTTGGCCTATTTTACATTATGTAAATCTTGCTCACTAATTTCAGATCTCTGCTTTGCTTTGAATATTGATTACCCCCACTTTCTCGAATGACGGTTTTACCCTCCCCAATTACTCGAGTATTACGTATAGTCCTTGAGATGGTGCTTTCACTGCTATCAATGGACGTGGGCCATTGCACAGTTACACCGTTGTTGTTGGATAAAAGAGGATCACAAAATTCCCATTTGATTTGATTTCTGCACTTTAAAGCAAAAGTTAAAGAAATAGCTATTCTTAAAAAGTTAATTCATACGGAGTAGTATCATACATAAAATAGTAACAAAATACTGAATTAAAAACTCGGATAAATAATAAGGAATAAGCTAAGTCCAATATGAGTACAACTAAACAAATCGGTCGTGAGGAAAGACAAAAAATATATAATTTTATTAACATCTTCGATTAGATACAAATAGTATGAACACGACCTAAATTTTAATGGGGAATTATTTACGTTCGAAATAAGTATAAGAAAGAGTTGATTTCGAGAGACAAAAACTTATTTTACACGAGTTGATGTCAACCTTGAACACTCTATTGGACTAAGTATATTTGTTATCTTCTTACATTTTACGAAAAACCTAGAAAACCAAAATTCACACGAAATCAAACAAGAACACTATCTTTGTAGGTACAAATGTATAATAATACAGTACAAAATTTCCATGTGGGCGTTGAAACTCACTCTCTCTAAATCCGCTAATTTAGCCCATATCAACCACCATTATTACTGCTATCCACGGTTCACACTCGCCCTCCGCCAACCTTCCTCTGTACAACATTTACATGCCATGACCTTTCCCTCTCTAAACTTGTGCAAATCACCCAATGATGGCCGCATCCATGCTAGCTCACTGCAAAATAAAGAACCTTGCTTTACTTGTAGCACTAGTGTTGTGTCTCTCTTCAAATACGGAAGTCTTCTGTGTTACAGATCCTGGAGACCTTGCAGTTCTCAATGAGTTCAGGAAAAACCTGGAAAATCCTGAGCTCTTGAAGTGGCCAAGCAATAGGGAGGATGATGACCCTTGTGGGAACAAATGGGAGTTTGTGTACTGTGCAGATGGGAGAGTGACACAAATACAAGCCAAAAACTTGGGGTTGAAGGGTACTTTGCCTCAAGATTTCAACAAGCTGGAAATGCTGTCAAATTTGGGGCTTCAGAACAATCAGCTAACTGGTATGCTACCTACATTTAAAGGGCTGAAAGAGTTAAAGTTCGCATTTTTAGATTTCAACAACTTTACTGCAATTCCTGCTGATTTCTTTGATGGCTTAATTAGTTTACAAGTAATGGCATTGGATCATAATCCTGGTTTGAATGGTAGTGATGGTTGGTCTTTACCTGTTGGGTTGCAAGATTCTGCTCAGTTGGCTACTCTCTCATTGGTGTCTAGTAATTTGGTCGGTCCATTGCCTGATTACTTGGGTAGTTTAGGGTCTCTGACTGAGCTTCGATTGGCATTTAATCGAATATCTGGTGGGATTCCGTCGAGTTTAAATGGATCCAATTTGCAGACACTTTGGTTGAATGGACAAGGTGATGGTGGGATGGTTGGTACTCTTGATGTTATTGTGACTATGGAGTCAATAAGCACAGTTTGGCTTCATGGGAATCAGTTTAGTGGGGTGATTCCTTCCAATATTGGGAGTTTAGTTAGTTTGAAGACACTAAATCTTAACTCTAATCAACTTGTTGGGTTGATTCCTCCTAGCTTGGCTGACATGGAATTGGATCTATTGGATTTGAGTAATAATCATTTCATGGGTCCGATTCCGGAGTTTAAGACTAAGAATGTTTCGTATGAGACGAATTACTTTTGTCAAACTACTCAAGGAGCTCTTTGTGCTCCAGAAGTTATGGCACTTCTTGATTTCTTGGGTGGATTAGAGTATCCGTCGATTCTTAGTGCTTCCTGGTCAACTAATAACCCATGTGTTGGATGGTTGGGAGTGATTTGCAATGACAATAAACAGGTTAGTGTCATAAATTTGCCTCATCGTGGCCTTAATGGTACCTTAAGTCCCTCTCTTGGGAAGCTCAAATCCCTTGAAAAAGTTATATTCAATGATAACAATATCACTGGTCAAGTTCCCTCGAACTGGACCAACTTGGAGTCCCTCACAACTTTAGAGCTGAGTAACAACAATCTTTCCCCTCCATGGCCAAAATTTAGCAAAAGAGTCAAACTCTCTATTGATGGCAATTCTCCACTTATAACATCCCCTCCGTCACAAACTTCGGCTCCTACTAGCGGCCACTCTGCACCCTCAAACTCCTCGGGCTCTGGCTCTGGCTCTGGCTCGGGCTCAGGATCCGGCTCTGGCTCGGGCTCGGGCTCTGGCTCTTCTCAGATATCAGACACTAGAAAACGTACAAGGTTCAACCTGGTTGCAATTGTAGCTCCTGTTGCAAGTTTTACTGTTCTTTTATGCATGGTGGTTCCTTTGTCTATTTATTACTGTAAAAAGAAGAAACATGTCCACCAAGCCCCAAACTCCTTTGTGATTCACCCCAGAAACCCATCGGATACAGATAATGCTGTTAAAATTGTTGTTGCTAATAGCACCAATGGCAACACATCAATTGGAAGTGGTTCTGCTAGTATGAATAGCAGTGGGATGGGTGAATCCCATGTCATAGAATCTGGGAATTTGGTCATATCAGTTCAAGTTCTCCGAAATGTGACCAAAAATTTTGCCCCTGAGAATGAGCTGGGGCGTGGTGGTTTTGGAGTAGTTTACAAGGGAGAATTGGAGGATGGAACTAAGATTGCTGTGAAGAGAATGGAAGCAGGTGTAGTAAGCAACAAAGCATTAGATGAATTCCGATCTGAAATCGCAGTTTTGTCTAAAGTCCGTCATCGTCATTTGGTATCTCTTCTGGGGTATTCAGTTGAAGGTCTTGAGAGAATTTTGGTGTATGAATATATGCCTCAAGGGGCTCTTAGCAGGCATCTCTTCCACTGGAAGACTTCCAATCTGGAGCCACTTTCATGGAAAAGGAGGTTAAATATTGCCTTGGATGTTGCAAGAGGAATGGAATATCTTCATAGCTTGGCTCATCAGAGTTTCATACATAGAGACCTCAAACCTTCCAACATTTTGCTTGGTGATGACTTCAGAGCTAAAGTTGCAGATTTTGGGCTGGTAAAACTTGCTCCTGACGAGGGGCAAAAATCTGTGGTCACCAGGCTGGCTGGAACATTTGGATATTTGGCTCCTGAATATGCTGGTAAGGAATCATTTTTACTTGTTTGCTGCAAATTTTACTAAATTGAGTTGTGAATGTATTGCTTGGTTTTATGCTTTTTTCAAGACATTGCCTATACAAGTATAATTTATAAACTCTACTGCAATGAATCAATGATGAAGGCCCCTCTATATTTGTTACTGGATAATCTTCTTAATCATTAATCACATAGATCAAGAAGTTGAAAATAGTTATTAACGAAATAGGTGGTGTCCTGCTTGTTAAAGGTTCTTGTGTCCTAAACACCATTTTATTCTCGATAATGACAGGAAGATTACTGTTGCTCTTTACTTTGTGAAGCATACATTACATAAGCAGGAAACAACTGTTCGGATATATTTTCTTAAAATTATGTTATTTAATTGCTTTTGTTTTTAGGGGGGGGGGGGATCAATTTTGAAAGTGCAACTCAAATAGAGTTTGAAGGCATTCAACTTTTTATAGATGAAAAGATATGCATTCTTCCAATTGACAGTTGCTTCTTCATGTTTAAGGTTGAAAACCATAAGTGCCACCTTCTAATAATACCCGAATATTGACCTATTTAGTTCTGTAGTTCAGCTGTGAATTGCTTTGCCAGGATGGAACAAAAATGAAAAAAGAAATATTTGCATTTCTTTTAAAGTAAATCCCAGGAGAAAAAGGTTTGGTATCATGGCTTTATCAATGCTTGTATATAATGGATAGATCACTGACGTCCTTATCCAATGCCATCTCTGTCTTACCCCTTAAAAAGGCACAATATCGAAGGATAAGAAAAAAAATAGGCTTTATTCGCTTACTTCAAAGTGGAATTCTTTTCACATATGGTCCTTGCATTTCTTCTCTTCTTTCAGTCATTCATTTGTGGTTTTTCTCTCAAAAAAGTTAGTTTACCATAATTTTTTCTGGAAGTTTCTTTGCTGTGACATGTAAGCTGATTTGTGTGAATTAAGCATTTCAGTATCTTGTGATAAGATAGGAAACTATTGACACTCAAATTATCCTTGGTTTGGTACTTCCATAGTCTAATACTGCCGCATTGGTTAACCCACATGTTTATTTTCTTCAGCCACAGGAAAAATCACGACAAAAACCGATGTTTTCAGCTTTGGCATCGTGTTGATGGAGTTATTAACAGGAATTATGGCACTCGATGACAACAGGCCTGAGGAACAGCAGTACTTAGCTGCATGGTTTTGGCGGATAAAATCAGACAGAGAAAAGCTATTGGCTGCCATTGATTCTGTACTTGATGTGAAAGGGGAAACAGTCGAAAGCATTGTAGCAGTTGCGGAGTTAGCAGGTCACTGCACAGCTAGAGAGCCTAATCAACGACCCGATATGGGTCATGCTGTCAATGTACTGGCCCCATTGGTTGAGATTTGGAAGCCATGGGATGATGATACCGAGGATTATTCTGGAATTGATTATAGTCTTCCCCTAAATCAAATGGTGAAGGGATGGCAGGAAGCTGAAGGGAAAGACATGAGTTATACGGATCTTGATGATAGCAAGGGTAGTATTCCTGCTAGGCCTACTGGGTTTGCTGAATCCTTTACCTCTGTTGATGGTCGATAGATAAAGTAGCTGTTGATATTTTGTATCTGTATTTTGTAGATATAATTTGTTGTTTGCTTTCTCCCTTTGTGATCTTTCAAGATCACTTGTGTTCATATCATTTACGTTGTGTTTGGTTTTTGATGTTGAAGTTGGTAAAACTCAAATTGTACAACAAATCTCTCATTATGGTTTCATATGCAAATTTTAGCAGTCTGTTTTAAATGATACATGTTTGGTAAAGAATTTAGGAGTCTCTTCAGTTAAAGGTTTTTTCTTTAATTTTTTTTGTTTTTGACATCAGCTTAAAGGTCATCATGCTAAAGCTCAAAGTGTCAATCGCCAAGACTCCGGGAATCATTGAAATGATCTTGTATTTCATCAGCTTAATTGGCTGGCAAGTTCTACTCCGTCTTTTTAAGAGTCGTTCGAGTTAACTCATTCATTGGTGGTTCAACTTTATTTTTTTTACACATTGATACGGGACTGATATGGGACGAGCTAGATGTGTCTAGCTACGGTGCAAAGTAACAGTGATGGCAATGTAACAGTAACCGGAATAGAAGAGAATAGAATAGAGAGGAAGGAGATAGACAGAGAGAAGGAAGTAGGGTTAGAAGAGTGTGTATATTTTCTTCATATCTGTATCATTCTCCTTACATTCTTTTATACGCATATTCACATGCCCATCTAATAACTTAGCTAACAACCTGATGTAACCAACTAGACAAAAGAAGGAATCAAATTCAGTTTTTATGAGCCTTGGCTATATTTTCTAGTGTATACCATAGAGCTATACTGTTTTATTGTATCATACTCCCCTCCTTCAGACTTGTCCTCAAGGCCTGGATAAAAACCCTAGATATTGTGCCACAAAATCAGATTCTGCCACCAATGTAGCTTCATGCGCCTCTCTATTAGTCCAATGAACCAGAACTTGGTCCTCTGTCACACCATTCACCTCATGTCTTTGAGTCTCCAAAATTGTAGCAGGAACCAAATGCAAAGTAGAAGACTGTCAATTTGGAACATTAGCCACCAATGGTATATGTCCCATAAAACGGTTTCAATTGCGAGTTTCAGGAGTTGAAGTTTATAAGAAACTTTACCAATCCTATGCACAACCTGAAAGGGTCCATAAAACCTCGCAACTAACTTATTATTGCTCCTGTACTAAACCGAATGTTGCCTATGAGGTTGCAGTTAAGCCACACCCAGCTATTCACCTCAAAGTCCTCTCTGAACGTTTTTTGTCAGCTTGTCTTCATATGATTTTGTGCTGTAGCAAGTTTCTCTTCAGAATGCTTATCATTTCCTCTCTTCTACTCATACTTCTATCCACCACCACATTACTAGATTCCCCGGGCAAGTAAGGAAAATGGAGAGGAGGTGGCTAATTATATACAATTTCATATGGGGTGATTTTTGAGGCGGTGTGGAAGTGGGTGTTATACCACCATTCTGCCGTAGAAAGATATTTACACCACTCCTTATGCTTGTCACTAGTCATGCATCGTAGAAAGGTTTCCAGACATCTCTATTCACAACCTCAGTTTGTCCGTCTGTCTCTGGATGGTAAGCCGATGAAAGCAACAAATCCGTGCCATGAAGTGTGAATAAGCCCTTCCAAAATTGACTTAGAAACACGGAATCCCTATCACTAACAATGCTTCTCGACCACTCATGTAACTTGAACACATTATCTAAATAACTATGTGCCACTTTCAACGCAGTAAAAGAGTGTTTAAGAGCAATGAAGGGTGCCTATTTACTACGTCTATCGACCACCACAAAAATCACCGAGCACCCATAGAAAGAGGTAAAACTGTAATGAAGTCCATGGACACATCAATCCACACTAAATTTTGTATAGGGAGCGTTTGGAACTTTCCAGCTTTTGCAGAGGTCTCATATTTCGATGCTTGGCACACTAAGCAATTCCTCACAAAGTAACTTCCATCTCTATTTAACCCCTTCCAATAAAAAATGAACTGAATTCTTTTCAAAGTTGATTCTCTTCCCGAATGCCCAGACTCTAAAGAAGAATGCTTCCATGTGATTAATTTCTTCTTGAGAGAATCCTCGGGATCAATTGTTATTTTCCCTTTTCTCCTTAACAATCCATCTTGTAGCAAAAAGCCTTCATGCTTCTTTCTATTTTCTTGCAAATCTGCCACTATAGTCCGTGTATTCTCATCCAGATTATAACTGTTCTTTATAGCCTCCACCAAGTTCGAATCAATCACTGATATTGCCATCAACAATAATTGAGCTCCTTGCACTCTTGATAACGCATCAACAGCCCTAGTTGTTTCCCTGTCTTGTACTGAATTTCGCAATCGAACCCCATGAGCTTCGACAACCAAAACTGCTAAAAGGGTGTCAATATCTTCTGTTCAAATAGCCACTTCAGACTTTTCTGATCTGTTCTGACTACAAAGTGTCCCCCAAGAAGGTACTGCTCCCACTTCTGTACTGCGAACACAATAGCAAGGAGTTCCTTCTCATAAACCGATAACCGTTGCCACTTCGGACCTAGACTCTTACTTATGAAAGCCAAAGGATGATCATTTTGCACTACTCCAATTCCAGTAGTAGATGCATCTGTTTCAACCACATATTGCAAGTTGAAATTTGGAACAGCAAGTACTGGTGCTGATGTTAATGCATTTTTAAGCTTTGTGAATGCTTCATGTGCTTCCTTTGACCACATAAAAGCCCCCTTTTTCAGAAATCTGTCAACGGTTTACTTAGAGATGCGTAACCCCTTAAAAATTCCCTGTAATATCTCGTAAGGCCCAAGAAGCTCCTCAAGTCTCTAACCGAAGATGGAGCTGGCCACGATTGCACCGCATCAATTTTTCCTGGGTCAGTCTCTACTCCTTTACCAGAAATAAAATGATCAAGATACTCCACCTTTGTAGTTGCAAAAGAGCATTTGCTTAATTTAGTAAATAATGAATGTTGTTTCATTCATCCGAAAAATGATGCTAATGCTCTGAAAAATTATTATTGGAAACTAAAAAAAAATAAAAAATAAAAACACGAGAACGAACTTCCTTAAGACATACTTGAAAGTTCATCCAACTTTGGAACGTTGAGGGGGCATTGGTGAGTCCAAATGGCATTACTAAGAACTCGTAATGGCCAACATGGGTCTTGAACGCATTCTTTTAACACATCACTCAGGTGGATACGAAGTTGATGGTAATCTGCTCTTAAATCTAATTTGATAAACATCATGGAACCTGCTAACTCATCAATTAGCTCTTCCAACACGGGAATCGAAAACTTGTTCTTAATAGTCTTCTTGTTCAAATCCCTATAATCCACGCATAACCTACACGTACCATCCTTTTTCCTCACTCATACCACTGGTGATGCAAATGGACTAGTGTTGTCCTGTATGATTCCCCTCTCAAGCATTTCATTCACCCATTGTTCAATAATATCCTTTTGTTCTAAAGGATACTTATAAGGCCTGATATTACCAACTCTACTCCCCAACTCTAAATGAATTTTATGGTCAAAATTCCCCCTGCTAGGTGGCAAACTTGTTGGTTCCTTAAATACACAAGCAAATTTTTCTTTCAACCATGCTAGCTCCTGCCGTTTCCCATCAGCCTCCTCCATCTGAATTAAACATTCAACTATTGAGAGACTAGCCTCAGTCACTTGAATGAGACAAATTTGTGCCGCTTCTTGAAGGATTTTAGCAGGAGATTCTCTGTGAGACTTTCAACCGCTTACTTGGTATCCCCTTTAACTCAATCCAATCACCCTTCATACAAAAGTGCATAGTCAGCTACTTGAATTCCCAACAAATCGACCCCAGAGTACTCAACCACTAAACACCCAACACCATATCGCAGCTACCCAAAGGAATCATCATTACGTCCATTACAAATGTATGTCCCCCAAGAGTCCATGAGAAGTCTTTACAGAGTAAATCACATACTAAATTATTCCCATCTGCCACGGTTATAGCTTGACCAGGAATCTTTTCAACTACACACCCCATTGAAACAGATAGATGACTGTCAAGGAAGTTATGGGTACTTCCCGAATCAATAAAAGTCTGTAAGGGTCTCCCTCTGGCCACAACTCGCACTCTCCTTCTGTGAAAGTTTTGGTTACCTGTTAGTGAACTCACTGAAATCTGAGTCTTATCTTCCAATATCTCCTCAACTCGCTCATAACATTCGTCCATAACACCACCTTCAAACTGACAAGGAATCTCTACTGTAAATAGTTGAGCCTCTTTAAACTGACACTGATGGCCTCTACTATAGGGAGCATCACAATAGTAACATAGCCCTTTGGCTATCTTCTTCGCTCTGACTTCAGCCGAAATAAACTTGGGTTTTTTAAATGGCTTGTGTGTTGGGTTTGTGAGACTTACATGTTTAGGATAAGGCATGGGTTTGATATCAGGCAAGGGAAGTAGCGGGGGCTTAGTTGTTTTTGTAGGGGTTATGGGAAACCTATGTTTCGTAGGGAAAGATATGCTAGTAGTGGATTTATTCAGGGTAAGGGACACTTCCTCTAATCGTGCATATTCCATGGCTGATGTAATAGACTGAGGTTTAAAGGCTCGTACAAACGACCTTATTCCAGGCTTAAGATCCCCAATAAAACTCTCCAATAGGTTTTTTTTTTTTATTTTTAAGCCCAAAAAAATTAAAATTTCGAAAAATAAGTTACTGTTTAAAATAATTACAAAAATGAGCCGATTTAAGGTTCGGATAAAAAACGCTGCCCTGGACAGCGTTATACTTGATGAAGAAACGCTACCCAGGGCAGCGACTTGCATGAGCTTGATTTTAGGGTAAAATTGTGGGCCAAAAGAAAACGCTGCCTAGGGCAGCGTTACACTTCTAAGAAAAACGCTGCCCTTGTCAGCGTTTTTCTTTGGAATATTTTCAGAGTCAGTGCAGAGGGCAGGGAATCAGTGCAGAGGAAATCGCTGCCCGAGGCAGCGTTTTTACTCATTAATGAATCGCTGCCCTGGGCAGTGATTTCATTGAAGCCGGTTTTTTATTTCTTTTTCTCCCTTCTTCTTCCCCATTTCTCCTGCGCTGCTGCTCGTCCCTCCCCTCTTCGAACATCCTCCCAAATTCTTCCATTTTCCTCCTAAATTCTTCCTTTTCTTTCCATTTCACAAGGTATGTAATTTATTTTGAGTAATTTTAAGTTTTTATCATGTATTTTATTTTTTCATTTCATGTTTTTTTTATTTCATTTTTTTTATTTGAAATTATGAGTTGTGTTATGTTATTTTTTTACAATTTCTTGAATTAATTTTTTTTTATGTTAATTTCGTGAATTAATTTTTGGTATGTTATGAGTTATGATATGTTATGTTTGATAATTATTATTGATATTTTGGTAGTGTATATGTTTTATTATTTTAGTTAAGGTATTGGTATGGATTTGGTTAAGTGGACTTTTATTTAGGTTAGTAAACCATAAATTAGGTTAGTATATTAATTTAGGTGAGTTTATTAATTAAGGTTAGTTAATTAGATTTGTGTAATATTTAGGTTAGTAATTAGTATAGATTATTTTATTAATTTCGTTTAGTTTATTGAAATAGGTTAGTTTATTAGAGTAGATTACGTAATTAATTTAGTATAGTAGATTAATTTAGGTTAATGTGGATTAGTTAATTACGTAAGGTTAATTAATTAAAATTAGCTTATTAAGTGAGGTTAGTTATGTTAGTTAATTAATGAAGTTTAGTTTATTAGATTAGTTTATTTTATTGACTTAGTATATTTAGGTTAATTTAGTATATTTTATTAGGTTAGTATATTTAGGTTAATTAAGTAAGGTTAATTATAGTAGTTAATTAATTAAGTTTAGTTTACTAGATTAGTTTAATAAGTAAGGTTAGATTATTAGGTTAGTTTATTAATTATGGTTAGTGTATTAATGTAGATTAGTTTATTAGGTTAGTACATTAAGTAGAGTTAGTTTACTAAATTATTTTATTTCCTTACGTTAATATATTTAGGTTAATTTAGTTTATTTTATTAGGTGCTTATATTTAGGTTAATTAGGTAAGGTTAATTAAGTAAGGTTAACTAGGTTAGTTAATTAATTAATTTTGATTAGTTTAATAGGTAAGGTGAGATCATTAGGTTAGTTTATTAATTATGGTTAGTGTATTAATTTAGATTAGTTTATTAGGTTAGTACATTAAGTAAGGTTAGTTTACTAAATTAGGTTATTTCCTTACGTTAATATATTTAGGTTAATTTAGTTTATTTTATTAGGTGCATTAATTTAGGTTAATTAGGTAAGGTTAATTAAGTAAGGTTAACTAGGTTAGTTAATTAATTAATTTTAGTTTATTGTATATTACATTCTTGAATATCATTGAATAGTTTTCGTTGTTGTAGGCTTCATGAATACCAATGTATACCCATTGTTATGTCGATGGGGTGGAACATTGGTAGAACAAGATAATGCGGTTGGGTATGATGGTGGACAGTGTAGACCTATCATAATTAGTGGTGAGAATAGCTTCTCTGATATTGTTGACATGGTTTTTAATTAGTTTGTGTGGGTTTGATAGACGGTTGGTGGAACTGAAATTGAGAATGAAATATCCTACTGGGCCGTCGACATGTATGGCATTGCCGTTCACTGATGACTATGCTGTTAAAGTATTATGGGTGTGTATTCAAAATTATCCACAATCTGGCATTGAAATATATGTCGATCTAGTCCCCTTACCATCATCATATATTGGTTTAATGGACATCTTATCTCAACATCAGCCATTTTCAATCATTTCATCCACAAGTCAAATTCATGATGATAACTCAGAACTAGCTACTTCTTGGGTGAATCCATTAAACAGTACGCTTCTCATAGATGGGTTTGGAAATTACCTTTATGGAGAAAGGACTGGACAATCTGAGGAAGGAGTAGAAGAAGAGGAAGTAGATGAGGAAGCGGAGGGGGAAGAAGATGCAGAAGACGGGGAGCCCGTTAACCTAGAAGAAGAGGATGACGGTCATTTGAACATAAAGCTAGAAGTAGGGACTGGATCGGAGGCCAACGAGATTGCAGTTGAATCTAACATTCCTTATTACAATAGCATGTTAGAGTATGAAGAGGATGACAGTTGGACGATGATAGGCCCACCATGTGGTGTCGATAATGAATTTGTTAAGGGAATGAAGTTCACTAATAAGAGAGATCTCATTAAAGCTGTCAAGATGTATAGCCTTAAGTCAAATACATCGTATCGGTATCGAACGTTGAACACTAGTGTGTTGGAGCTGGTTTGTAGTAATAAATGTGGTTGGAGACTACGTGCTAGGCAGAAGAGTACCTTACTTTCATTTTGGTGCATAACAACATACAAAGGTCCACACGCTACGTCCTGTGTCAGTGGCAGTCAGAACCGAGGAGTTCGTCATCTTAATGCGTCATTGATCGGCAATTTCGTAAAGGATTGTGTTAGAGCTGATCCCGCATTGAAAGTGGGCGTAATTATAGAGATGGTGCGTGGGCGATTCCACCACACCGTCCCGTATATGAAAGCATGGTACGGTAAGCAAGTCGCAATAGCAGAAATTTACGGTAACTGGGAGTCCTCTTATGAACGGTTGCCCCATATTATGCAAGCACTAATGGATACTCATCCTGGGATGGCCGTTGAGTGGTGTTACAAATCAGAGGGTCCTGGTTATAGGGTGTTCCAGCGGTTATTTTGGTCATTCAAACCGTGTATAGAAGGGTATAAGCACGAACTTCCCCTGATTGTCATCGACGGTATGCTATTAAGGGAGCTAGATTTCTGCCAGTTTCAGCAATTGTTGAGTTGACATTCTACAGAGTGAACAAGTGGTTCGTTCACAAACGAGAGATAGGTGCGGAACACGTAGCAGCAACCCAACCCTATACTCATTATGTACAGCAGAGGATTGAAGTTAACGGAAGTAACGCCAGATTCCACAATGTAGTGCCGTATGACATTGGGAGCGGCGTATACGAAGTGACAAGTGGCCGAGGTGAAAGGTTGGCACGTAAGGGAGGGAAACGATACATGGTACGTTTCGCTGACGGGACATGCACGTGCAACAAGGTTCAAGTATATCACTACCCTTGTTCGCGTGTGTTGGCCGTGTGTCGTGAGTTTCACATTTCTGAGGCACCATTCGTTGACCCCCATTTTCATAGTGTGGCATACATGCGCACGTACCAGCCTTAATTCCACCCACTTCTTGATGACACGGTGTGGAGAGCATTTACAGGTCCACGAGTTATTGCTGATGAGACTCGAGTTCGGGCTAGGGGTCGTCCACGATCTAAAAGGTTACGAAATGAGATGGACGACAACACAGACCGAGGAGTCACATGCAGTGTTTGTCACGTTGTTGGACATAATAGAAGAAGTTGTCCGCAGAGACGAGCAGTAGTATAGAATGTTAGCCAAGATGTACTAGGTTCTTTTATGTTATGAACATTCCCACTCTTTATTTTATGTTATGCACATTTCCGAATATAGAATCTTTTATGCACATTTTGTACTCTGTTATGTTAGATTTACAGGATATGGAACCAGGCTAGTAGACCCGTCTGTTCTCAGGCTGCAGCAGACACATCGTTCCCATGCGCTGTGGAATGGAACGTTGGACAGTGCGTCTACGCTTTACACTCGCCACCACTCCTTTGAGTGGCCTGTGGATGAGAGAGTACTCCGGTATGTTCGACGTGCCGGGCTATACGGGATCCATAGGTTACGGTCGCTGCAAATCGACCGTGGCCTTGTCACGGCCTTGGTTGAGAGGTGGAGGCAGGAGACACACACCTTCCACCTACCTGTTCGGGAGGCCACGATCACCTTACGGGATGTGTGCATCCTCACACGCCTGCCGGTGACGGGTAGGGCAGTGTCTGGACCTAGCCCCGCACCATACGCCATGACGATGCTCCGAATGTTTGGAGTTTCCCCACTAGAGGGTGCCGTGGTGGGGTCCACTGTGAGATTCTGTTGGTTGCATGATACCTTCGCCCATCTCCCGCCTGCGAATGCTAGTGAGATGGATATTTTGAGGTACGCGAGGATGTACTGTTGGGTCCTCGTTTCTTGTGTACTTTTCGCGAATAAGTCAGGGAACGAGGTGCAGCTTATATACTTGAACTTGTTCGACCGACCTTGGGATAGTGTAGCCAGTTACAGCTGGGGCAGCGTGGCTCTATCCTACCTGTACCGGATGATGTGTCGGGCTTCTCGAGTTCGACGGGGTCGAGCAGTAGTTGAGATAGCTGGGCCACTAGTCATTCTCCAGGTATGCATGTTCGTTTGTTAATTTATGTTAACCGTACAGAATTATGCAACTAACTCATTCCATTTATTTCAATTACACAGCTTTGGGCATGGGAGCATCTCACCGTCTGTCGTCCGGCCATACCCACACGACGCAGACGAGCTCAGGAGGTTCACATTTACGTCGAATCGGGCCGAGCTGGAGATGGAGAGCCGTACGGAACAAGATGGCTGGTCGATCGTCTTACTCGCGTTCACCTCGCGACTGGGGTGAACTCTCTGCGAGATTTATTAGATAGGATGACAGATGAGCAGGTACTATTCCACCTCATTAGTAATTCGTACATATATTTTAAATGGATTTATTTTCATATTCTAATGTTAAACTGTTATTTATAAACAGATGGTATGTGATCCGTATCCCGAAGATGAGGGTGAAGAGGACGAGTGGCGTGTCATTTCATCGCTTGTATGTTTTGAGTGCATTGAGTTCCATTTGCCGACGCAAGTTATGTGGCAATACGGATCGCGTCAGGTCATTCCCCCATCTGTTGACACGAGCGAAGACTTACACAAGGTGGACCGACGTGGGAAGGCTGGAGTCGATTGGTCGGACCATCACCGACAATTTATCGACGCATGGGATAGGCGTTTACAGTCCGTAGTCCAGGTCGATCCGTTTGAGGGAGCTATGGACTACTTCGATCCATACTTGGTATGGTATCGACGTATCACCAGACAGTTCATCAACCCTTTCTTTCGGTCGCCTGTGCCACATTTCCCTCCTGCAGCAGTGCCGTTACACATCGTGGTAAGATTTCTAGTCAATTTAATTGTTCAAATTTATTTATATAGTACACTACTAACGTCATTTGCATTTCTTCTTTCTCCTGTAGACTGAGGAGCCGTTGCATATTTGTGACTACGTTCACGACTCCAGAGACTTGTGTCCTCCCATGGCGGACCATGTGTACGGTCTCTTCCAGGAGAGCATGGAGAGGATACGGCAGCCTTACCGACTTCGGCCGTATCCATTACAGTTGAGTTGCGACCCATCCACCCCCGATACACCCTTCACTATGCCGGAGACCCTTGCTATCGAGATGTCTAAACAACATTACACTCAAGGTCAGTCTTCGCCATCGGCTTACACATCTCCAGAGGCCCCATTTGCACACCATCCACCTTGGACCCAGCAAACACAAATTCAGAGTTCGTATCCTCATTTGGACATCATTTTCGAGGAGCAAACTCCGGGTCAAGACTCTTAGAGCTTATTCAGTTTTCATTACGTTAATTTAATACCAATTTGTAATGTATGTAACTAAAACCTAGTTTCAAACATTATACAGTTTGAATTTCAAACTTCATCATTTGTTATGACCTTCTTCCTAATCTGTGTTTATTTCGATACTTATTATTAGAATTTGTCTATTCATATTTGAATTCATATGTATTTAAATATTGATGGAAAATTATATACTATATTTAATACGTATAAATAATTTACGGCATTTATAAAAAATTCTGTGCAATTAGGAAAACGTTGCCCCAGGCAACGTTTTTGTCCTAAAAACCCAGCCCCATGCAAAACGCTGCCCTGGGTAACGTTTTTGTCCTATCTTGAGGCAGCGTTTTATTTCCGAAGCTAAATTGACTTATTTTTGAAATTATTTTAAATAGTAAATTATTTTTCGAAATTTTAATTTTTTTGGCTTAAAAATAAAAAAAGTTCCATTTTTTTGGTAACATATAACAGTTTTGCATCATGATGGATTTGAGGTTTTCAAATTTATCCATGTACTCCTCAATACTTCCCAACTGTTCTAGCCTATTGAACTCTGACTACATTGGCCTCAACCTCATCCTTGAACCTACTTATTACATCAATGATAGTCATTCCAATCCACCACCGATCTACAAGCCAGGTAACTAGCTACCTAATTTTCTGCTTTCCCAATCATATTCAATGAGGCCACATACACCCACCCTCTACTCATCAGGTATCTTACAAAGCCCAAAATACTTGCAGCATTTTTTTATCCACAACCTACGATTATTTCCATCAAATTTAGGGAATTCAAGTTTAGGAGATTACTTAATTTCGGTTGAAATATGCAATCATCTAGGCATGGTGGGAGGGTATCTTTTACAGATTGCAACATCTTCATCAATTCCTCGATTTTCAGGGCAGATGCTAGCAATTGAGCTTCGAACCTTCGCTCCAATGCTACTAACTGATCCTCCATCTTCGTGACTCAAGACGAAATAGTAGGTGCTAGGCTTCGTTGCTCTGATACCAATTATACGGGACTGATATGGAACGAGCTAGACGTGTCTAGCTACGGTGCAAAGTAACAATGACGGAAATATAACAGTAACTGAAATAGAAGAGAAGAGAATATAGAGGAAGGAGATAGACAGAGAGAAGGAAGAAGGGTTAGAGAAGTGTTTGTATATTTTCTTTATATCTGTATCAATCTCCTTACATTCTTTTATACGCATATTCACATGCATAACAGACAAAAGAAGGAATCAAATTCAATTTTTATGATACTTAGCTATATTTTCTAGCATATACAATAGAGCTATACTGTTTTATTGTATCACATATTAAGGACGAACATACAAATACAGAGAATTAACCATTTAAGCAAAAGTTAGGCTTATGTTGGGCAACATCGGCTCGACTATGAGCCTTATTAACTCTATTCCTGTTTACCATCTTGATACAACAAAATTGAAAGGACTCCCTAAAATCTTTAATCCTTAAAATTGTATCTGTTGTTTTAATGATTGGAGGGTCTCTGTTGCGTAGATAAGAGAGTGAGTCTGACAGGATACGAATTGTGTTTCAATTATTGATTTTGCACCACTTGAGTGCCTTTAGGCATGTTAATGATTTTGCCATAATAGCTGATTTTGCAAATCCTCGTGAAGAGCTTCCACAGCCTACCTGAGCAATGGTTCTGGCTGAGTCAACTTCACATCCATATCCTACGTATCCACCTTGTTGTTTCCAGGCTCCATCTACTTGTATGGTGCTTCTATTTCCCAAACCGATGTGGTTCTACCTATGGACACCATGTCAAATCCGGGGGGGGGGGGGGGGGGGGTCTAGAGAAATTTGATCCATGTTAAATCCTCATGTTCGGTAAGGTAACCCGATATTTTATCCATGCATTCTTGAACATTAGTGTTGTGTGAGTTGTACATTCGTTCATTTCTAGAGATCCATAGAGTCCATAGGATTGTTGTGAAAAGGACTAACCTCGAACTATTAAGACCATCTATGCTATAAAACAACTAGAAATGGAATGAGAGTCGATCTCGAAAAGATTGGTTCGCATTAGAATTTGAGCAGATTCCTAAAGACCTGCTCCACCAAATGCATCTAGCAAATGAACATTTTCAGAAAAAATGGTTTACATCCTCATCCTCAGTCTCACATTCCATCTAAACATAGAGGTTGAACTCCTAGTATACCCCTTTTGTTGAGTTGTTGCATAGTGGTTCAACATTTATGAACATATATGAAGAGTAATCCTAATTTTCAATTTTACGAACACAAATGGGTTATACGAGACTGGCGACGCACTTCGTTTAAAGAGACCAACCATCAATTATAGCTACTAAGATTGTTAGCTAATTAGTTCATCTTAATTCTCCTCTTTATGTTGTCTTGTTGTTTCAAATCCCATTGCAGATACATGCAATATTTATTGACGTGCTTTTTAACTTGAAATTAATTTTACGTAATTCATGATAATTTTTAATTGATCACCGAGTCTTTGATTGAATTTTCCTTTCACAATTTCACAGAAGGATTTAGATATTCAATCATTTTATGAACACAAAAAGCGGACACACTTTAAGAGACAAATACATTGTAAAACATTGTAACAAGCACAAATAAAACAGTATTCTCAACGATACTTCGAGATAAGAGAGTAAGGTAATATTGATATAAAAAGCCTGCATTAAATATACAACAATAAATAAACCGAGTAAGTACACACTTGATCTAATGACATGAGTTTGACTTTGTGGTCATGAGATCTAAAGCAAGTCAGTAGCTAATAACGACAAATCCAAGCCTAAATCCCAAAAAGATCCCAAAAAGATGAAATCAGCTCATGAATTAAGAATCTATCCCGCATAATACTCTGCTTCCATCTCCTATTTAGATAAAAGTCATTAGTGCATTTGGGTAATTTAATTCGTTTCCTCACATGCATTGAACAAACAACTAAGGTTATAATAAATGGAATACTCAAGATAGATTAGCCTATCTTGACAGCTTAAAAAAATTTACGTGAAAATAGACACACAATATAGCTCTAGTTAAAATGTCATTCTACTTGTTTAGTTGGTTAAAATTTTAAAATATAGTATCTTTAATATCAAATATCATCTACATCATTTGTCATCATCTCACCATTGTCTTTCCACAAAAAAATAAAAAATAAATCTATAGTTAGCAAACGACCCTTAATTTTACATTTTTCGAGTTTGCTAGAAAATCTGGAAAATAGTATAACATGATTAAGGGGAAGGAAATGAGTGAATGTGAAAGAAGGAACTATATTGTAAAAATATACTATAGTTTTTGGTTAACAGAAATAATAAAACATTTTCATTAGGTTAAAAGTTAAAAGGAAAGACAGCACAGATTGAAATAAGATGAATTCTTTTCCCCAATTCTCATCGATTCTATCCATCTGATGCCAAAGAAAAGGGGAGAAAATGAACAAAGTTACAAAAGGGGTTTTCCATCCAATTGAAAAGAAGCAAAACATGGCAAAATGACTCATTTCTTATCGTGCTTTTGTATTAAAAGAAAAGGGTTTTGTCAAATTAATATGATTCTCAAAGAAGAAGCGCTGCTTCCTCTATAGTTTTATTCAAACAAAAGACCTATCGTTATGAGACCCGGCAAATCACATCTCACCGACTCACCCCAACTCCCAGAATAGTTTGATAATAACAGTGACTAAGCACAAAAAAACCCCTTCCCTTTTCTAGAAAAGTAAAATACTATTTGACAAAAAGGAAACAAAATGAACACGTCTATAATTATTATTTGCCAAAAATAGAAATGTCAAAAAATAAGGGAAAAATTCTTAACCACCTAAATCGTGGAATTGGGCAAGCTAGATAGTCAACACTAGAATGGCAAGTTGCCAGAAAGAATGAAATCGTTTGCTCTACGATATTTATTAGTACTATTGGATATTCACACCCCAGGAATCATCTTTGTATTACTCTTAAGAACTTTAGAAGGGCTCAATCATATTACAGGAATGTTTACAAAAGTAAAAACATTGACAATGTCCAAACATCTAAAAAGTGAAATCTATAACTTATGAGTGAAGCATATACCTAACGACTTTTTGTGTGGGCGACGCCGACTATTAGCCTTTACATTGCCCCCGCCAGTCCAGATGGTGATCTCATTTAAATTGCAATTATGATGACTTTAGGTAGCTTGGAAAACTATATGATCACGTTTTGGCTGCCAAAACAAGAAAAGAGCAGAACAAGTATAAGCAATATATTACTCACAAACAGCTTCTGTACCTAGAAGTGTTTATTTTCACCCTTCATAGATAGAACAGACTCCTAAGAGCTAGCAACAAAAGGACTCTATGAACAAGAGTCTAAAAGTAGAAATAATAGCAATTGATATCACCAATCAACAAGTACATTTGTCACATATTTCTAAATAAGTGTACTAAGTACCAACTTTGGGCATTTTTCAAATGATTAGGCTACCAACACTCAACACAGAGGAGCTCAATGAAGCGTAGAAACTCAAGCGGGCTACACGGGAGAGTGAAATCTGATAATCTGAGGTCCAGATTGTGAACTAGAGATTTCGGAAAAAGAATGAAATTAATAGCCAAAACACCACACCATAAGAACAGCATATTCATCACCAAAATAAATAATAATAATAATAATAATAATAATAATAATAATAATAATAATAAAGAATCATCAAAACATAACAAATTCAATGTCTTTGTAAACTAATTCTGATAAAAAGATACAATCACTATCGATCATTTTTAGGATACAGACAATTCACTTTCACAAGCCTTGCATAGTAAGACAGGTGATAAGAAGCTCAAAGATTAAAAAACTTTCAAAGCAGGGGCTTTAGCAAAGAATATTATCCACTGGGACCATGCAATCACACACACTAGTAATACATCAATGGTATATGATCAAATTTCTGGATTTGCCACTAAATTAAAGTGATAGGGAGATGATAGAAATGAAGCATTTATTAAAAGGGTATTTTGGTTAAGTGTTAGAATAAACAATTGACAAGGACAAGGGATTAGCCTTTGCCTTTCCCTCTGCAGTACATTGTTTTTCAAAAATCTATTATTTCAAAGTCAACATCAGAAGTCTCATACAGTCAAAACACTCGTCCAGCATGACTCTCTCATTTTTGCCTTCTTTCTCAAAAACATATCAAAGTGGGGAGAGGGTGTAGGGGATGATCCACTAAATACATTACCACCATACACTAGAAGAGAAAGCCAACAACGTAAAAATGAAGACCAAATAGAAGAGTTTCTTACAGCATGAAACCAGGATGGTAGA
This sequence comes from Dysphania ambrosioides, assembly GCA_026401315.1. Lineage (NCBI taxonomy): Eukaryota > Viridiplantae > Streptophyta > Magnoliopsida > Caryophyllales > Amaranthaceae > Dysphania > Dysphania ambrosioides. Next base: position 15,180,014 of record CM048663.1, read on the forward strand.
TTAGGAAAGTGTTCTACTTGACTTGAATTTGCATTTGATATCACAATGTCATGCTGAATCTCCTTCAACCTCTCTACAGAACCTTGTACCTTATGTTGCTGTTCAATGTTCATGCTGCCCATCATGGATGATTGCTTCAAATAAAAAGAAAAAGCCAATTAACATTGGGTGCCAAGAGTTGAAGTTAAGTACCTATTCAAAGTTTAGAAAGCCATAGTTCAGCATTGATAGAACTTCAAGCTAGAGATTATATTTCAATTTGCCTGCAACTTAAGTTAGGAGGACAACTGATACTGTTGAGCACAATGCAGCAAAGAGTCCATCTCTTCAACAATTTGCAAAAGAGATGATCTATATTTTCAAATCATATTTGCTTCTCTAGGATGATTACAAGGAAAAAAAATTAGAAGTAAAAATATTGTAGGCTGGGTGATGATAAAACAAGATAGCTTGTATGAAAAGCCATATTTCTGCATTGATAAAACTTTAAGCTAGAGAGTATATTTCAATTTGCCTCAAACTTCAGTTAGGAGGACAACTGATACAGTCGAGCACAATGCAGCAAAGAGTCCATCTTTTCAACAAGTTGCGAAAGAGATGATCTATATTTCCATATCATATTAACTTCTCTAGGATGATCACAAGAGAAAAAAAAGTAAAAATATTGCAGGCTGGGTGATAATGAAACAAGACAGCTCGTATGTTATTCAAGATTGACTTGGTGAAACTCTACACAAGTTAAGCTTGACTTAGCTTGAGTTCTAAAATGAATCTTTAGAAAAGTAAAATCAAGCTAGAGCAGACGATTGAAAAGCCCTGATTTATTGAAATAGTTAATAGAATGAAATCAATGAATACATCTAATATCCAGATACACCAATAGTAAGAAGAAAGTTTTAATGAACAACTAGTTACGAGGTTGAGAAATGATAGTGGTTTCCAATAAAAACAATAACAATGATTAATAACTCGTTATTTAGAAGCAAATGCAAATACATGGTCAAAAGACTCAAAACTTAGCTTGAGCTCAATCACAATTTCAGTAGAGCAGGCTTGACCTGGAGCAGAGCTCTAGTCAGTTAATTTGAAAAATACCTTATATTTAGAATCAAAGGATCACATTTACAAAAAGCAATAGGTTTCAAGAGCAGCAAGTTATAACCAATATACAAACCTGAACTAGAAGAATACTCCGAAAAATGAAATCAATTTCTGTCTGGCACAAAGAAAGAACACCTCGCATTTTGATGTCCAAGGACATCATTATTAAGATGGAAACAATAGCTTGTATTTTCCTAGGATGATCTCGTGTAAGCTGAGTGTCTGTCAAGAAAGGTATTTCACCAGATTCACCAACAAAAGACCCCATTTTATCCAGCAGAAGTTTATGAAATATAGAACTTCTGTCTAACAGAAAAAAGCAAGGAAGGAGATAATCATGCCATGCACATAAAGTGTTTAACGTCCATCGCCCCTCCTCATTTTCTGAAAAAAACTGCATAAAAAAAAATAACTCTGATTATTTCTCATATAATGTTCCATTATCAAAAAGCAATCATAGGAAAACAGAGTATTTCAATAGCAAACAAAAGCATCATCAAACCCTTAGTGTCTTTAGATGAGAAAAATTTCAGTACATGGAGAATAAAGATCTACTTTTCTTACTATTTGAATATATAATGGGGAGAGTAATAAGATGGGGATATAAGGGATCCAGTTTCCTTCTTCTTCTAATGGATCAAATCTTTCCCATGGTAAAGATCTGGAAGGAAATGCAAGCACATTCCTTCCCTTCTCTCCATGATTGCTAACCAAACACATGGTACTGAAGTTTAAAAAACTTATGTAACTTGCCAAAACCATGTAACACTTGAAAATCTCTGTTAAAGCAAGACTAGAAAATCTGTTCCCATTGCTTAAATACTAGTTATGGCTTGTATGAATAGTTCATGAAGATAACAGTACAGCTAGAATCTGATCATCATTAACAAAACAGGAATACTGGAGTATATCCAAATCAAGATGGAAGCTGGAAGTTAAACCTAGATAGAATTTCCCAGTGAAAAATAACACATTAAGAAAAGAAATGCAAAGCAATAGGGGCAACCACAAGTAGCTCCAAAAAATATTTTGACAAGCATGGCCAAATGAAAAGAGCGGTAGACCACCAAAATATATTGATTTTCTAGGAGCAATTTTCAGACATTTTGAGACCCATAACTGAAAAATTAAAAGCATAAACACTCAATGACCAACGAATACTGAATACTAAAAATGTCCGTGCAAATCTTGATAGAAAAATTGGTCAGTTTACACAAGGACCAAGAGTGAAACAAAATAAACACTTACTAGTGCAACATCAATCATGTAATTTAACACAATATCGCCTAGCTTAACAATGCTTTTCTCAGAAAGCCTTGTTGGTCTGGAGTCCACTGCTACAAGCATTCCCAACAATGCACAAATGTTATGCATTGGTAATTTCTGTGACTACGGAAAGAAAATAAACTACAGTCAAAACTCCATGAGAGAAATATACAGTTATATGGACTGAATATTAGTTTAACTTACAATATGATCAATCACAACATCTTCTAATATCTGAAAGAGTAGTGATGGATCTCCTATCTGACGTAGGAAACAGCAGACACGATGAGTGATAGATCTTAAAGGCACTAGGTTAGCCTCTTTCATGACTGTGGTACAGGTTTTCTCTGCAAAACAACAAACTATGATAGATAAGAAATTATAACCATTCAAAAATGAAATGAAAGCAAGTAGAGGAAAAAACATCCTTAACATTTAATGAGAAACCCAGAAGGAAAAATCCCTTATTTAGACCAACAATATCATAATTAACATTTGACTTCAAAAATCTTAATTCTCCATTCCAAAATTTTCTTTCCATATAGGAAACCAATGCCACAGATTCAAAATTCTTAAAAACCATCTCTACTCAGACTCTGTCCTTGGTTGTTTACTGGTCAATTGTTCCTGTTACTACCTTCCTAGACTTAACCTAAACCTCATGATTCTCACTGGATTTTGCCCTCAAAATCTCCTTAAAGAATCTTACTGATTAACCCATACATAAAAGCTAAATCATGGGTTAACCTTTAAGGCTACTCAACAGAGGTGGAGACTTATATGACCACAATGCTGACAGAGCAGCCACTGAAGAATCCAGCAAAATAATGCCAATGCGAAGCAGACAGATATGATAAAGCCAAAAGGAAGAGCTTCTAGAAGGAGGTGAGAAAATCCTAGGAACAGCGTAGCAAAAAGATTAGAGGAATATACTGGGAATGTGCTATTTAGTAGAAAATAACAAGGAAGTTGGTACGGCTCTGGCAGCTGGAAGTTAGGGGAAATAACTGAAAACTAGTGGCCAAATTCAATGATTGTAAATTCATTTTCATTTTGTTGCGTTTACATTTTAATTTGCATTTAATTTAGCAACAGAAGTAGTAATCTGAGCTGACTATAAAAGCTCACTGAAATCTGCAAGACTGTTTTTATGCAATGAATGAAACACCAAATTTCCCCTGAAATTCTCTCTACTCCCTCAACTCCCAATCTCTAATTTACTAGCCCATTTAGTACATTAGTCCTTTGAGATAACCTGTCCTTCTGCTCGGATTATAACAAGGTTATTGGATACTTATTCTCCATCTTATTTTTTCTTGATATCAGAATAGGAGTTACTGTTCCATTAGGTAGTGATTTTCGTGTCAACTAGAGATCACTGGTTTCTGCCCCCAATGTCTGCTTCAAGATCTTATAGATTAACCCAAATATAAAAGCAAAATCATGGGTTTACCTTATTTCTTAAAGGCTTTAGCCGTAGGAGGGGGGAGACTCTAAAGACAGGCAAGAAAAAATAAGTTATTTCGCGACCTTTGACCTATAAGACGGCCAGATTTATAGACTAGAAGTAGATTTATACCATAAAGAGATACGACCATTCACCAGCCGACCAGCGAGCTAGGGCTCCTAGAGGTCGAAGGGAATAGTGGCTGAGACAACATACAGTAACATGATGGGATATTAAGTCATATACACTAAATATATTCGTATAATATCCTTTGTTCCCATAAGCAAAATTACAACACTATCCTATTTCAAGTTTCTATTAAGATTGAAATCTTGGCAATTCAAAAAAGGGTCAACAACAATAGGCTATAGCGGAGTAGCGGCTAGGAGCCCCAAAAGAGACTCTACTCCTAATAACTAAAACTTATTTGGTTTTCAGATTATAGAAGTCACATGAAATAAGTAGTACACAAACTTCAAATTAGTCATGCCTGTGCGTATTATGTTTATTTTGAAAACAAACAAAACTATGGACCTGTTCACTATTGTCAACGCATTTATTTTATTTGGAAAACCAAAAACAAGAATATGAAACAGGAAAAAATAGTTTCTGGTAAGTTTTCTGTCATCAGTTTTCAAAATTAACATTGTTAGTATAATAATGACTAGATTTTAGTGTATTCTACAGTATATATAATGTAACTTTTACATTGTCCAAGCCAAAAAATTAAAAAATGATAACAAACAGACCCTAACCAAGAGATATGACCACATCAAAGTTTTGGAGAAAGTCAAGATGAGATCCATAATGAAATTGCTACAACATAACTTACCAAGAGAAATTTCATATTGTGAAAGTAAAGTGACCAAGAAACTGATATAGTCCACAATACGAATGTGACCGGCTTTATAAGATGAATTTAGAACTTCTATGATCCGAAATAAAAGAGAGGACTCCAAGGAATGAGCTGGAATCAATAAAAACAACAAAAGATATTTTAGTCCATCAAACAAAATGCTAGGAAGGAAATACATAACTTTCTTTCTCGATAAGTCAAGTCTAGAATTAATTACGAGCCGTGGTGGTTCCACACACGACAAATCATGAACTAAGCTAAATTCATTTCCTCCTGACAATGTAGTTATAAGAAGCATATATATCCTCTTTTGACATGTTTTAATGAATTTCAATATTATACATCTTTGTAAGAATGCCACAGTTTATAACCAATTCTTTTGTTTTAGGTGACCTAATATAAAGTATCAATTCTATAGCCTACAAGACAAGAATTTCTTACATAAGCAGCATAATGCCAGTGAGGCAAGTAAGTGCCCTTTCAGAGAGGAAAAGTAATAGAGACAGCAAATGGAAAGTTCTTGAGATTCTTTCGGAAGTTCCATAAAAGGGCCATAGCATATATGACCTGCAATGCAAAAAGAATCACGATTATTGACAAAACTATATACTTGGGGTGGGGGTAAGGGTTAATCTAAATTTGGAAAAAAGCCAGAAGAAAGGGTAGGAGCTAACACAAACATGATTAACAAAGAAAGAAAGAAAGAGAATAAGGTTATCAGTGTAGCACAGTAGAAGCACTTAATACAAATAAGGTATCAACTATTGAGAGCCCAAAAAGGTATAAGAAAATCAGAGCACTAAAGTGTACTTATAAGATTGCACAACTCCTTGTGATGACATTTCTTTTGCTTTTGACCAACTATATTTATTTACACCTTTATGGAATTCTGTATAATGGCTGATCAAAAGCAGAGGCAGCAGTGCATTCATTTCATTCCTTAATTTTTTTCCCATCCAGCAGGGGATGGGGTGGTGGTTGTGTTGCAGTATAATAAATTATACTTTTTTATCAGGCCAGTTACAGAGCAAAATGAAACACAAGGTAAGACCTTCCAGCCTCTAATGCCCTCTTTGTAAACAACATATTCAAATAGAGTAATAAAAGTGTCTTTTATTTTAAAAATTCCTACATTTTTAAGGAACACAAATAACCATAATAATGTTTGAACAATGCAACAATCAAGTTAATAAATAAATAATGCTTAGTCTCCAATATTATTTTTTTTCCTCTAACTCATCCTGTTCTTTTTGATCCAAGGACAAAAAACCAGTTTTGATGATGAAGATACCACCCAAAAAGATAAAAAGGAGGAGAAAGAGCTAAGTAGTCACCACTCTCTGTGGTAGTGCAATAATACTTCTGCAACTCATCCTGTAGTTTGTCATATTCCATTGCAAGATCACTGTTTGATAGTCCAATCTGTCCTAGGCGAAGCAAAAGATGCAGCACTGCCTATTGAATCGAAACAATGACATGAGGAGAAATAGAGAAATAAGACATGATAAATGCCTAAGAAACAAACAGAAAGGAAGTACTGTCACAAAGGGTTGCACTCATACACGAGAACTTGCTGGATTTTTATTGCCAATTGAATTCAGCAGCAGCCCAATCTCTTGTATCCAAGTCCTCTGACAATCTAGAATTTCTTTATCGCTCGCTTCTGAAAATAGGATTTCTTGTTTCTGCAATTAGTGAAGGTAGCCTTAGCATTGCTATCACATAGTAAACAGTAATCAGAGATCTGATATCATCTTAAGGGCTAATTGAAAAGTTCAGATTACCAACTTCCTTATAGTACCTAATACAACCACAGGAGCAGAGAATCCCACCCTTTCACCAATTTTTACACTGAACCACAATTATGGCCTATTGTAGCCAGTACCAAAACTCTATCTCTCTCCCCCACCTTTCTGTATGTTAATGTATTTGTTTCTAAGAAAATGAAATACAATATTTGCAAGTATTTAAGAGCATACAAGAACTAGCATTTCTTCAACTGCTTCCAGGCAAGCCATTTTCATTGATGATTCAGGACTGCAATTTCCAAATGCCGTGGTGAAAGCCTGCATTTTTAGGAGCCAAGTTTATTCACACGTAATCACAAACAGCATCAGACAAGGTTAACTCAGACAAAGATCAATAAGAACACAGTCAATATCAAGGTATTTTGGTAAAAGCCATCATGAAAATCCATTTTCAGCAGATAATGACGTACATAGACTATCTTCTTAGAGAGTTCAACAATAACATATGACCAAAAGATTATAATGAATTGTTTAGTTTGAAGCCTCAACTAGAATACAAGATTCACCATTGTCCTAATCCAATTGAAAATATCAGCTTACAGGTGATCTCTCTTTGCACCTACAATCTTGTAAAAAAGAGAATAATATTACAAGCAGAGCTAGCTTTCTTTTCCTTAGCTTGTAATACTCCATTTTAGTCAATGAAGGCTTGGTTTCAACAGCACATATTGTTCCAGCTTCAAGGTAAGTGGAAAAGAATATTGATTATAACAGGGTTAGGAATTTGACCTCTTTCACAAGTGGTGATGCATTCTAGATTGATGAATGCTTTCTTTGCACTTATCAGATCCTAGCATAAGCATAACCCTTAGATCAGATTGGCATTCGATTTGCCTTCATGTAGTCCTAAATTTTATAAAGAATAACCACACAAATGGTGCCATAATCATCTTCAACAAGGAAATGTTCTTAGAGACATTATGTATCAAAAGTCTCAAAACTCAAACCACCCTTAGCTTATTTCAACTAGCAAGATATAGTCTGTGATCTCCTAACCCATACCAAGAAAACATCCCACCAACTTTACATCTAATAACATCTACTGGTATTCCAAACAACCGGAAGTAGATTACTAAATAGCTGAGTCAATTTATTGGTTTTCGTGATTTGACTTATCCTCTCGCCAGACACATGATTATAGGCATAATATCCATTACTAAGTGGGAAATGGATACACATTCCTTTAAATCAACTTTATATCTAATAACGACATCTACTGGTATTCCAAACAACCGGAAGTAGATTACTAATTAGCTGAGTCAATTTATTGGTTTTCGTGATTTGAGTCGCATGCATACAGACTAATCCTCTTGCCATACACAAAATTATAGGCATAATATCCATTACTAAGAAGTGGGAAGTGGATACGCATTCCTTTAAATCAGACGTTTAAACTGATTTTTCTTCCATCTTCGATAACCAGAAGTTGTTGGAGCAAACAGAAATATATAGTGAGGGTACATACCTTAAGAAGGCGATGCTCCTGGTCATCCATGGTTGATACCAGATATGGAATAAAAGGAATCAATGAAGGCAGATGCTTGTCATAGAATGATTTATCAGAAATGTTACTTCTATAAATCTGCAACACGAAACAAATTATATCAAACGGTAAATATGACGTGCAGTTAAAATGCAATACTGATTATACCCACTTTCCAAGGATAATTGGCCCAATGAAAATAGGGATATAATTATCATATGAAAGGCCTATGAACAGAGCAATGGTTTGAATGCTGCATATCCAGAAGAGAATTATACTTGTTGATATAATTAAATGGTAAAGTACTTAAGGCCGTCATCTGTTATCAAGGCAGAAAATGTTAATTTTGAAAGGCAACAGTTGGTGCAAACGAAAGAGGAAAAGCAACTTTTTAATAAATGAAGCTACACACAAATAATACAATAAAGAAGTTATAGAGTTCTACCAAATCCACCAAAGGTGCCTTATTAGATTCTTATTGTTAGAGGTCAGCCAAGCATTCAAGTTAAGATAAAATTACCAAATCTCACCATCCACCATATTGTAAACAGTGTCCTCTTATATCCTACAGAAATAATTTCATCCAATCTAATACTAAATCGTTTTTGGTATATACCACACACCACCCCCATATCCCATGCTAATTGTTCACTCCTGCAACAATATCTGCCATAAGACTCTATCAACACGCTCAACATGTCTTATAAAGTATTTAAAATGGAGGAAAGAGACCTTAAATCTAAAAACGGAAGTAAGCTGCTAAATGTGCACAAATTTACTTCGGCAGAAAAGTAATACCACTTGAACTAAAAACAGGAGGCTGGGTGGGCCGAAAAGTAATTTTCTTACAATAAATAATTAGAATTAGAAAAGAGAAAAATACAGCAAAGAAAGTACGGTAACTGCATGTGAAATAAAGCCAAGGTGAAGGAAAGAGAAAAAAAACAACGAAAGAAAGTGATGGTCCACTATCCTTCTTTTTTTTTTTTTTCTGTGGGGGAAGGGGGGGTTTCATTCCTATAATTATGTTCTAGTAAGAGGATATTTAAAATAAGAACCAGAATAGTTTAAGTGGAAACAAAATTGGGACTAGCAAAAGGAACAAAAAACAAAGTTCTACAGTGATACAAGAATGTAATGCCCAAGCACCAGGTGGGAGGGTGTCCATTCCATAGTAGAGGAAGATTAAAATAAGACAGATCATGATTGATAAGTGAAAATAAAAACTGGAAAGAGAAAAAGTGCTATTCCAGCAATGACTACCACAGGCAATGCTGCTCAAAAAGAAAGGCTAAGACAACAAGAGTCCACAAGAAACATGGATGGCACAATATAAGGAAGGCAGCTAGGGGCCTAGGAGTCTGTTTGTTAAGATACATAATGTCCATTCCTTCACGAAAATCATAATCAAGAGGCATTACAATACTTTTTAAAAAAATAGAAGAGGCATTAATACTTTTCTGAGCATCTTCCACGCAAATTTATGATACATAAAGCACATTGCCCATCCAAAACACAAAAACAAGACTGCTTTCTACTTTACATAGAACAACATAGCCCAGGCATACACACATTAATTCACCAACAAACAGGACTCAATTATGAAAGTCCTCCACAAAATCAAATGCCTTGTCATTATACAAGAAAAGTTCACTGAAGGAAAAGGATAAAAATTATCACAAAAATAACTCATTTAGCAATATCATAACGTGTGAAGCTAGTCTCTAGCATCAAGTGATGGTTTACACAATATCTCAATATAATATGTGAAGCTAGTCTCTACTTCCATATTGAAAAATCAACTGATATGTCCACATGTCAACAGATGTTTTACAGATTGAACATTCTCAGCTATAATAAAGTATTGACTGAGTTCAAAAGACATGTACCAAGAGAAACAAACCTCAATGAGCCAATCTTTCAAGAAGCTCAAGAATCTATCACACAAAACAGGAAGCGGGCAGATGTAGTGATTGAAAGTGAAGAATATCTGGCATATTACAGCATTCAATATGTAAAATCTGCGATCATAGTGATCATCCTGTAAGCAAAAAACAAAAGGGAAAGTAAATACTTACAATTATGTAATAGGGGTGAGCACAGGGAAAGCAAGCAACAATATCATGCAATGCCAAATCTTGTAAGAGGTAACAAGCAGAAAAGTAGTTCACTTTTACATAAGATACTAAGTTCATATATAAGAGGGGTGAACACCATTAAGAAGGCAGGGAAAGCAAGCAACAATATCATGCAATGCCAAGTATAAAAGCAAGCTCATAGAAAGAATATACATGCAAGACACTGTTCTTAACAATAGCAAGTTTCACTATGTTGTGTAACAAGAAAAGTGACAGAAACTATGTTTTGCCTTATCATAGAAGTCCAAATCAAGAATGTATAGGGTATGTTACATGAGCCCAAATGAGTACTTCATTTAATGCTTGCTTAAGCAATTTTTCTTTTATTTTGAAGGAAGCTTGCTTTGGCAATTAATAGATCTAGTATGAGCATGCATTAATATTTGTCATGGTATTTATTTGATTCCTAACACCGTTTAGATGATGTTTTAGGCAGTGTCCTGATTTCCAAGTTAGTTTTAACAGTATAATGTTTTGCCAAGCTCTTAGAAGTGTTTCTGGAGTTGAGAAATAGAAGCTTGCCAAACAAGGTGTATTATAAAAACATAAACAACTTTCAGGGGAGCCCAAAACAGCTTTTAAAGGGGTAGATAGAAAAGTGTCAATTAGCCTTCCAGGGATAATTTCTCAGGAAGTTCAACTATCTTTGATGAAACATTCTGTCTGACTGTAAGGCTCTCCATATTTTAGAAAAAGACTCGTTTGTCCCACTTAAAAACATTTTCTCTCAAATGGACGTTACTGATCTACAGTATCTGTTATGGAAAGTCAATATTCTCCCATTTCCCAATCCATTCAACCCCACATCTTCCATCAGACCATCAACAATTAACTCTCCAGAAAAATATAGATCTGATTGTTGAAAACTTTAATTACTTTCTCGTTCTGAATGATTTCAAAATGAACAGCATGTTTTTATTTCATTTTTAAAGGGAGACGACAACAATGTTGGTGGTTCAGTCTGATCAGCACAGAGAGATACGGAGCGTGTGAGGGAGAATTGAGAGAAAGAAGAGGGGTAAGTCAGAGCTTCATCTAGCTGAGTTGTATATTTCATTTCATCATACAAACTCTTATTACATTTTAAAGGCAAGGAAGAAAAAATATAAGGACACTGAAAAATTATAGTATAAATCATATGAGAAAAATGAGTTGCGGCCATGTGGGTGTAGTAGTTAACAACAACAACTACATCAAGTCATAACCCCGAAAAGATGGGGTTGGCTACATAAACCAATAAATTATCTCTTATGATCCTATGCAAAAAAGTTCCTCCTCCATTCTCTCTTATTTAGGGCCACATCTTCTTCTAAACTCATTTTTTCCATATATTTTCTAACTCCAAGTCATCTTTGATCTTTCTCAACCATGTTGGGGGTTCTCCATTACCCATTACCCGAATCCTCCACCTTCTTCACCAGTACATCTATTGTTCAGCGGCTAACATGTTCAAACCAACCGCATTCGATTCTTCCTTAACTTATCCTCAATATTCGCTACTCCAACTTTCTTTTAAATATCTACATTTATAATTCCATCCCTCAAGGTATTCTCAAACATCCACTTTATAATTCCATCCCTCAAGGTGTTCTCATGTCATGTTAATTTTACAACTTCAAGTGGCTAGACGAATGTTTTTATATCACAATGGGCCAAGCAATGGTAATCTTTTTTTATTTCTTAGAAGTACTTTTCAGATTTCAAGGCCAAACTCATCTATTTCACAAAAGTGTTTCCTATGGAGACAGTTTTGGCATAACTAAGAAATACAAATTGTTTTCTAGAAAATTGGCCAAATAGAGCCTAAACATAGGGCATCAATATGCCGTCTCTCAATTGTGTGTAATGTATTTTGAAGAAAATAGATTAAGATTTGTGGAAAGTTCTGCAATCTTTATCAAGACAAGGCTGGTAAAATTTTATCTTTTTGGTGCAAATAAGTTGGATTTCAAGACTGTGCTTAACAATGAAAAAGCATTTGGAGAAGAATTCCTCTTAAGTAGAAAATGAAGGCAGTTAGAACCTCTTTATTCAAGGCAATGACCTCTGCATTGTAATACCAATAGAAAGCACTAGGATAGTACCATGGAGAAATGACACTTTTCCAAGTGTTTATTTCACCTGCATTTTTATGAGTAGGTTCACATTTTAGACTGACTTTTGTGCACAAATCCTATCATATTTGATTTTCACTATTGAAGCTACCCTATTCTTGTCATCAGAAGATCTCAATAAGATTATAACCATCCTATTGCTCCTTCAAAAAGATATTTAGGTTGGGAAATTAGAAAGGATTCTCCTAATAAACCAAATCGATTCTAGAAAAATTATTGGAAAGGGTCACAGGGCATACAAATAGATTGATCCAGTTACCAAACTTCAAAAAGTGAATGAACAATGCCTGTATGACTATATTAGCAAACTGTTGTGGTGCATCAAAGTGTCAAACAGATCTTAGACAGTTCTAAAAAAAAGAAGCATTGGACAATAATAATCTCAAAGGACCTGTATACATAATAAAAAAAAAAAAATATTCACATGTTTCAAAAATATATTTTGCAAGCTTCATGTTTCTTTTCAATAGGTTTGTAAAATCTCAGATTATGTTTCTAAAAGCCAAATATGCATACAAGTAAAAATGCCACATAAGCATCAAACCTTGTCATGTATTGTCTTACTATTAGGGATAAATATTGGAAATAATATTTGCAAATATTTCATGTGTATATACTAAACTTGTATTTCCTCTGTTTTTTATAAGTTGTTCCACTTTTACCTCGAACGTTTGTCAATGCACTACTTTGATCTAAAATAATTATACTAATACATATAAAATTGATAAAAAAAAAATATGAAACTACATAGAAAGATGAATCTAACAAACTTTCAAATGACAATATTTTCATTATGGAAACATAATAATGATGGTCAAATGGAATCAGATGAATAAAGTTAAAAGTCAATATGGAACAACTAATAAAAAAATAAAGTACATTATTTCAATCAAATGGATAAGTATACTTGTCAAAATAAATTATTCATGCATGGAATTGGAGGCATATAATTATAAAAATATCCAAACAACTCCAGCAGTCTATTTGGTATACCAAAAATTCATTGTATCATGCATGCACACAACAAAATATGCTTCATGAAATTCATGAGGATCACAAAAGTTATACTTCCACCATCACAAAAGTTATACTTCCACCATTCATTTGCATTTGCAACATTTGAGATTTCAAATTTGTCAATGCACATCTTTACACCTTAATATTTTTAATCATATTTTGAAGAAATTATAAAAAGCTGATAGCTTGAAAATAAATGTTGGACAAATCTAATAAGATTCCACATGATCATATTTTTCCTTATGCATAAATCACAAAGAAATGGATTACAAGGAGTGAGTGAATAGTGTAACATCCATATGTTGCAACTGAAAAAAAAAACGGAGAAAATATAATTACTCAAAATATTTGAATACCTCTTCAGAAATAGCACGAGTAGGTTGCATGGGGAAAACAGCAAAAAGACTATCCAACAGAAGAGAAGGGAACTTCTCATCCTGTCCATAGATCTCTGAGCTTGAATTATAGGACATTGAAGTATGTAGATCCTGTTGATACTTGCTAATTCCATACACATTGTACCGAACAACTAGATTTATGCTCTGAAGTATAGACAACATGCAGTCAAAAGAATGTGGATCAAGTCGTGGCCGGGAGTAGGCCTCCGACATTAAACCATAATAGCAGTTGACTAGAACTGGCACAAGATCCTTCAGTTTGCCAACAATCAGACTATGCCCTACAAGAAAGGGAACATGAAAGACAAATTTAGTTTTAAAAACACAAATTTCAAAATTGCCAATACTACGAGACCCAAAGGCTTATCTTGCAATGGGAAGTTAATCATTAAACTTCAACCACAAAGCCAAGCTGGGAAAAGTGACACATCAATCATTAATTTCATCAACATCTATTTGCTTCTGTTTGAACTCAACTTCTCAGAATTCTCATACGCTCAGTGATGCATAAAGCATCCATTGTGTGGCCATAACATACCACCCCCAAAATTTTGACATTTTAAGATAACAAATTACACCAAAAATAATGTTGGTTTCGACACAGCAAGTTTCTTAGCCTTAGCAGCTAGTGGGTCATTGTCTCCATAGTTGTCGTAACAGATCTGATTTTGAAGTACTAACACAACGCTAGTTTTGGGAAAGTTGTTCTAGCACTATTAATATTGCAGCAAGTTGTTCTGGAATTTCACCAATTTGTTGATATCTTCGTCTCATGCGTTAGTTTCTTACGTTTTTCTTTGAAGTTTAGATTTTTTGTAGGATAATGAAACTGTGTTACTACTTCTATTATGAATGAAATGTTTTTATTTGGCATTAGTTATTAATTTGATAAGCCATGATGGCTAATAGTATTTGTTAATCTGATATAAACTTGTTATAATTTTGAAATCCTATCTTGTTATGACGGAAATTGTGAAAGTTGATGAGAACCATAATTTATGAATTTTTTTGGCACAATTTTACGCACTTCAATGTATTAAGTGAAAATTTCATTTCAAATGCAATCTGCATTGTAAAGCTATCATGACACACATATGGTGTATACATGTCATATGGTGCTGACAAACAAGTTGCCCTATCAGATGTTCTATTGGTACACAAATATGGGTACCTAATAAGCTTAAAGTCATTTATACTATGTTATGTCGTTGTGCCAACTATCTTTTAAAAGTATTCCTCACAATACTACTGGTCCTTGATTGATTGTAGCTACTCGTCTAGTTAGTAGTTACACTTTAGTTTAGCGAGGGGTGTGTACACTAGGTACATTTCGTACTGTCAATATTAGAAAAATGGCGATATTTTAAGAAGGGAACACCTCCTAGCATTCTCTTTCCCTCTCTTAATAAATTAATAGATTAGTGTGACATTTTAACTTTCGACTTGCTAAATTTTGGCTATTCTGATATATCTTGTGTTTTAAGTGCACCAATAAAGACATTATTCTTTTTTTTCATGGGATAATCATATTTACTTAGTTTTGTGAGTACAAGGAGCACGCCTCACTTTGCTTTTTCTATGTATTTTTGCATATTAGTAGTAGGGGAGGTTGTGCTCTAGATTATCAGTTAGCAAAAAGATTTATAACTTTATCGTTTGTTTGGACTTTCATAAGTTTAGAATTTGGATGTAATGGTTAATTTTTCACCTAGACGATTAACTTCAAAATTATAAGGGTAATTTGCAAGAAACTATCACATAAAAACACCATATTGGGAAAAACTACCATATAAAATTAATCTTGACAAAAACTACCATATTAAAAAATACTATTGCACGAGACCATCACATAGTAGTTTTCTTAGCGTTGACCTGGTTTTGCGGTATTGACTTGACATGTGAGAGGCACGTGTGGCTGGCTTAAATTTTTTTATTTATTTTTCTCTTTTTTCCTTTATTTTATTTACTTCCTTCTTACCCTTTATTTCCTTCCTTCTCTCTGATTTCTTTCACAAAACTTTACAAGTGAAACTGCAGGTTCAGCGCGCACTAAATTTGTCAACTACTGAAAGTCAACATTCCATTTAATTAGGTAATGTTTTGCACAACTAGCTACTCCTCTACATTCATAAATTACAAAAATTGCGCCATAATCTAAAGAAAATCAGGTTGCATTGTCTAAATCATTGTGAAAGGCAAGCGGAAGGAGAAAGGGAAGGCACATTCGACGAAATATAGAAAATTATCCAAAAGATCAGGTAATTTTGATGGGAAGCTCGATTTTTAATGGGAATAGAATTATTTTTGTAATTTGAGTTGTGTATAGGGTGTAATTGTGCTAAATTAACATAATTATTGAATAATAATTCTGTAATTACAATGTTAAATGTTGTTGATGTTGAAATTTCAAAGTTTTGAACATATAATTAGGTAGCAATAGAGATTAGGGTTTTGACGGACATATAAGGAAAATAAAACAAAGGGAAATAAAGGCAAAAGGAGAAAGAAAAAAAAAATTCAGCCAGCAACACATGCCTCTCCCATGCCAAGTCAACACCAAAAAACCATATCAGCGCCCAAAAAACCACTATGTGGTGGTCTTTTGCAATTAGATTTTTTAATAAGAGTTTTTGACAAGATTGGTTTTATATATTAGTTTTTCACAAGATGGTGTTTTTACATAGTAATTTCTTGTAAATTACCCAAATTAAAATTATAGTTAAGTAATTTTTAAACTTTATTTGTTATTTTTAAACTCCCCAATGTTTGGACTTCAATTTTCAAAAATTACGGTGATTTTTGTTATCTTAAAATGCCCAAATTTTAAGGGTGTTACACGGAAACACGAAGATTTGACTACCCCTTTGAAGAGATTACATATACCATTGCAAAAGGACTACTCCATAACTGCAGGTCACTAGTCATAATTTTGTAAGAAAAACCTTCCCTCCAAAACAACATGCTATTTAGTAATTAAACACTTATCTTCTTAAAATTGAAATTCCGTCAAAAACTACTGGAAAATCTCTCAGTTAAATCAATCATGGAAGTGAAAGAGAGCAGAAGTAGCAGCAGCAAAACCCATGAGACCCGTGATGTAGGCAAGATAAATACAGTTCAATTCTTACAGATGGACTACATAATAAGAGACATTTTGGTTAGCAGGAAGGCTGCCTGTCTGAGATTGGGGCCACGTATGATGAAGTGTAGGTCAGATGAAGACATAGCAACATAAGAATAACACGGGAAAGTATGGGCAAACTCAAAAGGACAAAATGCCACTACGAAGCCCTCCTAAGATTTGACCCTTTCATTGTTTGATCTGATGATCATGTGTGTATAGTAAGAACCAATTTGGGCCATCAGATCTCCATAATCAGATAGTCAAGATTTCACCTGTCTAAATTAATGGCACTTCATAATTTTTTAATGACCCAAATTGGTTGCCCG
The DNA here is from genome assembly GCA_026401315.1 of Dysphania ambrosioides. Taxonomy (NCBI): domain Eukaryota; kingdom Viridiplantae; phylum Streptophyta; class Magnoliopsida; order Caryophyllales; family Amaranthaceae; genus Dysphania; species Dysphania ambrosioides. Next base: position 15,197,092 of record CM048663.1, read on the forward strand.
TCCTCTTTACTTTTAAATCTATTTGATTTACATTTGAGTCAATTTTATTTACTTTTACTAGGTTGTTCTAATTTTCAATTGGATAAACGACAACTTATGCATAACAATTTAGAGCATAAAAGATTTAGAAGTTGGTCATCAATGCTGCTTAATGATTTTTTTTATTTTTCATCAAAAGCCAAAACATTTGAGATTAAATCTTGGAATCTTGGATATATACTTTTGAATCTATAGCATTAACTTTAATTGTTGTTTTGCATTATCTTTCTGTTTTAACAAATGAAATCATTTAGCTGTTCTCATTGGTCTTTATTCTCATTAGAATTTGATTTACTCCGAAGTAAAAAAATATGCTAAATATTTTAGATTTACATCACATTGTATTGAGATTATTAGCATACCAGTAGAGTCTTCAGGGACATCTCTCTCGAAAGCATGCAGTACTTCTTGTTCTGCAGTGGTCTGCATCAGAATAAGAAATAGAAAACTGATTATCAATAATCATACATGGTAGAGTTCAAATTTGAAGTAAAAAGGCAGAGGGATAAGAACAGCAGAAACGCAAAGCTATGACCAAATATGACATGTTTCATGCAAATAACAGATGATAATTTCAGAGATGTCTTCGTAATACATAAGCCTTTCTTTTCACTATGATTGTCATATTGTTCCTCTTGGGATGTTTCAATTCAATTGATAGTTACACTTTATCTCTCCATGTATTTAACGCCCTTACTAGAGCTGATTCTCAATGACTCTTTTCCAATTTCTTAATATGCATGAAATATCAACTATAGCAATCATAGATGAGCAGAGTATATGTATCATCACTTTCATGCAATTAATCTTTTTTCTTTCATGCAAGTAAAATGGATTTAACCACAAGACGTCTGTCTTTGATGGCTAGGGATTAAATAAGCATGACCTTGAACTCATTAAAGCATGCAACACAAAAGCAATGTCATGCAAGTTATCAACTTTCACAGTCCGCCTCTTCATCACATATGACCCATATCATGCAGCATTGCAGCACACTGTCATATTCTGTGAATGAGCTGCAACTTAACAGATGCCTAGAAAGCACAAATGAGATAATAAAATGGATAATTGAGGGCACAACAAAGGATAAACCAGGTTTGAATACATCAAAGAGAAAGCTTGAGAGCCTAATCAAAAGTTTGAATTCTTGCTAATTCATCACCTAATGACCGAAGCAAAACGTGAAGGCTTTTGAATGTCAATACAAAAAGTGGCTTTTTGATATTATCAAACTAACATAAGGAATGCTACTGTGCACAACGATAAACTATATGGATACTCCAATTATGCTATATAAGTTCAGTATGCAGGAAGTATCCAACAAGCTTGACCTAAAGGCCTATAGGATATAGGTGACACAAGCTCATATGCTTATCAAAATTGGTGCCTAACAATAACTAATTAGAAACTAAAATGGTTTTCATGGGCAATCCACTAATCCGTCAATTGACACAATTTTTAATGTTCAATAGAATAGAGGTAGAGATTACTGCTTGAGGTAATTTTTGAGAAGGGCTTATGAAACTAGCTTTTGATATTTGGTGAACAAGTCAATGTTTTATTCACAGCAAAGGAGTATATAAGATTGGACAATCTGTCCTAGATTCAACAACCTCATATACTTGATGTGGTTGATTAATGACCAATTGCAGAATTAGAGCATACTAAGATTAGAAAATAACTACACATACCAAATTAGCAATGATTAGGCAACCAAGCCAAAAAAGAATTCACTTGAAATATAGGTGAAACCAACGCAAAATATATGTTGTCTGAGTTTCTTTCTCTGACTAAGAAACAAAATTGGGGCAAATACAGATAGTGGATTTAACTGAGACAATGAGTAGTCCAACAACAAAAACTGTCTACAAGTCACAGCATCTGTAACACTTAAAACTACAACAAGCCGTCTCGGCACCAATTGCCTAAGCACTCGAACACATTATATACACAAAGAAAATTCACAATTCGCCCTGAAATTTGCAACCAATCGCTATAATCATCTAAGGTCTCTCCAAAGCACAGGACTTTCAATTCATGAGCTACTGAGTTCCTAATGACATTGCTAAGGAACCTTGGTAAGTGACTAAAAGATCCTTTTTGAACACAAGGGAGACCAGAACCAAAAAATTTCACCATGATATTAGAGGGCTCAGAAGATTCAGTCTACCTAACAAATCAGGTCATTGTATACTCAGATTTCCAGCATTGAGATTTCAATGAAGTGGAACATCTGGAAATACAAAAAATACATAATCTCCTCTGATCAATTAGAAACATAGATATTTAAGTTATCATATCATTTTTTAAGAAAGGTGTTTTTTAACTCGTCTGTTATTGGAGGATGCAGCATTAGTAGCAACTCTGAGCTTAAGGCCTTAAGCAGATTACTGCTTGCCGCTTAAAAGTTAACATTGAGCGATTCTTTCCCTCAAACATCTATTTGCAAAGACTAGGGAAGACATCTATGTTATGTTCTTGAATTTTATGCTTGAACAAGGAGGAAATCCATACTTCATCAGTAAGGGGACTTCATGCTCTCATTCCTTGGTATGTCTGCATTACAATATAAAAGTTCTTAGAGCAGTTATCCCTGACTACCATTAGGGATGTCAATATCACAAAATTGAGACAGCTTGGAACAAGCTTCTTCAACCGATTACAACTTAAGCTTCCAAGGTTTGGCTAATCAGGGTAACAAATAAACTAGAAATGTGACACTTGTGACGTAATCAAATGTTTCATGATTAACATACTTCCTTTCCTGTTACCAGCCTTTAATACTAAGGAATTGGTCTCATAGCAAAAAGATACTAGAAAAAAAATACTGTGGTTTTGAATTCATGCTAACTGATATGCCAAGCACCCAGCGCCCTCAGGGTTGTAGAAGATGGGCCTAAGTTATCATTATCAAAGGTTATACAAAAAGAATGGTTCAATAGTTAACAAGGAAAAAAGTTTTATGGCAAACCTTTTGATTTTCTACAAACAAAAGTTGTCCTAAGACCTCAGTGGAATAGAAAGACAAACATATACCATACATACAGTAAGATCTTGATCTTGATGATACATAAGAATCAGCAAAGAGCAACATCAATTGATTTATGTAGACCAATACAATTCCCATGTGTTCTCCATTTCCCATATACTTTTAATAAGAACAATCGTTTTCAGAAGCCAACTCCAAATATGAAGAATGAAGTTGTACAGAATAATGATATGCAGATCATTATTCTGTCCAGGTTGCCAACCAAATAAAAAAGCATAGTCTACCAAGTAGAAGCGAGGTTCAAAATTAATTTTAGAAGAATTTGACAAAAACAACCATATATAGGTCAACTTTTGTGAACAGTTATCTATTATGTTCATTTTTCGTGTTAAATGTAAAACTACCTAATAAAAACAATGTCACTTGGTAGCACTACCAATTGACTTCTCTCCATTATTCTGTCTAATGGGCCCACTTCTACACTAATAAAAGCTGACTGAATATGCACGGAATCCGTCAACTGGTAGTCCTACCAAGTGAAATTGTTCTTAATAGGTAGTTTATCACAAAAATGACATAATATGTAGTTATTTACAAAAGTTGATATATAATAGGTATGTTCTGACAAAATTTCCATAATTTAGAAAAATAACCAAAAGTGGCAAGAAAAATAGCTAAATCTTTATGAGTACAAAATCAAAATAAAATTCAGTATATGCTAAATATTAACATTGAAGAGAGTGGCACCTGTCCAAAATAATGAACTTCTCTTTCATTTGAAGGCAACAATGACAAACAACGTACAAGGGCAGAAAGAGCAAACTTGAGTTTGCTTTTGTCCTGCAAATGGAGTTGGTTCTTCTGTAGTATATCTGTATAATTTTCTAAAGCCTGCAGTCAATCAATAGAGCAGAATTAAAAAAAAAAAAAAACAGAGAGGGGGGGGTGGGGGTGGGGGGGATAGAGATCAAAGACCACACCAGGATGAGCAAAGAGGGGAATGGGTACAAAAGGGAAAGGGAGAAGAGGAACAGGAGACAGAGGTTTGTTACTGTTTATTTCCTCAAATATCTTCCGGCTAAAGCTCAAATATAGAATATAAAAAAGAAAAAGTAATTAGCTGAATAAAGTCAAAATAAACCCTTGCAAAAAAAGCAGTAACAGTAAAGTACTGACACCAGGTGCAACATTACAATCAAGGGCCTAACAGACAGCACTTGAAACAAACTGCAGAAGAAAGGCTGCTTGCATCGCAACCCAGGCCCAACCACAAAAAATGTTAAAATACTATGTGCTGGCACTTGCTAGCTTGTTTCAGTTTGTTTTTGGTTTTCCAACACACGAATCAAGGGGAGCAAACCATTCTTTCCCGTTAACAAAAGGGTGTCACCTACATAAAATTATACAAGAGGAATAACAACAAAAATTGCATGCTCCTTAAGCTATCATGCAGCAATTTATCTAAAAAAATCATACAAAAACCTCTCTTGGGGAACCTAACACCTACCTGATTCCATCAATACATCCAATAGCTCAAAAAAAATTGAAACCCTGATGTAGAGAAGCTCTAACCGTGGGTTTCTTTTTTTACCAAAATGTAACACCTTGGAGTACGGGATAGTGGCATAGCTCGAGTGCCTAGTTATAAATTAAAGGAGTGAGGACATAATTGATTAGAAGATTTAGAAAAGGGCAAGGATTGCTGGTCCTTTTTTTCTTTAGTGTGTGTTTGTTTGAGTGTATCTTATTCACAATCCCGATTGGTCAGGAATGGAGATCAAGATCTGCTCGGTGCTATGATACATCCTCTTTGGAAGCATGCAATCATTCTTGCCAATCATAAACCCTAAAAAAAGTCAATCAAGTGAGCGATTCACTCAAACACTTAAGAATTTACGCAAACCTTTCTATCACCCAACATGTCTAAACATTATTTTTTTTACGAGGAGAAACACATCTAAATTTGACAAGCTTGTACTACAGCCCACAGATATTTCTGAAAACTTCGGCCATGCATTTCAAGGACAACAAAAAAAAAAAACTAATAATAATAACAAATTACACCATCTATTAAACTGAGGTAAAGCAGGAAAATATAAGAAAGAAAAGCTAAGAACGCCCAAGAACACAGAACCAACAAGACATAATATATTCACCTATCATGTAAACCCAAAAAGATAGGACATGACATACAAGAATAAGAATATAAATATTCTCATGACTTATGAAAACAGTATTGCATTAATGACTCGACTGTTTTGAGCACAACCACGTTAAAAATAAGTAGAAGAGCACCAACAGCCCAGCATGTCCATTTTGCTAAAAGGTACAACGGGAGCTAGGTGTACCAGAGTATGGTGTACCCAAGGTTATTTTTTATCACACCAAAGAATTCTAATCCATACCAGCCAACAATCAATAATCAAAATTATATTCTAAAAGCTCATCACATAATACCTTCTCTGCATATGTGGAAAAAGCCGGAGGATAAGTCTGAATCACAAGATCGAAGAATTTGAAAGCCACGAAGCGAACATCGACAGCTAAATGTGTCATAGCCTTAAATATATACGCCATAATCAGAGATATAGGAGCCCCCTGAATATCCTAAAAAAGAAGCATTATACTTATAATCACAAATGAAGCCAAACAAACAAATTCAACATAAACCATCCAATAAAATTGAAAAAACAAAAAACTGATAAGAGATTGAATAACTCAACACATATTCCAATGTTGACCGTGATTTACATTCCCAAACTAAAGTATCATTTCCAGCCCATACATTTTTAAGCAACCCCCACCACTCCAACCCACTTCTAATAAGTAACAGTAATTAGATTACCCTACAGCAAAGTAGTCCATTTAACTGAGTTCAACGCGCTTTATCAAATGATTAATATTTGCAGCCAATTATTCAGAGCCAAATCTGAAACTTCATAGAGAGCATAAGATGTCCATAGCATACTACCAAAACAAAAAAGTGAAATTTCAGGTTTACAAAACCTTTATAGGATGATTATATCAAGCCTATTGGTGAAAATATATACATACTTCCCATTCCCTCTTACAGCTTTCACTTTGTTCAGAATATAAGATACAGTTAAAAAAAAAAAAAAGAATTAGCTTGCATACTCTTTACGAACATTCTACAATTAGGGGCAAAAAGGAGCTTAAAAATCTTCGCTTCACCAGCATAAACTAATTTTCATGCGCACCACCTTCTATCAACTTTCAAGGCTTGTCTACAGAATAGTACAGGCAGAAAAATTTTCAAAAACAAACTTTCAAACAGCAGGATCAGATAGTAGGATGGCCATCTGCAGTACGGGTTCAAATGTTCGTCAAAGATGGCAGGGTAAACCCAAATCCAATCTTATCAAGAAAAAGTAGCCATATCATCTACAGGGTCCAACACTTCCAGAAACTCCACGAGTTCAAGACATATGTATAATACATACTCACTCCCATTCATAATGTAGTTTTCTCTAGCAAATTTTACCCAAAAGAAGCACATAAATTTACCTCCTTGCATCCCGGGAGAATAACGGACTTAAATAGTTGATAAAGTGATTCACGAACTACTTTATCATCATCACTGATACGCTCACGCAATTTCTCAATAACAGCGTTCTTATGCAACTTCAGCTCTGCTGGGAATTTAAGCAAGAGTTCCTTTATACCAAGCAATGCATCTGCACCCACAAAAAAGGGTTCAATTTTCATTAACATGGCAAGACATCTATCGATCAAATCTGCAGAAAATACTTTCTTAGAAGCTTGATTACAGCCACGATGGTAATTTAACGCTGGCACAGACCTCGACGAACTTTGACATTATGATGAGACGTTTGCTGCAGGAGCTCCTTCAATGTCAGCCCTTTCTTGCTCACGGCTACTCCCTCCTTATCCAACGCCACACTTTGCTCCGGAAGAATAATAGCTGTCCAAACACCACATCATCAAAGAATCATTTCCCAATTCCAACAAATCATCAATACATGAACGCTTCGTAACACTTAAACTAAAAACCAAATACTAAGTTCGGAAAACACAAATGCCATATTATTTTGTTCAATCATTCAATTATAATTACCGCGCATAAGATAACTAACTGCAAATATCAAATTGAGTGATTTGTGACTACTTCGCATTCCGACACATACCATCACAACATCAAATAAACTGTCAACCAGCTACTGGGAATTATATGATTGCGAAAAACAACAATCATTGATATTTTGAATTCCGGCACGCATACTATGATAAACTTAAGCACCACAATAAGAAGTGTAACCTAAAACTCAACCAAACACAAACATTAACAATCGAGGTCGAACTGACGCGAGAAGAGTATAGTGATACCTTTGGTTTTAATTTCGGTATTGGTTGCATTATTAGGCGGCGGCAACTTCCTCCCCAACTTCCGCTTAAATTTCTGGAAAAACATCAACAAACACACAAATTAATCACAAATTCGAGGATTTTTTTTACTGTGAGATTAATGATTTTATTTTTACCTTGAAATCCACGCCTCGAGCTTGTGGTTTCTTCGACGGTGGTTTGGATTTGCCCATATCTGTCTCTCTTTCTCTTAACTTTGAAGTTGCGACTGCTGTTGTGAAGGGTTTAATGAGGGTTTTAGGTCTGTTTAGGAGAGAGAGGCGGTGGTAGTGGTTGTGGACTTGTGGTGTGGTGGTACGCGGTGGTGTGGGTTAAGGGATGGGTGCAAAACAGGTGGCGGCAACGGAGGATTGATGTGGTGCTACCTCAGTGGCTGGAAATTAAATGCGAGGGCACGGTGTGACGGTAGTAATATTAGGGCGGGACTCGGAAAAATGGTAATGTAAACAGTAGTTCATCTCAAAGAATCGTTTAACAGGATTAAAGGTCTATTATTTTGTATTAGTTAGTTTTTACTGAATTGTTTGATATCGCCCGGAAATTTGTACCTATCTATCTTTTATAAATATTTGTACTTATTGTACAATATTATCCTTATCTTTTTAATTTACATATTAATTTAATGATATTCATCTATCGCTCTCGCTTACCTAATTCTACATATATTTTCTAACTAATTCACCTAATCTTTTTTCCTAGCATCTTCGATCCCACCAACCTTCATAATTCATTTCACCACTTCTCGAACGCACCAAACTTCTAAAACTTCAAATCACTAATTCCTCCAAAAACTTCAGCAACTTCACCATGTCAAGGGTGGGGAAAGAACCTTTTCGGAGTTTTGGTGGTAGATTAAGCAAGGTTGTAGGGAAAGTTTTGAAAAGTTTAAAGGGTTCTTCGAAGGAATCAAATGTAAGTTTATATTTGGTTTTCAAATTTTTTGATGTTAATTTCAATTTAAGGGAGAAAGATGTATGTTTTGAGATGTTTTTAGTAATGAGAATTTCTTGTATTGTTGTTGTTTTCACTATTAGAGAAACTTTCAAATGATGCAATTTTCTACGCTTAAATGTTGCGGTTATTGAAGAGAAGTACATATAGACGATAAATGTTGCAATATTTTGATGCAACAATAAAGCTTACAAGTGTTGCAGTTTCCTAGAAAAATCACAGCACTCATGAAGTAATTTTTTGCAAAAAAAAAATATTTTTTTAATCTTAAACTATCAAGTACGGTAGTTTTTTGGAAACCACAACACTTGATGGTTTAAATGTTGCGGTTTTCAAAAAAACCGCAGCACTTGATGGTATAAATGCTGCCATTTTCCAAAAAATCGTAGCACTTGATGGTTTCATATTAAAAGAAATTATGATTGGTCATTACCCAAGAATTTTATGTTCTAATTACATATAAAAGTACTATTATTATAATTAACATCTACGAGATATTAATAATTACAAATATAATCTAGTCTAATCTAGTAATTTACTTATTATATATAATTACACCACCATCGATCAAGTATAAACTAAACTAAGAAGATCATGCATAATATTTAGAAATAATGTGTCCTAAAAGATAATAAAAGTTAAAAAATGATCTAATATGAAGCATATAAATCTAATATTCTATTATGTTTACTCGATTTGGTACGCAAAATCGAGATATACGAGATGATGTACTCAAAATGGACAATCAATTAATTTTTCATATATTTTGGATGCATTACGAAGTTTTGGAAAATTCGGAAAAGCATATCTCTTAGCCTAGTAGTTTGAAAGGCGCAAATTTTTTTTTTAAACCCCATATTTTTTAAGCTATTATTCAACCATGTTATCCCTTAGTAGCCTTGGTTCATTTGAATTAGAGATATCGTAAAAAAAATTTGATAAGTCATAGAATTGGCTACGTGACTCCGAGTGGGGTGAATTTTATGTCAAATTTATGTATTTTTCGAAATTTACGCACCACAATGACTTCGAAGGGGAATTTGTCCACTTATTTTTTCCAAAAAAAGCCTCTAATAGCATATAATATATGAAATTTAATTTTTAAGGATTAATTTCTTCATGAACACAACATATAGCATGCAAATCTAATATAATGAAACACACTGAAGTTTTTCATCTTTACATAAGTGTAGAACAAATTACGAAAAATAAAAATTAAATAAAAACATACATTAGGGTTTAGGCCATATGCAAACCTATAGATTCCGAACTTTAGAGTATGTAGATTTCTTCAAATCAAAATGGGAGAGAGGAGTAGGCTTCAACATGCTTTACTATGCCATATCCATGGAGATATGAATGGAAGAGAGGACTATGCTTTGAAACGCATTAGGAAAAAAGAATTATCGGCACTTTAGAAAGAAGTTAGGTTATAGGAAGAAAATGTCAGGGATTAGGAGTGGGAGGACTAAGTGTTATGGGGATTTAGGGTTAGGGAAGTTGAGGGTTAGAGAAGAAGGGAAATGCGTGTTGCGCTGAAAAAAAAAATTCATGTTTAAAATGATACTAGAAACACCGGAACAAGAGTATATATAGTGAGTTATAAGTGGTTTTTCATAAAACTGTAGCATTTGGTATTAACCTATATTTCAAACCAATAAGTGCTCATATTTCATATAACCACAACATTTATTCCGAAGCAATTGAATGTTTCTCTACTAGTGTTTACTTGTTATTGTTGGTTATTAGTTAATATTTATGTTTAGTATTTTACTATATATTTATGTTTAGTAGTTTACTATATATTTATGTTTTTCAATGTAATTATATGTTTGTCAATTAATATTTAGGTTTTGTAGTTTATTATTTAGTTAATAATATATGATTATTAATAGAGGGATGATGCATGGTTGCAACAGTTACAACATGATGAGGTTGATCAGGATTTGGATGACGATTTGGATAATTACGTGATATATGACGGTGACGAGGAGGATATCCCTAACTATGATTTGGTTTCTTTTAGTGCTAGGCCAAAGAAACAATTGCAAGAATTTCATGTTAGAGTGCATAAAGGTACGGGTAGTAGATTTGTTAGTGCAATGGCTTCGTCATCATCTTCTGCTATTTCGGGCCAGAGTAGTAAGAGAAAGAAGGTTGATGACTCATGGGTTTTGATGGGTGTAGTTGATGGTAGTCCAATTGAAGGGGTTGCATGATTCTTAGTTTTGTGGGTCACATTGCCTCAAATCTTGGAAATGGGAAGGAGTGAGCAAATGGTTATTAAAGTGTCAAAACCGTTATAAAATTGCTCCCTTCCTAGTAGATGGGCTCGTAGTAAGAAGGTTGGAAGTCTTATACAACAACAATTGCTTAGTTTCGGACTTTGTTTTTTACCCGACCTCATGTTCGATCACATAGGTAGGCCATTGATATCTTCTTTTATTAAGCGTTGGCAACCAGATACAAAGTCCTTTCACTTTCCATTCGATGAGATGACTATCTTGCTACATGACGTTGAGGTCATTCTTGGTGTTCGTGTAGAGGGTAAGCTGGTAAGTGATTATACTGATGTCTTCTCTATGGCACTAGGTGAACTTCTTTGTGTTATTCTTGCTATCCTCAGATATGGAGATCCCCAGAGCATATATCATAATGGTGGTGTGAAGCTTATGTTTATATACAATAAATGTATTGTAGTAGATAGGGTAGAGGACACACAATTATTTTCTTGATTGTTTTTGGTATTGGGTTGCACCTTGTTCGTAGTTAAGAGCGGCAATAGGGTTAAGAAACAGTGTCTGCAAGAAGCTTTATAGTTGGATTCTATTTTGACATACTCTTGGGGATCGGTAGTCTTAGTGAATATGTATTGCCAATTGGGCATTCCATGGTGAAATGCATTAGCAACACATCAAAATTCATAATTACCGTCAGCCCTAACATCATTCCATCCTTTAATGTTAGTTCATGATAATGCTTGGAACTCTTTATTTGTACGAGAAGTTTTCCGTGTTTGCTCTTTTTGTAACTTATACAAAAGCACATTTTAACATAATGAAGTAAGTTTTGTACACAATAAAATAATATTTGGTACACACTTGAATTGACATATCGATTAGTGGAGGCATGGTCATGGATTGCAATGAACAATGAGATGATTGGCCTAATAAGTGTCTTGATTGAGTTCTTGATGTAGTCTCACGTCTATAAATGTACTCCCATGAAATTGGTCACACCATGAAGGTCGACCTAGTGTTCTAGCGAGCGATTCTAGTTCTTCAAGGAACATCCCTTAAGGCTCCAACATAACATACTGGTAGCATGACACATCACGTACTACGGAATGTTTTGAAGACGTGACTCTATTAATAAGATCCCGAAAATGATCTAGCTCTTGCTCGGATCAGCCAACATAATTTGGGTCTAACTACGTGCACCAATGGTTAGCATTTTCTAGAAAGGGTGGATTTGATCTAAATACAATGCCAATTTCTCCTTATAGGTACAAGAGATAATGTAGGCACATAGGAGACCATGTGTAGCCCTTATAGCTCACTCGTATTTGTTCTCATCATCATCGCCTAGGCCCCTCATTCAAACTATCTCATCAAAAACTAAAGATAAATAATAATGTGAAACGCTACCACGAAGCTGATTAAATATGAGCTCCTAGTACATAGTGACATGAAGATCTCTTTACTGCTCAAGGTTGTACTTTATGTTTTGCCGCTATGTCTGTAGATGCTTGTGAAAACACTTGAAAAGTTTATCTAGAGAACTAATGGAGGATTATCGCTGATAATGCGGTATTTTAAAAAATCACAACACTTGAAACCACATGTGCTGCGGTTTTAAAAAAAAAACCCGCAACATTTGGTATTAAGGTATTATTCAAACCATTATGTGCTTCGAATTCCATATAACTACATCATTTGTTCCAAAGTAATTAATTGAATTTCTACTAATGTATAGAGATTCTTTACTTGTTGTGAGCTAGATAAATGGAGAGTTCGAGACAAAGGACCCTAAGATAATAGCATACCTAACTACTGTGAAAGGTAAAATCGACAAATTGTTTCATTTTCTGTACATGAGGTACCGAGGGAACAAAATGTCCAGGTTGACGCATTGGCAAACGTCGAAGTAACACTGAGACTCTGCCTTTAAACACATACCCTCGGTAAATCTGCAAGAACCATCAGTCAACAAGAAAGAGCTTCCAAAAGTACAGGTAGTGTTTTCCACGAACATCAAAGATAGCTGGACTATTCTAATTATTAATTACTTGAAAGATGGTGACACGCCAAAGGATAAGCTAGAAGCACGAAAGGTACGATCTAAAGAATTTATTATTAATGTTGTAGTTTTTTAAAAACTACAGCACTTGTAACTGTCCATTGTCACTTTAAATTCACGAAAAACACACAATACAACATTTCGAACTCTTTCACTCTTATTCTATAACCCTAACTCCCAATCCCTCACATTTTGTTGTTGCCAACAACATTTTGTTCCCTTAAAATAGCCACCCACTCCCAATCCCTCACATTTCCTTCCCCGTAACCCCTAACTTCAAACTCTACTCCTTTCTCCCACTCGTGATTCATAGACGTAGTGGCACTTAGTGTTTAATTGCATTGGGCCTTTCGTGATTAGTGTTCAATTTCCCTCTCGTGCTTAGAAGTCTCCCCACTCATTTAATTTCCCACTCGTGCTTTGAAGTCTCTCCCACGCACTCGAACATTTGCCCTTTACGTTTAAAGGTTTGTTCACTTTTTTAATTTATATTTCTCAACTTGAATTAGGGTTTGGTTTGTGTTCAATGGGTGTTGCATGGAATTGTTTTTTTTCTAATATTAATTTGTTAATTTGATCAATTAGGTTTTCTAATATTGGATTTAAGTTGAATTAGACAGTTTTGTGTTTGAAATGATTGGATTTATTATTATATTTGACAGTTCCTAAAATATTTGTTAATTTATGAGCCGCCCATGTTCTTTCTTGTGGATTTTTTGCATTTAGCAAATACACACACACACACAGTAGCAGTAGTATGAACTAGGAACAATAGTGTATGTAATAATCGAGTCTTTAATTAAGCTAAATGACCACCAAATGTTCTTTAGCTAATCAACTGGATCCAACTATTGAGCTATTACTTAACTAAAACAGATAAAAAACTAGACATGTAACTTCACTTGCCAAAAAAGGAACGTAACTTCACATGTAACAATTATGTTCAAAATTAGGTATTATTCCTTCAAACCTAATCTTAGATCTTAGATGTAATATTTCTCAAACCTTTTGACAATATGATTGAAATAGTTGATTTGAGTTGATACAATGTTGAAAATAGGCTTGATGCAATGATAGGATATGTTGTGGTAGTCCCATTATAGGGAAACTCTATTGAATTTTCTATTGGTAAATTGCATTGCCTTGAACTACCTATTCAGGTTTTTCATTTATTTTTTAGAAATTAATTGAAATGGATTGAGATTGGATGTACAGTTATTAGACCTCATTAAAGTACTTACGAGGGGTTGAGGAGTTTGTTAGAGTTGCATTTAGACACCAAGTAGACAATCATTTCTAGATAATTATGTATCCTTGTTGTGATTGTAACAACTAGAGGGGTTATCATGATATTAATGAAATCAAATATCATTTAGTTTGTCGAGGTTCCAAATCAGATTATAGGACGAGGAATTAACATAGTGAAATATTAGATTTTGGGGCAAGTTCTAATAAATGCGCAAGTAGGGACAAGACACCTTATAATAAAGATATTGCAAATGTAAATGTGGAGTACAATGAGCATATTGATAAGGATAGAGTGGAAGATAACAAAACAGATAAGATGATGCAAGATGTTGAGGATTATTTCATAAAACATCTTTGATGAAATCCTTAGAGCTCCAGAAAAGTCTCTATATCCTTCTTGTACTTCACACACTAAGTTGAGCATTATCCTGAAACTCTTCAACTTAAAGGTATGCCACAACTAGACTGATAAGAGTTTCACACACTTGTTAGAAGTTTTATCAGACATGCTTCTCGAGTGCAATAAACTGCCACTTTCTACCTACAAGGCCAAGAAACTCATGTGCCCTATGAGAATAGAGTATGTGAAGATCTATGCGTGTCAAAATGATTGTGTGCTATATTGGAATGAGTATACAGATCTAGATGAATATTTAGTTTGTGGAGTGCTTCATTACAAGAAGAAGCATAATAAGATTGAGTTGAGAAAGAAGAGAATACCGAGTGAGATTCTTTTGTATCTTCCAATCATACTCAGATTTAAGCAACTTTACTTTGATGATAGAAATGCAAAATTGTAAGATGAGTTGTTAAGGCATTTGGATGATTCTCCTCAATGGAGAAACGTTGATAGCATGTTTAAGGATTTTGGTGAGGAAGATCGAAATTTTAGGCTAAGTCTTTATACGGATGGAATGAATCCATTTGGGACCTTAAGCACCCAATAAAGCACTTGGTAAGTTCTTCTCACGATCTACAATTTTCCACCCTAGTTATGCATGAAGCACCGATATATCATGTTGTTGCTTCTAATATCTAAACCTAAACTACCCGGTAATGACATAGATGTGTATCTTACCCCTCTTATCGATGATTTGAGGTTATTATGGGAGGAAGGTGTCTAGGTTTTTTATGCTTAATATAAATCAAATTTCACTTTACATGTCATGATCTTCTACACAATCAATGATTTTCAAACTTCTGGAAATATTTCAGGGAACACTATGAAAGAAAAGACTATATGTCCGGTATGTGAAGAAGATTGTGGAAGCATGTTTACATGGGTTTTTACAAGAAACTTCCTAAAGATCATCTTTACAGAAGATAGGGGAAAGCTTTTAATGGCTTCGTAGATATTTGAGAAGCTCGTAACCCTCTACGTGTGATTAAAGTATATGATCAGGTGAAGGACATTGAAAATGTGTTTGAAAAGAGCTCTTAGAGAAAATTGACGAGTGGTTATATGAAGAGGTCCATGTTTTGGACTCTTCTCTATGGACGACATGTGGAGTTTAGACATTATTACCTTAATGTCATGCACATTAAGAAGAACATTTTGTGATGCCATTGTTGGGAACCTCTTGAATATGCCTAGTAAAACGAAGGATGGGGTTAAAGTCAAGAGAGACATGGCTGCTATGGGCAAATTGAATGGACTCTTCAAGAGCATGGTGTGATATCTTCCTCTAACTTGGTTCACATTATCAAGGAAGGAGAAGATCAACTTCTATGAGTCTTTTCATGGACTAAAGTTTCCAACTAGGTTCTTTTTGAATTTTGCAAGATTAGTATCAACGAATGATCTAAAGTTATTAGGAATAAAATCTTGTGATTGTCATGTGTTGATGCAATAATTTCTTCTAGTTGTTAATCGAGGAATATTGCCACCACAAGTGAGATACACAATTACAAGGTTGTGCATATTTTTCAATGCTATTTGTAGAAATTTAATAAATACAGCGAGGTTAGATGACTTACAAGCTAATGTAGTTGAGACCATATGTCGATTTAAGATGTATTTCCCACCTTCATCCTTCGACATCATGCCTCACTTGGTCATTCATTTGGTTTGTAAGATTAAGTTCTATGGACCAATTTAGGGGAGCTATATGTATCCCTTTAAACGAAAGATGAGCACATTGAAAAGTAGAGTTATGAATCCAGCCAAATCAGAGGATAGTAATTTATAGAGAACAGTTGCATTATGGATTACTCAGTATCTGGAATGTGCACATGAAATTAGGGTGCCAAAATCAAGACATGAAGGGAGGATTTAGGTTCATGGCACTATTGGCCAAAAATGTATTTCATTTAGTTTTGAATTAAAATATAAGGTCAAACTGTTTATTTTGCAAAACCTAAGTGAAGCCCACCTATACTTATATGATCACATGAAAATTCTCAGGAGTCAAATATTTCAAAAGGAGATTTGTAGTTGATAAATGAGCATAATACTATATTTTGAATTTGGTTCAAAGAAAAGGTCATGGCTCAATTATCCGACATGCCCAATGATGTTTTTGATACACTAAGATGGCAAGCATATGGTGCTAAAGTCCAAGTTATATCATATGAGGAATACAACATCAACGATTATTCATTTTACACGAAGCGCCAAGATGAAAAATCAAATATGTAGATTAGTAGTGTAATGGTCATTGACTTATCTTAAGAATTTGTTAGTTTGAAGGACCGAAACACTAGTCGACAAACGAAATTCATAATATGGGGTCATTATGGATATATACGAGCTTGACTATATGCATTTTAAGATTCCTCTTTTTTCTTGTAATTGGGTTGATAATAAACATGGTGTTAAGAAGGACGAAAACATATATATTTAACTCTTCTAAACCCTAATCGCCCAAGACATCATACCGATCCATTCATCTTGGCTTCACAATCAAAGCATGTTTTTTATATACTCGATTTTGATGATTATAGTTGGTCGGTTATTGTTGAAGGAAAAAGACATATTCTCAATATTGGGGATGTTATTGATAAAGATGAATATGATGAACAGATCGATGAGACCCCACCATCCATATGGAATATCCCCAATTTAGTTGCCGATGATGTTGATAATATTCTAATATGGAATGACCATGACGAATGATTTTATGGAGCTAGGGAGTTCAAACAATAATATAAGTATATTATTAACTTTGAATATGATTTTTTATTACATATATAACTTATATTGTTATTGATTCTTATTTACAACATGTAATTATGTTTAGTATCATTTAGATTCGTAATATCTAATTGTGTTTCATGTTCATATCACAAGTTCATAGAAATTGATGAGGAGAGAGGGATCGAGTTGCCTGGCGCCAATACTCAGTAGACCTAGAAGAAGAAAGTGGGGAGAAGTCCCTCGAAAGGGAATAAACCAATCCTTGGAGTTTAGAGGGTGCTAGGAAGGGATGAGCTCGGATGCCCTTGTGGGAGGTATGTGAGGAGTTCAAGAATCACCTTGGGGAAATAAGTCATTCCAAGGAGTCCATCTTGATAAAGGATTGGAGCCAAGTCTTGAAAGGTGGAAAGGACATATTATGGGAAAATGACTTGCTAAAGTAAGAAATTTGTAATATCTAACTGTGTTTATTGTTCATATCTCTTAATATCTAACCATGTTCTTTTTCCTTATTAATCAGATAAAAAGAGTTTCAAATCAAGGAGGATGAACTGAAAAAGAAAATGGTGTTTGCCTCTTGCAACCTCAAGTGGAGAGATTTCAAAACTAAGCTCGTGAATAGTTGGATCTCCTGTACGAAGAACAAGGAGGGACAAACGAGGAAGCAGCCTTGGGATCTCTACAACTTCATCTCCAAAGAGAACAAGAATCAAATTTGTGCAGATGCATACTATTGAGGAGTTTAGGGTAAGAAAATTGTAATACGTAAGGAGTCTTAATTTTAGGTAATTTTACTTTTTATGTTCTCATTTAATTACTTATTTTCCTTTAACTAGTAAAAAGGCAAGAAGGAGAGGAGTACGGCTTTGAACCTGTATCCTCATCATATAGGTCAACACTCATATATTGAGTCGCTAAGATGAATGAAATTTGGGGCCAAAAGGGCTTCCTACCTTGTGCTTCATCATTGTCTAGTTCTCTATCCATTATTTCTAGCTTACTGGGTAGGACTACGATGTGACTTCTTACAAGATCAATCCAGAGTAATAAAGGACGTCTTGTGGTGTCTAATGCGTGGCCTACGGCTAGGAGGGACTCCATTGTAAGCTACTTGAACTTTGTTTAGTTTGATATGGTAGAACCTACTTATTTATCATTAACTAATTGATGTTTTTATAATTATGTTAAATATGCAGGAGGAATGGAGATGAAAAGAGGAGTCTCGAGAGTTCGTCTCTTAGACACCGGACAACATCTTGTCCTATGCTCTCGGTAAGAAAGACCACGTAGGTCGCGTGGGCAGTTATGGAATTGGCGTAGGCCATAAAGTAGTGTTTGGGTCCAAAAGGTGGAGCTCGAGATTTCAAGGGGCAGAGGACATGGAAGCAAGAATTGAGATTGCTGTGAGGGAGGTGTAGAAGTGAATTAGAAAGCAAATGATGAGGGAGATGGAGAAGAAGATGGACGTTATGGTTCAGGAAAAGTTCAGGATGTTTACTACGCACTATGGTTTCCCAGCACCTAGTCAGGGACTAAAATGTAGCATCCATAAGCCTAACCCTCCAATTGACCATACTAGGCTAGTAACTGCTTCTTGGGGGGTAGAGATCCTTTTTAGGATCTACAGGTATGTTTACTCATTCCGATCTACAAAAGTTATTTGAGAATATTAGTATCTAATGATTTACAAACATCTTTGTGAACTATTATTGTAAGAAGCTATATCCTATCAGTTGTTGCACATGGTGAATGAGCAGAAAGCAATTGTCGTTGCTCCAGGAATCGTGCATCCAGCTCTGACCATTGACCACTATTCTCACACCCTTTTGGATCATGTCAAGGTTAGTATTGATGACTATTATCAGAATTACTAGGATGTTTCAGTTTCTACCCCCTTTTACTTTCATCATAAGGCTCGAGCAAACTCATGAAACCTTTACTCAGTGGTTGAAACACTTAGTTCGGCTCGTGACTACAAAGGTTAATAAAAAATTTTATGTTCAAGTAAGTACCATTTATGATTAGTAACTTATGGAATCTCACTAATTTGTTGGAATTGTTTGAAGGAGGCATAAGGTATAAGGAGGAAGAGGGATGCAGCTGAAGGTGTTGTCAGTGGTTCTAAGACAACTGGGTCCATGAAGAAGGACCTCCCATGGGCCAACATTACCGAAATTGGCTTGAGCCAACTTGGTTAGAAGTATTGTGAAATGATGACCCAATCGTCTACACTACCACGAGACAGCTTTGTCATCTTTGTTTGTGGGAAGCTGACATTAGGGTACAAAGAGGACCAGGACATTCTGATCATGGTATAAGATGTCACTCAGCTTCTCACAAGAGATGACTTGAACGTGTCGTTGCTACAAATATTTATGATGTAAGATACCTAACCTTTTCCTTAGGTTCTACAACACGATATATGTTTTCAATTTGATCTTGTTAATAAATGTTATTATTTGTGATTGTTATTGTAGGGCTTGCTATAAGTTGTGCTAAGAAGAAGGACTAGGGTCCTTTAGTTTCATGTACCCTAGCATTTCTGCAACCATGATGACTATTGACCATGGATTCGTCACTTCTTAAATGGCCATAATCCACAACAAGTATTTCATCTTTTATCCGTACCATGAAAGATATGGAGTTCTAAACTTTTTTCATGTATTTACATAATGGATAATTATTATCCCATATTAACTATTTGACCAACCATTTCGTAGGAATCAATAGATTCTACTTGTTTTGTCCTTAGATAAAAGGACGGTATACATTCTTTATCCTCTCAAGAGAAAACGTAATTTAGTTATTAGAGATGTATTAAATACGTAAGTATGAGTTACATCATTAATTAGACTTTTAGATCTTTAATAAAATTATGATATCGACTCTTCTCTATTTGTTTCAACTACATTTCTTTCAAGAGCTATAGAGTTGCATCTAGGCACCGATTCGGAGTGAAATTGAATTGAATTCCAGCTCAGGTATGACATTAGAAAATATCTGACTCTTCCCTATAGAAGTTGAATGTTTACGTCTAGATTACTCTTTCCTAGATTGTTTTGAGTCAAAGTAGCTCAAATAGAGCAAGTATGACCTTAGAATATGCCTAAATTGGTCCTATTACATCACTTTTAGTCTAAATAACTCAAATAGGAAGCGTTTTGGCTTATAAACTAGCGTTTGGATAGAAATGACCAAGTTTGACATAAAATATGCATATATCAGTCCAAATAGATCATTTTGAGTCAAAGTAGCTCAAATAGAGCAAGTATGACCTTAAAATATGCCTAAATTGGTCCTAGTACATCACTTTAGGTTTAAATAACTCAAGCTAGAAGCATTTTGTCTTAGCAACTAGTATTTGGGTAGAAATGAGCAAGTTTGACCTTAGAATATGCCTAAATCGGTCTAAATATCTGTTTGATTTATGTACTTATGCATTTCAAATGCAGTGTCCTCAGAAAAATGGAAACTCAGAGTGTGGCTACTTTGTCATGTGTTTTGTATTTGGTATTCTTCAAATATATCACAATTGTGATGATCTTGCAACTATATATATGATTTACTCCTTTTCGTAGTAAATTTTTGGGATCGATAGATGTACTAATGTAGAAATGAATGTGAATTGAATGGAGTTGGATGGAAATGAGTGTCCCTTATGCTATGGTTGTGTTGAGATTATTATGTTGTTGATTAGAAACAAGTACCTTGTGTTGTTATGAAAAATGAAAATAGGCCTAATTATACAGGAAACTCGGTCGCAATTTACACTTGAAAGTGTGTAAACAATGATGATTGTGTTTTGTTTCAAACCAATAATGTAATCTATCTTTTCTCAACTTTTCAGGTATTTACATGAACGTCATTCTTACTTTCCGAGGTGATGGAGATTAAGGAAATCTGGGTAAAATACTTTATTACGTCAGGACAAACTTAATTAGGTTGCTCTTTTGTTTTTGTATAGCATTAGATAAATTTATTTCTAGCTAGCATCATTAGTTTTTATTTTTAGGATATATTATTTCTAACATATTATTCTTAGCATTATATAGCTTATATTAGATTAGGTTTATTGAAGGTGGTGTAATTATAATATAATATATATATGAATTACTATCTTAGACTAGATTAGATTCGTAATATAATTTTGTGAGATATTAATTATTAATAATATACTTTTATATGTAATAAGCAAATAAAAACCTGTCTATTATATTTGAGCAGTAAGCTAGTAGTTCTTGGGTAATGACCCTAAAATAACATATAACACAAGTGCTACGATTTTGTGGAACTCCAACGTTTAAGGAATTAAATACTGCATTTTTCAAGAAAACCACATTATTTGATGGTTTCAGATTAAAAATATTATTATTTTTTAAAAATATATAAGTGTTGCGGTTTTTTCGAAAAACCACAACATTTATAGATATTAAATATTGCGGTTTTTGCAGTTATGATTTTTATTGATGCGTCATAAAACTGCAACACTTGCATATATTCCAAGTACTTCGTCAAAGCTGTTTCTCCTTACTAATCACAACATTTAAGCAAAGAAAATTATAACATTTAAATATTTTTCTACTAGTGACACAACCATTAAATTGAGGTTTATGTATTGTTGAGATCATCATAAATCCATATTTCATTTCTTTTTCTTGAACTCATATCTTTGCTTCCATAATTGAACTAAAATCTTGGTCACGAACAAAAATTATCCTATAATCAATTCCATTCCCGTCAAAGTCCTGAAAATTTTATATTTGGTTTAATATTAGTAACATATTAATTTTAAAATGTAATAAAATATTTTCTATCAGTTTATAAATGAAATTGACTCATCTAATTGTATTTTTTTTAATATTAATAACGTATTCAATACATTAGAAATGTAATATATACGAATCATTAGATTAGAAATGTAACGTATTAGTATTAAAATATAATAAAAAAATTCATATTAGTTTATATTTAATAATTTTGTTTAATATTAATAACATTTTCGATAGATTAGAAATGTAGAAATGTTATTAGTTTATAAATGTTAATATTAGATTATAAATGTCATTAGTTATGAATGAATCTAATCGCATATTAATTAATGTTGATAGCATTGAGATTAATTAAGCAAAAGCACCAAATCCCCACCTATATGAACCGTCCAAAATGGGCAATTTTAAGCTCCATAAATCCGCCAATTTTGGACGGTTAAACCGTCCAAAATGGACAATTTTATGGAGTTTAATTCCGCCCATTTCGCACGTTTCATGGGTGGTTGAACCTTCCAATTTTTTTTTCACTAGCTTACCTATTGTCAATGGTTAACTGCTAAAGATTGGAGGTAATACAGGCAGACTATCATCATCCATAGATAGAGTTATACTTTCTTTGGAACACCCCGGCCCAACTTGTTCCATTTTGTATTTTTTTTGGCCCGACTCGACTTTGACCCATTTTGCATCTTTTTTAGCCTGATCTGACTCAGCCCGTTTTGCATATGGCCCATATCGACCCTAACCCAATACACAAGTTTAGTTACATTTAGCTTTACCCTTTTTGGCAATTTCCAAGTAACTTCGTATGTATGTCAACTCTCGAATTATGAATCATTAACCTTGTATATCAGTTAATGCTTCTTGTCTAATCTCATTTCCTATTGACCTTCAATCTCTCTGCCCATTCCTACCTTGCCCTATTGACTCTTGATTCCCTTACATAAAAGTTAATAAAAAGACTAATTCAGCTTTAAGAAAACTGCAGTCTTTTATTTACGGACTCCAGCTTCGGACCCTAATTGTCTGGTTTGTGCAACGTATTACGGTGTTCAGAGTTATGAACTTATGATATATCAGGCTATAAGTGATTATCAAGGCCTCCAAGTTCTGGAGCATGAAGAAGAAAGAAACTGATATGGTGTGATTATCAAGGCCTCCAAGTTTTCTGGAGCATGAAGAAGAAAGAAACTGATATGGTGTGATTATCAAGGCCTCCAAGTTCTGGAGCATGAAGAAGAAAGAAACTGATATGGTAGAATAAGCAGGAAAAGGAGAGCGCAACAGTCTCTTAAGAGGGGCAGCAACAGAAACATCATACATGAAAAGATATTACTGAATTTCCTCAAATTCATTGATTTTGTATATAAAAACCACATTGCTTACAGCATCTTATAGTGTCTTTCGACCTTATTATCCATGTTCAAAAGAATAACAAATGCCACATCTATACAAATACCAAATACAGGTTCAAGAACTATCATGTCTACAACTAGAAGGTCTAAATACTAGAAAACAATAAGTATATATTATATATCACTGGCTTATATGTAGTTCAAAAAGCGGCTATTTCAGAATTCAGATCAGTGATGGCTTTTCTCCGCAGATTCCTCCGGAGTTTCAGCAGTGAGCTTAGGGTTAATCTCCTCCAACTGCTGAAGAACCTGCTGAACATCTGGTCTCTCTTCAGGCGAAGGATCAACCAAGTGCAAGGCCAACTTCAATGTGTTAAGCATTTCATCCCCTGTGGTTGAAACATCCCTCATCAGCTCCAGATCAAAGACCTCATTAGTCCACTCTTCTTTAACAGTTGATGCTACCCACTGCGGCAAGTCTAAACCGTCCACTGACTCGTTAGGAGACTTCCCTGTTAAGAGCTCCAATATGATCACCCCTAGACTGTAGATATCTGTTTTGGTGGTTGCCTTCTTAGTCTTTGGAAGCTCAGGTGCGCGATAACCTGTTGAGCCAGCTGTGGCAATCACATTGGTGTTTGCAGTGTCAGTCATCAGCCTATATATCCCATAATCTGATATTCTGGGGTTGTTCTGCTCGTCAAGGTAAACATCAGTTGAGGTGAGATTTCCATGAACAAAGTTCTCTTGGGTATGGATATAGTTCAATCCACAAGTTACTCCTATCGCTATCTTCATCCTCGTTGGCCAATCAATAGTGGTTTCTGGTCCTCGAGCTGCAGGACATACAATAGCATAACATCTTAGTCAAGAATTAACAAGAAAAATAAAGTTCAGGATCATGCTTTGCAACAGACTGTCATAAAAATTCATGATAAATCAATCTCATTAAGTAACCATTATCTTAATAATTATGTAGCACATGTAATCATCCAATTTATTCCCTACCATTAAATAAATTTACTGAACTTAATCATGTAACATATGATATAATCATCCAATTTCCTCCCTAGCCTTCATCAAATGTATTCTATAAATCAAACATTGGAATGAAAGTTCAGTTCTGCATTCTACTATCAACCTGTAGAGTAAGGACTAGCAGCTTACCATGAAGGTATGAAGAAAGGCTACCCTTGGACATGTAATCAAATACCAGTAGCTTCTCTCCTTTAGGTCCCAAGTAATAGGCCCGGAGAGGGAGAAGATTTGGGTGGCGAATCCTTCCAAGTGCAGCAACTTCAATCTCAAACTCCTTAGGACTCTTTGCAAGCTTCTCTCTGAGCCTCTTAACCGCAACTTGATTACCATCCTCGAGTGTGGCCTTGTACACCGTCCCATAAGGGCTCTTCCCCATGATCTCAGCAGTTGCACACAACAAATCATCAGCTGTAAACACAAATGGGCCATCAAACAAGACCAATTTACCGCCATTCGTTCCTGCCTCAGCACTTGCTCCAGCAGCTCCTGCAGCAAGACCCTTCTCAACTCCAGCAGCCTTACCATTCCTTGATTCAGAACCTGCTCTTTTCCTGATCAAACAAAACAGCAATACACAGCAAAGTAAAAACAATAATGCAAGTAGTGCACCCACTATAATAAGTATTATATCCTTGGTACTCAATCTTCTATGACGCTCCTTTGATTCATCACTAGATAATGGACTCATTGGTGGACTCAATGCGGGACTCTGAGACACTGGTGCTACAGCATTACATGGAGTTGAAAGACTAAACCCACACAACTCGATGTTCCCTACAAATGAGGATGAATTGAATCTCTTCAAAAGGCGGACCGGAACTTGCCCGGAGAAAGAGTTATAGGACACATTGAAAGAGGTCAAATTCGTAAGGTTCTCAAGCGATGACGGAATTTCACCTGTGAAATTGTTTTCAGATAAATCAAGGAGACTAATACTGGAAAGGTTACCAATACTAGCAGGAACATCTCCTGTAAGATGGTTTTCCTTAAGGTTAAGAGATGAGAGATTCTTCAACAAAACCAAACCCTTGGGCAGACTACCATTGATAGAATTGTAAGACAAGTCCAAATCTCTAAGCTTCAAAAGAGTAACAATCTCATCTGGGATAGGCCCATGAATCCTGTTATGACTCAAAGACAAATCTTCAAGATTACTCAACTTACCCAAAGAATGTGGGACACTTCCTGAGATTGAGTTATGATCAAGGGCTAATGACCTTAAACTAAGAGTACCCCAATTGGTAGGAATAGACCCAGAGAGGTTATTGTTTTGTAAAGCAAGGAAAGTAAGAGAAGATGATTGAGAAAAGCTTCTCGGAATCGAACCCGAAAGCGAGTTAAAGCTCAAGTTAACCCTATGGATCCTGGGAGAATTAACAAGAGTAGCAGGCACAAAACCAGTAAAAAAATTGTTACTGAGATCAATGGCTTGAATTTGAGGTGCGTTACCAATGGAAGGAGGGATCATCCCAGAGAGCCTATTATTGAACAAATAAAGACCTCTAAGGTTAGGAAGTGACCCTAAAGATGAAGGGATAGTACCCCCAATGAGATTATCATGAAGACTAAGCCTCCTAAGTTCCTTAAACTGTCCAACTTTGTTGGAAATCCTCCCTCCTAACACCTTAAACGGTAGCTGTATCGCAACCACATGTCCCTTCATACACTTGATCCCTGCCCAACTAGAGCACGCTACACTTCTGGACCCATTCCAGCTCGTAAGCACGCCTCGAATGTCCACCAGCTCGCGCCTGAATGCTACAAGTGCTTGGAAATCAGAGAGACTGATCATGACTCCATCATTTTCTAGTCCTGTGACATACTCAGGTGAAATGCATAGTACATAAAACAATGAGAACAGTAGTAAAAATTGTAGCAACTTTGATTTTGAATCCAACCCTTTACTCTTTCGCATAAAATAATGATCACCCATATGTCAAAAATGTGGAAAACAACGCCAAAAATAATGTGACAAGTGTATGAATGAACGAACGAACGAATGAATAAAATAATGACTAGCTTAGTGAATACTAACTAAACAAAAAAAAAGTATCAATGAAATACGACGGCGAAAGCGGATAGAGTTTGTTTGTCTTCTCCTTTGTTGTTAAAGATTACAACAAGAGAAGGGGAGGAATGAGAGAAGGAGATAGAGACATAAGAGAAAGGCTGTTGAAGCGAGGAGTGGGAAAGGGGAGTGATATGGGAGAGTTTGAGTAGAGTGCAACGGCTAGTTTTATTGTTAAAAGAATATGAAAGAATGCGAGGGGTCATGTGGGAGAGTCAGGTTAACGGGTTAATGTGTTGAAAATTTGTCGTGGGGTTAAGTTAAGACTTTAGAGTCCCTATGATGCAGAGGAGGTCACGGGTAAGTTTGGTAACGGCTATTTTGTTGAAAGGGTAACTTGTATTGTTGTTAAATGTTAAGTAACAATAGAGTGACACAATATGTTTTAGACTTTAATCGAAAAGGAACTTCAAGTAGTAATATAGGGGTATGCTGCAATCTTTATAAATCTAGAGGTACGTCTATAGGTATTATTGTATCCATAAATAAAATTTTTTTTTGATAATATAAAAGAGAACTTCAATAAGTAAAAAAAATTAAATAAAATGTTGGTTCAGATCAGTAGAAAGAAATAAAAATATCAAAACGTAATTGACAAGGGATCTTGATGGATGAAATTTATTTTGTAGCTTTCGAAAAATAGAAGAATTTTCACGATAATAAAGAGAAATAATTTTCTTATTTGTGGGATTAGGAGGAATAATTTTAATTACCAAGAAAATGAAAAATGTCAGAATAATTACCCAAAGACCAAGCTGCTTCTACTTTACTAGACTCATCGGGGCTACAAGACATATGGATAGAGCATCATATCATTGAACTTCATACGAGTCCTCGATAACATGATGCATTAGATCTAGGAGTATCTTGTTTGTGGTTAGCAAAATTAAACAATAAGTATGGTACTTTTGATGCACACATTTCTAAAATACTTTTTTTTTTTAATTTATAAACATAAGAGAAACAAAAGTAATTACTCAAGGAAAAACTAAAATATGCACTCATGTTCAACTTTCAAGATTCAAACTTAAGGAATCTAGTCAAAACTCAGTGATGTTATCCTCACATTTTAAGCCATTTTGTTGGTGTATTGTTTTCAGTTTGTAGTTTTACTGCTTGGCTTTAAGCCACCAACTAGTCATTTTCTATGGTCATTAGCCAATGAGGCTGAATACCTTGAGGTCTCTCTTTTCAATATGTTTGGGAATGGATAATTTCAAGGACGAAACTTGTAACTAAGTAAATATGTATAATTAGATTTACAAAGTATAGTTGTAATTAGAGGAAAGTTAAAACATCAATAGGATGTATTCGTGATTCTCATGGTTATATCGTGTGATACCATGCAAAACAATGCCTAAACAAATAGCTACCATAAGTTAAATTTAAAAAAATAAAAAATAAAAACTCCCCACAAGGTTAACATTAAGCGTATGAGGGGTACATATAAATAGAAAAAGAGAAAGGGACAATTTAGTTAATTTAAAACTAATTGTAGTATGTAAAATTGAAAAAATTTCACAATTTCACTTCTAAAGGCCTTTTCCTGCAAAATTAGTAGGCCAACTAACATCCGGGCTAGGATTCACATGCATTCCAAGAGTAAAATAGAGTAAAAATAAGATAAATAAAAACTATATAGAATAATGGACAAATTTGGTAAAAGAAACAAAATACAGATGATAAATTGAGATTTACCGACAATGTTTAACAATATCCTTTTGTATTCATGTAGTCGACACCATCTTTTCGAGATTATGGCTTTGTTATTGTTGTTGTAATTGTAAATTAGTAGTCATGATATGTGGGCATATGCGTGATAAGGAGAGCCCGCTCTTTCTTGGCATTTCTAATTCAGCTGTTTGGCACCAATCTGCTTGTATGAACCTCTCTTTACCAAACACCGAAATTAGAGGGTTGTGTTGATCAAATTCAAAACCCACTACGGCACTATCTATGAAGAATCAGCTATTTTTAACTTAAAACTGCCCAATGCCAATTGGCAAACAAGGCCAAAGATCCAAAATAGTCATGATATTATCAAACTTCGACAATCGTTAGCATTGTAGCGATAGCGGAGTACATCCAGGCTGAGTAACCCTTATGACTTGTCGATAAAGTACATTGCAAGTAATAGGTTTTCTAGCGCTTCATATCATCAATACCTATACTATTTCTTTTTTATGCAATGCAACACCTACATCATCGTACTAGTAAATAATTTCTTACATAGTAAGCAATATAAAAACAACAAAAAATATTATGTACACGAGATTTAATAAAGTTATTGTATCCTAGTAAAAATTACCCCTCAATATAACAAGAGTTACCCCTCAAAATAACAAGAGTTACCCCTCAAAATAACAAGAGTTACCCCTCAAAATAACAAGAGTTACCCCTCAACAGCATATATCAGTCTTTATTAACTTTGAGGGATAACTTTTGTTATTTCAAAGGGTAACTTTTACTTGAAATATATTGTATCTCGTGTGTATACAATATTCTATCTAAACCCAATCACCTTCTGTCTGTTGGTCTATATAATCTAACTTTCCCTAAACAAAAACCTCTGAAGAAACAGCAATCATGCACCAGATTCATTTTAGCCATAGGAAAAAAAATCAACAGAATTATAAACAAATTAGATAAATGATTATGATATGATGCTTCACAAGTTCACAATTTCACGTACAAAAATATCAAATTCCAACAACCAGTAGCATTGCAAGAATAATTGGGTCATCAACAGTGTATCTTAACTGCATTTAAATCCTGCATTGGCTTCATCAAGAAATTACAAAGTACTACTCTACAAGCACAAACTGTGCTGATAATATAATTCTTTCTAACTTGCCAAGTGCATTGCTACTCCGACTCTCTCTTCTAAAGAGCTGGATGCAAGGACCAATCACTGAAATTCAGAAATTCCCAGAAGATAACAGTAAAGACATACTATTTAATAGGAATGTTCAACAATCTTTTCCCTGGTTTATGCAGCAAACCACTAAGCAGAACTGCAACACACCCGGCTTTCAGCACTTAGGTCATCCGAAAATCATCCAACCAACATCATTAACATCGTAATTACACCCCTCACAGAGCAAACAAATTCTACAAACAACCTTAAGATTACCCCTTAGCCTTTAAAGAACCCTGCAATCCAAGGCAAGGGCAAAAATAGCAGGGTCACCATCTCACCAACAATTTATTCATCCTACAATAGAACCCTTGATAAAATGACTTCCGGGAGGTCCACGACAACATATTATGAATATACAACTCTAACCAATCTGACATGCAAGAAAATAACCATACTATCTTCCTCTAATCCCCTTGAATAACAAGCAGGCTGAACTGCATCACTCCCAGCATATATAGCACACATTGGCTCCTAAGAGCAATAAAAAAAACATCCATCCAAAATCATCAACATCAAACTACACTCAACAAGGTCACATTAACCCCACACCTCAAAAAGGATCAGGCACGCCTTAATTTGAAAAACTAGGAGTCCACGAAGAGGAAGAAGTCCATTATCTAGGTTACAAGATTAATTTGATTGAAATTCACCAAATTACAAATCGAAACCTTATAAATCCCATCACAGTCCTCTCTTTAAGAACCCATATCAGATGGGTTGGCTTCATCAACAACCAGCACAATCTATAATGAAGATACAACTTTAGCTGTCGGACTTGACAATATAACACTCCTACTCTCTTTAAGAACTACTTGAAAGATAGACCACCTATACAGCAAGATCAAGGATCGAATTATGAGCATCCTTCAGTTCCTTAACTTCATCCAATTAACTTAGTTTCGTAAATTTCCTCGAGAAAATCATGATAAAATCCCACTTTTTCTAGCTTTTAGAACCAGTTAGATTGAAATTCACAAATTCACGAATCAAAAGTTATGAACTCCACATGATCCTAAACCTAATTCTCTCCTCTAACTCGAACATACCATCCATAACTAGATTTTTCAACACTACGGATTAATTCATCGACTGTAAATATAATTCAAATTACAACCTCTAATGAAAGTAAGATAGCCAATTAAGATCATAAACAATATTGAAATCAAACCACAAAATATATTAAGATCAAAAGAGTAACAATTTTGCAGAACACTCAAAAGATTTATTAATCAGTAAACTATAAACATTGAACAAAAAGAACATCATATCGTATGTACTAGAAATCCGTAATTAGAAATTGTTACAAATCATAACCATAACAGATCAAATTGACTGATGGTCTAACCCTAAAATTTCAAAATCTTGATGAAATCACAAGAAATTACCGCGCTAAACCAGATCAAACGCGAGCGGCGTTACTAACGGCCGGAGCAGCGGCAAAGGCGGCGTTCCTGGTGGTGGCGCCAAGGAAGGAGAGGAAGCCAGTGGTTTCACCAGCGGAATCTTGATCATCAAGGAAGAGATCCTCCGGAGCCCTAAACGCACCGTGCAAACAAACCGCGGCGGCGCCGAGGACGACGCCGAACATGAGAACTGATCCGACATTGGTGAGGAAGATCGCAAGGATGCTGACGATTACGAGGATTCCGAGCGTCTCACGGTCCGAGTAGGTGCGACCGAGGATGGTAACAGGACGATCAGCGGGCTTGAAGAGGTAACCGAAGGACCAGGCGCCGATAAGGACCGCGAGGGTGAGGAGAGAGAAAGGGTGGGTGATGAGGGAGAAGGCAACGACTAATGAGAGGAAGGCGAGGTAGTTGACCCGGAAGTAGGAGTAGTTTTTTCGGATTCGGGTGGTAGCTTCGGTTAGGGATTCGGGTTTAGAGAAGGCGGAGCGGTCGGCGAGTTCGGTCCAGGGTCTGGATTGGGAGTACCCATCTTTAATTTGGTCGGATAAACGGGTGATGAAGCTTCGGAGCGCGGTGGATGTAGCGGGTGGATCGGCGGATTGAGCGGCGATTGTGGTGGTAGAGATGGTGGCGGGGACGGATTGAGGGGTGGAGATCGGGAGGATTGGAGGTGCAGACGTGGCCATTGCTTAAGAGGAGAGGAGTTTGGAATTAATGAGAAGATGTCTGATATGTGGGGGAATTGGGGTAATATACAAATATAAGGGGGTGGTTAGGTAATTTCGAGGTTGGTTCGAAGATGGGAGAGCTTATGTTTAGATCTGGGAGGAAAGTGTACGAAGCTTAAAGGGGACGCCAGAACGCAGAAGGGGTAAATTGTTGATGTCAGTTTTTTGTAACGCGTATTGGATGGATTACCGATGCACCGACGATTTCACGTCACACGTGGGAATTATACGCTTTTAGTTTTTGGTATTTGTTTCTTTTAGATCTTGACTGACTACGGAATTACTCTATCTTAAAAAAAAAATTCTCATTTCTACCTATTGAATTAAAAAAGTTTAACCATAAATTTTTATCATATAATTAGAATAAAATATACAACTGAAATTTTGTTTAATGTATTTTAATGTAAATTTTTAAAATATCAAGTTTTTATAATTATTTGGCTTACGAATTTAGAGATAAAAATATTTAAAGTCGTATTTTGAAAATCAAAATGATTAATTTTTGGATGTTGGACTTGGGAGTATAACATGGGCTTTTTTGATTTTTCTTTTTTTTGTTTGTGCTTTCGCATTTTTAACACAAAAGAAAGTGGAAGAACAAATACATGCAATTAGTACTACCGCACTTAAAGTTTTTGATCTATGGAGTAGAAAACTGTACTTTCATAATGGCCAAACACTTTGTAAGTAAAACAGTAAAAAGTTTCTTTTTAAATAACTTACTAGGCAATTTTGACCTATGGTTGACTTTCAAAAATTATTTTATTTGTGAAAATATATTAGACATTTATATATTGAATAAATATTTTAAGATAATCAACAGCTTAAATATCAATAATGACAATCTCTATTTTGATGTTTAATTAAAGTACAAATTAAATATTTTCATTGAAAATCTCAATTTTTCTTAACATTTAATGTTGAATGAGATTCATGCTTTTAATTTAAATGTAAAAATTATTTTATTATTAACACAATATATCTTAATTATAAGTTTAGGTGGAAATTTTTGAAGGGAAATTTATTTTATTTTATTTTCTTTTAGTATATTCCTCCTTAATTAATAGATAAGACTTAATTGATTTCTTTTATTTTCAAAGTTTTGATTATATACTTTAAGTAAGAACTTGTTCAAAATGGAAGAGTTGAAGCTTTCCATCTTTCACAACTTCTCACAATTAGATGATTCATATTATTTTCAAATGAGGAAAAGGCATCAATTCCTTCTCTAGAGTGGTCAATTTTCATATCTCAATCAATTCCTTCTACTTGGTGAATTGGGAAAATAAAGAAATTATATAACCTATGCTTCACTTTATTTCCTACATGATTGTCATGCATTTGGATTAGGCGATTAATAATGCCAACACTCTAATATAAGACCATTTTCATGAGGAACTCAAATATGGTTCAAAAGGAGAAAGAGTGTGGTTAGAAATGAGCCCCAAATGCGGGAGTTATAAAAAATAGCAATACACTTCAATAATATTATATCTTTAATAACTTTTCTCAAAGGCTTTTTTTCTTGTAAAAATAAAGTTTTGCTGAAATATAGAAGAAAAAAGTTGATAATTTTCCTAAATTACTCCAAAATTAAATTTGTAAATTTCTAACGCATTATGAAGTGATATTTTGTATTTCTTATTATTGCAAATACATGTCTCAAAAATAGCCTCAAAATAATATGAACATTGAGGCTCAACATTGGAGAAAAAATATACTCGAGAATTTTGAGCCTCAAAAGAAGGCTCACAATTGTTAATGCTCTTATATGCCTATATATGTAACTATATACTCCCTATGCTCTTGTGTTCTTTAAAATTTGAATACAGCAATAATTCGCTAAATATTATTGAATATAAGTAGCATTTATATGATATTTGCTTACATACAATTATATTATAATAATATAGTTTGTTATTATGACTTTCACCACTTTTTATTACTTGATTTTGACCACTATATAGTTAGTATATCAACGGAAAAAAAAAAATATAGTTTGATATTATTATAATATATTGAGAACTTGACTAAAAAATATTTTTTAGAAACTAAAAAATTAAAGGAAGGGCCAACAACTAAATCAAGATGGAGTGAATAATATACAACACATAAATAGATGAAGCTTATTAGCTTCCAAGCCAAACAAGCCAAATAACTCTACAAGGTGCATGAATGACCATGTGCACTTGGGTAGGTGTATACTAAGGGTATACAAAATAATTGTAACTGTTAACCGTGTATAACTGATTCATGTTAACGGTTTTTTTTTATTAAACCGTTAAGAATTAACAGTTACCGTAATAAATTTTTTGTAATGGTTAACCGTCAGTTAACCGATATTATTATTTTAAATAAAAAAAACCTAAAAGGGTAAAACATGAATGAAAGTGACAAATTTTTTTATGTATGATGTGTTATTATTGTTGTACAAGACCCAAAATGAGCTAAACAATCATACAAGTAGTATTCACAATATTAGTTGTATAAGTGCATAAAAATGGAATGAAACGGTTAGCTGTTAACCGTACCGTTATATACCAATTATTTGCCGAAGAAAAGGATTTATTGTTATATACCGTTAACACTTATCTAATACCCCAAAGTACGGTATATAACGGTATGGTACGGTATGTTCAAGGTTATATGACCACTGGTCTCATTAAGAAGCTTATCTAATACCCTGAAGAAAAGGATTTATTGTGCAAAGCCCAAACACTTGAAGTCATACAATCCAACATAGTGGCCAATATCCAAGAATAAACCTGGTCTATACTTAACATAATTATAGTATATAAGTACTTCATTTATGTCTCATACAAAGGTATGTTTATTATGAATACATATAAATACTAGTCTTGAAGGAGTTCCATGGATTTTGAATACTACTCTAATTTATGCGTTGAAGAGGGTTTCCTTAGACACCATCCCCAAGACTAGTAACATTCATTATAAAGGTATTTACCATCTTTAGAGATTCAAAAAACTCTTCACGAGGCCCAAACAAGCATACTCAACACTTAATAGCGTACTTGAACCACAAGGCTCTAAGACCCCATCCTCACAGGTGACTAAGACAAATGCCATCAGGTTGCCCACAAGGACTCCATTTTGCAAAGACATCCTGGGGAGCTTGTAGCCAGAGTAAAGTTGCCCCCATGTCAAAAATGATGGAAATGAGATCCCTATGATCACTTAGCAACATTGGAGGGTTTCCCCACCATACTAATAGGGGTAGCACAAGATTGGTTATATAGTTCACCACACGAATATATCCATTGCATCACTTAATTATCAGAGCTATTCGAGAACCACTTAGTCAGTATCAAGCAAATGACAAAGTCTAGTGTAGAGTTGATGTTAATCGAGCAAGAGGCCAACCAGAGCATATGGGACAACATAGGTATATTCAACGAGGAGGTGTTCCCATACCCACCATAGTGCAAGGCGCAGCCCTTTATTCCTAGAGAAGTAGTGCTTGTAGCCAGGTACTTTTAGGGTCGATGTGAGCTAGAACTTCATGCACTATCTTGAAGAAGTTTTATGCTCGCAAAGAAGTACATTGCTAATGAAGATTTCAACAGAGTGACAATCTCATCACCCTAGAACAAATCCGACAAGCTTATTAGGGCAGAATCATACAAGGAGAACAATGCCAAAAACAAGGGATAGATTAATCAAAGGGGCAACGATAATAGCAACTTTAGAGGACCCCCTCCTAAGATTATGACAGCTATAGCCATGGGCAATGGCTTTATCCAAGATTAGCACTGCATTAGAATGATGATAAGTGGAAAAAGCCTAAGCATGCCAAGAATACAAGGAAGATAAGGGCTTTTGCAATTTCTATGGCTGCCCAGGCTACACCATTGAATGGCCTGGTGTATCATCTTGAAGAATAAACTGGAGGACTTGACCAAATATGGGTATTTAAAGAAGTACCAAGCTAGGAAGAAGGAGCAAGAATGAGGCTCCAATGAAAGAAGATAAGACTTTAAAGTTACCTAAAAGAAGTAGGGCAAGAAGGTGATCTACTTGACCTTAGTTAGGGAAGACGACCTTAGTGAGAAAAGACCATCTGTGGTAAGTCAACTTCATAACATGTGCGTTACTGAGGAAATGAATCTGGCAGACTCCCAGTCATGGCATTCATAGCTAAAGATTATAGAGGGCTGATTTTTCCTCATTTGAACCCATTGGTGGTACACCTAGATGTCTGCAGCAACACGGTGTTCAAAGTCTTAATTGATGGAGGCCGGCATCTCTATTAATGTCATGTGCAAGAGAACAATATGAGCAGATGGAGCTAAACGACTAGCACCTCAAACCTTCATACGTTCGAGTCATAGATTTCTCAAAGTTTTCCATCATCTATAAAGGAATTGTCAAGATTTGCTAGTAATTATTTGAGATGAACAAGGGATCAAGCGAATTGTCAAGATGGAATTCCTTGCCTTTAACATCTCTCATCACACAACTCCCTGATCAGGAGAACATTAATCCACGATCAAGATAGAGGGGATATCCTCTACACATCATCAGAAGCTCCTTGCCCTCAATTAAAAAAAAAGTGGACAGGTTATATGGATGCCAAAGAGAAACCAAAATTAAAGAGAACTATAAGGATAGAAAGTAGGGAAGCTATAAAGGAGGAGAATCTGCATGAGGCCAATCAAGGAGTCCATAGATGAACCAAAGATAGAGATGAAGACTATTGTCCTCGAAGAGGGAACAAACAAGACCATGTAGATCAAGAAGGGTCTGACTCCCAAAGTTAAAGCAGTAATGATCATGCTTCTATTAAAATAATCACTAAGGTTTTGTGTTTTTGACTATTAATATGCCTAGAATAGATTCCTCTAGTATCCTCTAATAAAATGAGGGTTATAGAGGCCCACATACCCATACAATAATGGAGAACAAATTTTTCAACAACAAAAAAAATCAGGGTAATTGAGGTTGAAGTTAAGAAATCATTGATGATTAGATTTATTTACTATAGGTGATGGTCAAGAAATTGATTTCACATATCTCAACAAGGCATGCCCCAAAGACTGGTGGATCACATCTGTACAAGCTACAAGGGAAGGAATATGGAGCCTTCATGAACTATTCTATTATAAAAAGCAAGAATGAAACATGCCACTTTTGAGACATCAAAGAGACATTTGAGAGCCTAGATAGGTTGGAAACAAAGATGTATCCAAAGAAATGAATCTTTGGAGTTAGAATGGTGAGTAATAGAAGAACTTATGCTAACTCTGACAAAGTCAAAGTTGCATTAGATCTACACGAGTCCTGATCCATCAAAGATATTTAGAGGAAGACTAAAAGAAATGACACACTGTCAATATTCATCTCCAAATCAAGCAAGAAGGCCTTGTCATTCTTCAAAGTATTAAAGGGGATGGCCAAGAGGTCACCAAACAAAAATTTTGCAGGGACATATGATTAAAGGAAAGTGCCATAGAGGTTGAGAGCGTAATTGGATAGTCTACCAACTCAAATCATATCTTTGCCTCGTGACTAAGGGTGTCTAATTGGGTTTTCGGTACGGGTTTGGTTTGGTTTTAACGGGTTTGGTACTGTCGGGTTGGGTTGGAATGGGTTGTTAATTAATTTTGGATCTGTTCGGTTCGATTTTGGGTTAATAATCGGATCGGGTTCAATCAGTTATTTACTTAATCAGTTTGGTTTAGGTTTGATTCGGGTTTGAACAGTTCAGATTTGTCCGGGTTAAGACGGTTTATTTCGGATTTGGTTCGACTTTGGGTCGAGTCCAATTTGGACGGGTTAAGACAATTTATTTCAGGCCATTTTGAGAGAATTTGGTTCGATTCATGATTATTTTACAATTATGATGTAAATCGCATTTTACAATTATGATGTAAATCGCATTTTACAAGTTAGCTTAAACTCATGATTATTTAGTTATTATTATGCACTTGTATGTTCTTTGACAATAAATAGTATTGTTAAGATCATGATTTTATTTTGATATGACATGCTTGGTAGGACTGATCAAACGCAGAATCATACAATCCTACATAATAACGTATTTACACCTATAACTCTCAACTTTTATTAACGATATTCCTAATTTTTCTATTGTTTTGATTAATAGAGGTGCTTATGATCCGAGTCGAGTTCGATCAAAGCTCATCTCGTTTCAAACTCAAC
Organism: Dysphania ambrosioides; assembly: GCA_026401315.1. Lineage (NCBI taxonomy): Eukaryota > Viridiplantae > Streptophyta > Magnoliopsida > Caryophyllales > Amaranthaceae > Dysphania > Dysphania ambrosioides. Next base: position 15,234,625 of record CM048663.1, read on the forward strand.
TTGAGCTCAAGCTCGACTAAATATTAGCAAGCTCGACTCGAACTCGAAACTCATTAAACTCCATGAGCTCAATACCAAATCCTCAAGCTCAGCTCGTTTTCAAGCTCGTTTAGCTTAAATAGGCTAAAGTTGTAAGTTGGTTATCTAGCCCAATTACAAGAGTGAAGCAAAAAGAAGTTAAAGCTTAAGAAGACCCATTCAGGACTTAGGGGATCAATCGAAGGGCCAACATTGATTGGTTGAGATCTGACAGTTACACCCTTGATGTTGGAGGTGTTGTGTGGTAGACATTGACTTTGTTGTGACTGAGGCAACCCTTGATGTTGGAGGACTTCATGCTGTGGTAAGCATTGACAGTGTTATGACTAAGGGCGCCCTTGATTTTGGTGGAGTTGATAAGGAGGTCTTCCGTGCGAGAAAGGCTGCCCCAGAGGTGTGTCATTATGTTGATGATTACATGGTCGAGGTTAAGGTGTATCATCATGTGATATATCCAGGAATATGTTTCAGCTTTCAGGGTTTAGAGGTAGCCAATGAGATTGTAGGCGAGTCTTATAGCTGCATTTCATAAAGTCGAGATTCGATATTGAAGAGATAAACATTGATGATGGTGGATTGATCACGGGAGAGTCTACTTCTAGGTAAAGATGTCTACCCTACTTCTTCCTTACCCCTTACCCCTCACCCCTTACCCCAGCAAAGCAAGAGTTAACGTTCAACCTCAAAGATATCTTTCCCTTCCAAGTCGAGGCAACTGCCAATTGTCCCTTGGTTCACCATGAATTCGTACATAGTACATAGTAACTGCTTAGATTCTAAATATTTCTCATGAATTGCTCCATTTTCAAGGTACAAGAATTATCTTTGGGGTTAATTGTGTCCTGCACAGTATTTAGTGTGTTATCAAGCCCCAAATAGGCTGTCAAACTTCTCATCTTTTCGTCTCTAAAGGATTATTCGATTGTGAAAATGTGACTGTACATTAGTATGCTAGAGTATCTAGCCTTTACGGCTGTCTACAAGAGTATAATAAGACCTGTACAAGATGTGCTTGTTGAGTGCTCTCTACAAGAGTATAATAAGACCTGTTCAGGTCAGTTTTTTTTCCTTACCCTGTTTTCCATTATTTCTCTAAACTCAATATCCACTAGAGTATTATCAATTTCTCAATCAGCCAAAGGCCAAAATCTTTGACTAGCCAATGACAAGTTTGCTAGTTTGTCAACCTTTATGAACTACGAAGTATTGGTTTTCTAGAAACCAGCAAACAAGAACTTCCCACATAAAAATTTGAATCTAATTGTCTACTGAAGTCTTCAAATAGAGAACATAGAATGATGAGTTTCACATCATGGTTCCGGTAAAGACTAAGAGTCAGCCTCCACCATTACCAAATAAGGGCAAATACTAAAATAGAAACTCCATAACACTGGTTCTGATATGAAAGGTTAACTACATTGTTACATCACATTTTCAGTAACAAGGCTAGATAATTTCCTTCTACCAGACAGGTAGATAAGTAGTTTCACGATATGAGCTTCAGCTGTGGGAAGTTGAAGATGGACAATGTCCTTCACCCAAAGGTAGTTCCATTCCATCCAAAAAAGGAACCCTACAAAAATAAGGAACGACTATTTTCAAATCAAATAGTGACAGGGATATATCGGTCAGTGAAACACAGCATGGAAAAAGTTCAGCCTGAACAATTCTTTGCTCCCCCAACTGACCCATAAATTGAGAAGCTTGAAAAAGCATTGAAATAGGTATAGCAACGAACAAATGGAGGAATATACAGGTGAAATGTAACCTTAGAGCTCTAAAGATAGATTCGGATGAATAGATAATGAAAGTTTGTTTACATGTTCTATGGGCTAGCATTGGTGTAAAGCATGCAAACACTGTGCATGTTCTTGAATTGCATGATCCTAAACAACAGGAAGAGTGCAAAAATAAGAAATTAGTGCATGATGATCATCCACTAACATGAAAATGACAATCTAGACATCTTACCTTGGTGTCATAGAATTTGAGGAAGAAACGGTTTTTGGGAACAGACAACTTGGTCTCAAGGATCGAGGCAATGGTAGCACTCAATTTCTTATTGGTCTCAGGATTAAGGCCTCCAATGGAAACAAGTTCACCATATGCTGCAGGCTGCTCAGTTCCACCAAATGCCATTGGCACTGATCCCTTGAGCACCACCATAACATACTGCAACGATTCACATCAGGTAGGTGGCTATGTTCAATGTCAAGGCGAGAAACCACAAAGTCGATACAGCAAATCATACCGCGTGGTTGTTTCAGGCAATTCAATATTCATAAGGTTTTTCAGATACACAAACAAGATATTGGAAAACAAAACAAATCACAGGCACTTCTATAGCTAGGTTAACACATGATCAAAGAGAGAAATTATTTTCTTTGCCTTTTTGGTGAAAGTTTTTAATTAATACGCAGAAAGGAACTTACAAGCAATCGAAGTTTATAGTTCAACAACCCCAATACGCAGATAAACCCATCTAACACAAGTCGGTGATTTAGCAAACAATATTTAATCACAAACAACCAAATACTTCAACTAAACAAAAATTTCACATACATCAATACTTTCATCGTTCAAGAAGCACGAAAAACCCGAAACAAAATCTCACCCCAACCATCAATAGCACTAATTATATCATTTGAGCATAACAAGTTACACAAATTTTCAGATACGGGTGTTACAAACATTAATTGATCAGAAACTTGTCTAATTCTGAGATGGGTACTGTTAAATTCAAGCAAAAAACAAACCCTAACTTTTGCGGACTCAGAAATGCTAGATAATTCAATTGCAGCCCCGTAATTGCGCAACCATTTCAAAGCGAAACAAAATTACAAACCCAGAATTCGACTAAAAGTACATTAAAAAACATCCAAAGTTATCAGTAATAGCAAGAAACGCAATATCCCAGAACTAAAACGAAGAACAAAGTATAAAATGGGGAAATTGGAGGAAAGAGAAGAGCGGAATTACAGCTTCAGGTTTGCCGACAAGCTGAGCGACGGAGGAAGTGGCCTCAGCGAGGATGGCGGAGGTATCGACACCGTCCAAGTTGACGTTAGTTGAAATGTTCAGGCATGGCATTTTTCGTTGTTGATTTCTGTGGCCTTTTCTTCTTCTTGCACTTTCCTTGGCTGAAATGCTTAAGCTGTGCTAGCCAGTAAAGCTGTGACACAAGTAGAACCCATTTATTCTCAAATTTTTCTCAATTTTTTCTCAATTTTAGACCCGTTTACTCGTAAAAAAATAGTCTATTATGCCCTTTTCTTTGCTATATTTGATTTTTAATAGTTTTTAAGACGAAATTTAAAATATTTTATTTTTTTCTCTAAATTCGTAAGATAACAATTATTAAAACCTGAATCATTTTTCTCTTTTATTTGATTTATGTATTTAACAATATCTCATTTTGATATATTATTTGTTATAATATAATTAGAATTTGTGGTCAAAATTTTTAAACTTCGACTTTAAAAATGAAAATGTAGCAAATAAATAAGGACGAAAAGAGTAGTTCTTTAGTATAGTAATTTATAATTTTGTATAAGAGTTGAGAACATATTGGATTTGACTTAACACGAAAGCCATAATGAGAATTAGGGTTGTGTAACTGTGTGTGGGGATAATTATTTTTAGAAAATTGGGACTAACATGATGAGTTTCCCTACATATATAGTACAACAACTAGTCATTTTAGGCTGCAAAAAAAAAAAAAAAAAAAAAAACTAGTCATTTTAACTCTGAAAAAGATAGCAAATATTTCTAATAATGGGCGATTAGTTAGAAATGTTGATCAGGACCATACAATTTTCCCCGAATGTCAATTCGATTAATTAGTTAAAATTTTAAAAGTAGTATTTAAGAGTTGGAATCAATTCCAATCAATATCACTTTTTTTTTTTTTTGGCAATAATCATTATCACTTGCTACCGTGGCTCTCCATTTTACAAGAACAACACAAATTCAGCAGCCCTCGTGCTTGCATAAGGTTTGGCCTTTGTCTGACCTTGCTTCCTTTTATCTTAATAAATGACTTTATTTTATTCTCTTTCTCCAAAATAAACCCTAACAAAATCACCGTATTGGGCGTATTCTATGCACACTGAAAGGCCCATTTACTTCACCGTGGTTTTGCTATGATTTTGTTGATTACAACATTTTCCTCATCTAAAGTTATTTAAGTGATTCAACTAATCAAGACTAATTATTTCTTACATATTATAAAAGTTTTTTTTTCCACCTTACATAATTATTGAATTTTATTGGTCAAACCTAAATAAAATTACTTTTTGCTTATGAAGTCTTTATTGTTTACAAGTCGTATTGTGTCTGCCATGAATCGTTCCAGCTCGTACTAGCCTCTTGTAATGACGAGTCGTGTCGTGTCTAACTCTAATCGTGTCGTGCTAACTTTTCCTAAAACTCGACCCTTGGCCTAGCACGGCCCTCGTGCCTGGCGTGTCATGTCTTGTCTCGTGTTAGCATATTTTTTTTAATAAAAAATAAAAATAAAATAAGAAATAGAATTGAGAAAATAATTTTAGATAATTTAAATTATATTAAAAAATATAATAGTATTAAAAATAATAATATTAATTTTAGTAGTAATACTACTACTACTAATAATAATAATATTAAATAATAGCGTGCTTCAAGCCGTATCTCGTGCCAAATTGGCGTGTCGCTCATGTGCCCATGCCTAAATTTTTTTTTCTGTCCACGACCTGGCCTACAACCCACTCTACGGGACATCATGTCATTCTTGGCCACAATTGTGCCCGAGTTGTGTCGTACCAAAAGTATGACGTGCCTACTCGGCCCACGTGTCTCCCTGGCGTATGCCTAGCTTTACTTATATCTACTAACTAGCTTTAGGAAATGTCTGACATATCTTGAACATAGTGAATTGTATCTATCTTGCTGCCAAAAAAAAAAAAGCAAATTTGAAATAATATGGGAAAACATTAAGAGACGGCTTTTAACATACGTTTATGGCATGAAGAATGTGAAGTTAAGGTCGTGATTATGCACTGTAGCTTTAAAGGATAGTATTCAAGGCATGGGATTAAATGACAACTACTTCAATTGTTATCTTACTACTTACGATTTTCTTTACATAAAAAATACAATGAGCTTTGTATACGTGTCCAAATTTGTCCTCTAAAACTGCAATAATAAGTTAATAACGTTAACTCACAACAAAGTATACGTTAGCCGGAATGCTATCATGAACATACAAACAAAAGCATGCCATACATGAATCCATCCTTTCAAACATGTTTAATGGCTTTAAAGTATATTTTCATGTTGTGATAGTACTTTTTCTTAAAAAAAAAAAAGAAATTAGTAAACAGTATTACTTTGTTATCAAATAACCCGTTATATTAAACGGTAAAATAACCTGTGTTTGTTAGAAATCAATAGTCATGACATACACATTATATTGAATTATGGCGTATTGAATGTAGGGTTCAACTACTAATCCATTAATGGGCAACAAAATAAAAAATCCCATGAGGATTATGTTGTACTGAAACCTCATCACATACACGTTTAACTGTTATCATCACCAATTATATATTATTAAAGTAAGTAGTAATTATTAATAGAAAAATGAGAACTTTCTAATTTATATTTGAATATAAACTTACCAGGAGGGTATTCATAATATTATTTCTATATCTGATATCATAATATCTATGCATGATTACATATTTCTATATCTCATACAACCATACATATATCTTATATAATAATACCTATATCTGAAATATCATTATTCAGATATAATTTATATCAGTTATAAATTAAAAAAGCCTCATGAAAAACACATACATTCCATATTTATATTATAGAAGGGGTCATTTCCTTACGTTTATAGTTATTAGTATGAGTACTTATTATTTCATATTTAACATTGGACAAGTATTTATGAAATCCAAAATTGGTTTTTAATTTGTTAATGATTTTCAGTACATTTCCCATTAAGTTATTGTATAAGGGATCATTCCATTAATAAGTACTCCTACTTGTATGACGAGAACAACATCCACTTAAATTCAGTATAACTTCACCAAAATTTACGTACTAGAATTGAAAATTTAAGCAGTAATACTACGTGTGGGGTGAGTACAACTTTCGTGGAATTCGGAACAATTTTAAACACCGTTGACGGAGTACAACTTAAACGCAACTACTTATACACCTCCTACATAGACATAGACACGTGCAATGAGTTGGGATAGATTATAAGTAAAATGGATCGGGTAAAAGAAGATGCAAAATGGGTCAGGCCAAAAGAGATATATAACAGGTCAGGTTGTTCAAATAGAGTGTAGTTTTTATTCATAAAGGGTGATAGTTTACACGTATCACCTCAAATATTTGGTAGTGGAACATCGGCAAGTAAATGAAAATAATTCATTACCTAATAGTGTTTAAAAGTCTTGAAAACTATTGGTCAATTACTGACCCGACTTGACCCGTTAAAGACGTAGTAAAATATGATCTTTTAAGAGAATGACACATTAGACACATTATTAATTAAACCCTTTTACAAATGGGCCGGTCAAGAGCCCTTAATGGAACCCTTTCGTTTAATCAGGTGTACTCCTACACACATGTTGACATGGTATTATGTTGGTGTGTAAGTAGGAAAATGTAAATTGATCCTGCTTTAGCTGCAGGATCAGTGTCATAACGATACCATTAATAGGGATATTGGGGTTATTGAAACAAGAGTATCAGAATATTTAAAGAAAATACAGCTAATAAGAAGCTAGAGTTCATCTTCTGAGGCCCCCTACAACTTCATATAAGTTATCCGATTAGAGTATGAAGAAGGGATATGTTCATCTCACGCCTTGTCCACTAAGTGATCCAATTATAATAAAGAATATGAAGCGATATTAAGAGACCTACAAACTAAGCTAAGACTTCCTATTGTCGCCAGCAGTTTCGACGTGCAGATTTTCTATCTTTTCTTTTGTCTACTTTTCAATTGAAAACCATCAAACGCCTGGTATTAAAGTAAGTAATGAGTACTAGCAACTGTAAGTTGCTGCATCAAAGGGAATGCCATTTCAATTTTCATCTAGTCGTAGAAAATTGAAGTACTCGTTATAATAGGGCCTACAGTACAATTGGCTACAAACTTTCCTCCTTTATTAGGATATATTTACATATATTTATAGTAGATAAAATCTTCAATCTTTATCTTTTCCTAATTTCCTAATCTATCCTTGGGTTAGGACTCCTTGATTGTATTATAAAAGCCTTGATGATAATCAATGAAAGACAACCGAATATTTTCCCAAAATCTCTAATTTAACATGGTATCAGAGCCTCAATCAATAAAAATTTTGTCCGAAAAAAAAAACCAAATCCAAACAAAACACACATCGACTCCTATGGCAGGCGGTGATGAAGAACAACCACCACCCCCTGCGAAAATAGACTCATCTTCTCCGTACTATCTCGGACCACAGGACCGACCTGGAGATTTCATTACTCCAACTCGGTTAACATCGGACAACTACGATTCATGGGCTGTCGATATACAAACAGCGTTGGAGGCTCGTTGGAAATTTGACTTCTTGGACGGGACTATCAATACTCCTTCTCCACCATGTACCAAGTTCGATTGGACGGCAATCAATGCCATGCTCATCTCCTGGATAACCAATACAATCGATCCGAATTTAAAATCAACTCTTACAAAATTTAGAGAGGCTAAATCTTTGTGGGATCATCTTAAAAATAGATTTGCCCAAACTAATGGCCCTCGTATTCAACAATTACGTTCCTCAATTGCAAGATGTGAGCAATCAAAACACACAACAATCTCAGAGTATTATGGCAAGTTACATACCTTGTGGCAGGAATTAGATAGACACGAGCCTTTGATTTCTTGCTCGTGTTGTGGGGCTTGCACGGCCGGCAAACGCCATGAGGAACGCCGTGAGCAAGCGCGACTCCATGATTTTTTAATGGGTCTTCAACCCGATTACTCTGCCTTAAGGACTCAAATTTTGAGTCAAGATCCATTACCTAGCATAGATCGAGCCTTCCAATTGATCTCACAAGAAGAGCGCGTCCGGCATTGCAAGATTGGTGCCGACGGAACTACAATTACCCAGAATCCGACGGAGGCAGTGGGCTTCGCTCTTCGTTCAGACTAAGGCACGCCATCAGTTCCGCCAATTCCCAGTGCTGTGCAGACCCGTGGTCGAGGAAGAGGATCCGACAGGCCACCATGCTCGAAGTGTCGCCGGAACAACCACGACACCGCCAATTGCAGGTCCTCCATTATTTGTACTCACTGCAAGAAGAAGGGGCATCCTTCAACCCACTGTTATGAACTTGTGGGGAAGCCAGAGCCAGATATAATATAAATGCTAAGCCTCCAAGTGTTATAAATCGGGCCAATGCCACAGTAGGCCCAACCCCAACTAATTCTCAAACTCCCAATACTTTATTTACTCCTGAACAATGGAAAGCGATTGCGGGTATTGTGGGTAATTCTCAAATACCCGATAACAGGTTAACAGGTAAATTTGATGACTCATCTTGGATCATTGACACGGGTGCCACTCACCATGTCACTGGAAATAAATCTTGGTTGTTCGATATTCAAAATGTTTCTTGCCCTATTGGGTTGCCGAATAGTCAAACAGTTGTGGCCACCCTGATGGGTTCCGTTTCGTTATCAACCAATGTAACTCTCACCGGGGTTCTTTATGTTCCCACTCTAAACTGCAATTTATTATCTGTCTCTAAACTTAATGATGATTTACAGACTATTGTCTAATTTGACACTAATGGTTGTATTATACAGGGCCAAACGAAGGAGCTGATTGGAATGGGGGCTAGGAGAGACGGCCTATACTACTTTAGCAAACAGAAACTTGTGTCACGAGTAGAGGTAACCTCGTACTTGGAGCTTTGGCATCGTCGTCTTGGACATCCATCTGAAAAAGTAGTTAAATTAATTCCTTTTTTAAGCAATAATAATAAAGAACATCTAGTCAATGGTTGTGAAGTTTGTATGTACGCTAAACATTCTCGAGACAAATTTCCTTTAAGTGACAATAAAGCTACTAGAATATTTGAAAAAATTCACTTAGATTTGTGGGGTCCTTATAGACACGTCTCGTCTTGCTGTGCTCGATATTTTTTAACTATTGTTGATGATTATTCTAGAGCAACTTGGGTATACTTGTTGGTGGATAAATTAGAAATTTTTCGCATGTTCATGACTTTTGTCGCTATGGTTGATCGACAATTCTCAAAAACAATAAAAATTGTACAAAGTGATAATGGGACCGAGTTCAATTGTCTACTAGACTATTTTAGAGATACGGGAATTTTTTTTCAAACTTCGTGTGTCGGCACCCCACAACAAAACGGTCGTGTTGAACGAAAACATAAACATATTTTGAATGTTGGGAGGGCTTTATGGTTTCAAGCTAATTTACCCATTTACTTTTGGGGTGAGTGTGTCCTCACGGCAGCTCACCTGATTAACCGTACCCCATCCCCTCTACTACAAAACAAGACTCCGTTTGAAATACTCTTCAACAAACCCCCCTTGTTTAATTCTATGAAAACCTTTGGGTGTCTTTGTTACGCTCACAACCAAAAGACAAAAGGGGATAAATTTTCCAGTCGGAGTAGAAAGTGTATCTTCGTAGGTTATCCTTTTGGAAAAAAGGGGTGGCGTCTTTATGATCTTGATACTAAGGATTTTTTCGTGTCTCGAGATGTCAAATTTGTAGAGGATGAGTTTCCTTTTAAAACAATGGAAAATATGCATGTTGCCAATACGCCTCATAACAATGATATTCATGATGACTTTCTTCCAATAATTGCCAACGATGATCTTGATGGTTTGGCCCAAGAACCTCCATTACCTCAACCTACTTTTGCAGCCAACCCGTATGATGAGCCTTGTTCAAAAACAGCCCATCAGCCCACTGGGCCTTCTCCAGAACCAGCCCAACAGCCTCCATCTTCTCCTCCTCACTTTGAAGAGAACCAACTTACCTCGTCTGGGCCGCCTGCTGCACATTCAACTGGGCAACCCCCTATTCAACATTCACCTTGCCTTGACTCTACCAACCAGTCCACTTCACCACCCAATACTCATACAACTCAGCCTTCCAATTCAGAAACTCCTTTGGGCCGTGGCCATAGACAAAAGATTCCCAATGTCAGGCACCGTGACTTTGTGACACATACGATTATTGCTAATGATCCTCTCTCCTCTTCCAATCACTCCTCAGGTACTCCTTACCCTTTGGCTCATTATATACATTGTGATAATTTTTCTGTGAGTTATCAAAAGTTTATTGCAGCAATCTTGACAGGGAAAGATCCAAAGTCATTTAAAGAAGCAATGCAACATGATGGTTGGCGCAAATCAATGCAAGAAGAAATTCGAGCTTTGGAAGATAATGGCACATGGACTTTAGAACGGCTCCCACTCGAAAAACGGGCTCTTGGAAGTCAGTGGGTCTATAAGACCAAATACTTAGCTAATGAAGAGGTGGAACGACTCAAATCCAGATTAGTAGTATATGGCAATCATCAACAAGCCGGCATTGATTATGATGAAACTTTTGCTCCAGTTGCCAAGATGACTACAGTATGTGCTTTTCTGGCCATTGCGGCCTCCAAAAATTGGGAACTACATCAAATGGATGTTCACAACGCATTTTTACACGGTGACCTCAACGAAGAAGTATACATGAAGCTTCCTCCCGGTTTCCAAGGCTCGGACCCTTCCTTAGTATGTAGACTACGCAGGTCATTGTATGGCCTTAAACAGGCACCACGTTGTTGGTTCGCAAAGCTAGTCTCGGCCTTGAAAAAGTATGGCTTCTTGCAATCTTTTTCTGATTACTCATTATTTACGTATACTAATGGCAAGATACAGATCAATGTCTTAGTCTATGTGGATGATCTAATAATTTCTGGGAATTCTTCCGCTGCTCTGAACTCTTTCAAGGCTTATCTTAGTGATTGTTTCAAAATGAAAGATCTTGGACCACTAAAATACTTTCTAGGGATTGAGGTTGCTCGTAGTTCACTGGGACTATTCTTGTGTCAACGAAAATACACGTTGGATATAATTTCAGAGACTGGCTTGCTCGGGGCGAAACCGAGTGGGTTCCCAATGGAACAAAATCATGGTCTTGCACTTGCCACCGGGGATTTGTTATCGGATCCTGAGAAGTATCGCAAACTTGTTGGTCGTTTAATCTATCTATCTGTAACTCGTCCAGATTTGGCTTATTCGGTTCATACTCTGTCACAGTTTATGCAAGCTCCACGAATGGAGCATTGGGATGCGGCTATACGGGTAGTTCGTTATCTGAAAGGGACTCCGGGGCAAGGAATCTTGCTTTGATCAGACAGTGATCTTATTTTAGAGGGTTGGTGTGACTCAGATTGGGCAGCCTGCCCTCTCACTAGATGTTCTCTAACAGGTTGGCTAGTATTTCTTGGGAAGTCACCGATTTCTTGGAAAACAAAGAAACAAGATACGGTTTCAAAATCTTCTGCAGAAGCAGAATATCGAGCTATGTCTGCGATCACTTGTGAATTAAAGTGGCTGAAAGCTCTTCTCTTGAGTATGGGCATTCAACAACCTCAGGCGATTAAACTCTTTTGTGACAATCAATCGGCCTTGCATATTGCAAAGAATCCCGTCTTTCATGAACGCACAAAACATATAGAGGTTGATTGTCATTTTGTTCGAGATGCGATCACCGAAGGTCTAATTGCTTCTCATCATGTCTCTACTACCTCTCAACTAGCAGATGTCTTCACAAAAGCTCTTAGCAAAACACAGTTTGATAATCTTGTCTCCAAGTTGGGCATTTACGATTGTCATGTTCCAACTTGAGGGGGGGGGGGGTATTAGGATATATTTACATATATTTATAGTAGATAGAATCTTCAATCTTTATCTTTTCCTAATTTCCTAATCTATCCTTGGGTTAGGACTCCTTGATTGTATTATAAAAGCCTTGATGATAATCAATGAAAGACAACCGAATATTTTCCCAAAACCTCTAATTTAACATCCTTCCACTATATCCAACTCCATGACACCCAGGCTTCATTTTCAGAGACGCTCCTTGGCTAATAATGATGCCTTATATTGGAACCAAACAACATCAGGAAGGTACTCAACCAAATCTGGCTATGCTTTCACGCAATCACGCATATGGAATCGACCTCATAGTACCGAATAACCGATGCAAGCAACTTTTTCAAAACATGGTGGAGCCTTAGCTTACTTCCAAAATGGAAAAACTTCGTTTGGAGATTATGGCATAGTGGTCTTCCTACGATGGTTAACCTAGTGAAAAGAGGAATGGCCGACAACCCAATTTGTCCGTTGTGCGGGGTTGAAGAAGAGGAACTACAACACACTTTCAGATTTTGTGAGAAAGCTAGGCTCTTCTGGAGCGCAAGACCACTCCCCATCAACTCAACAGAAAACTTGTCTTATTTCATAGGACTTTGGACCATTTGGCTAGCTCGTTCGAAATCAGTATGTTTTTGGAGAAGGAACAGGCAGCTCCATCGACTTCAACGTTACCTACAGTAAAATAATCGCTGAACACCAAACCTTCATAAACAAGCAGAATGAGCAAACCCACATTCAACACCAACTCTCCTCTAATCTTGTATTTCCTCCGGGTTTCCTACAAGCCATAATAAGCATGAACATCCAAACCTTGGAGACTTACCACATACAAATTGAAGGGGGCCTGGTGCAAAAACACTAAAAGAGCAGGCATTGGCTGGAAGCTCAACTGCACAGATACAGACAACATTGCCCATAGTGGAGCAACAACCCTTGCCTCCTCAGCTCTTCATACTGAAGCTCTAGCCTGCCTCGGAGCTCAAAAATGGGCTTTATCTAAAAAGCTCAAGAACATCACCTTGCTCACTAACGCCGTCAACTTAGTCCAAATGTTACGTGAAATCCTTCAACCAAATATCAGCATCCTCCAAACACTAGAAGACATTACAAAACAAGGTCTATAATTTGACTATTGTAGTATCATAAAAGTAGACAGAGAACAAGTCCAGAATGCCCACAATATAGTTAAGTTGTTTAGAAAATACTTTTACTTTTGTACTTCCTATATGTAATTCGATTTTCTGTGTCAAAAAAAAAAAAAAAAAAAAACTACATGACACCCAAAACCTAATTATTATTTATTTATTTATGGCACAAATTGTAGCTAGAAAACCATAGCTAATAAAAATGAAGAAATTGATAGTGGGGCTGGTGTCTTACAAATCTAATATCTTGGGATAAAACATTGTTGGAATAGACGTCTCATATCTTTGATTTTTTAAATAGTATTAGCGATTTCGATAATCTGTGAAGCGCCATGTGGGAGAGAACTAGAGAAGGGACCAATAACATAATTTGACAAAGTTCAGACATTAAGATAATTTTTGACAGGTGGATCATTCCAATTCTCGCAGATAAGAAACAACCTCAGAGTCATAGTAGGCGAAGAAGTAAACCCCAAAACAAATCCATTCTTTTCCAATATCTTCACTATTAAAAGCAAACACTACTTCCTAGCGCCAACTTATTACATGCCCTCCCTGTTTGTCCCAATAAACTCTATCTACTTGAAGAGTAACGACCACGTGCTCCTCCCCGTGAAAATCACACCCTGATGAAACTATATCACAACCAGAAGGAAGGAAGCCTCCTCTGTGCCAAAATTGTAGAGCATCTATTCATGCTTCCATATAAATAGCTTAATTAGTAAGAAAACTAGAAATTTTATCCAAACAAAGTCGATCTCACCTTTTTTCTCATTGTAAATTCACAAGGTCCAAAGTGTTATCACGAATAACACTAACCTCGAACTTTTAATATATTCATGCTATACAACAATGGGACATGAAAAGAGAGTCTTTAATAAAGGACTAACTCTCAATAAAGTTTAAAAACACTACATATTTTCTTTCTCAATTGAACTAATTTTCCCCAATTACAAGTTTACGGTACAACATATGCACAATTGTATTTCATTTTCATTATCAATTATGAATAAAATTCAACTTCAATTTCTATTCCTCAAAATACAACATTCGTTCAAAATAATTCCACCACCACACTGCACCACCCAATACGACGTTTTTACTTAATCTTTGAGCCATTGTACCAACATAAGATACCCCAGACAAGCACTTGATCAACATATGAAAATGCTCAATTAAACAAGCACATTTCTAATATTCACCTAACACTACTTATCAATTTTAAAGTTGATGACTTGTATAGATTCAACGAGAGTTGACGTGAAATGCAACGTCCTGTACTGTATTACCATCCGAGACTCGCCTATATTCGGACAACCTTATCAATTTTAAAGTTGATGACTTATATAGATTCATTTACTGAATGATTTCTACTGATGAGAACAAATGCGTCGTCAAAATATAAATTGTTTGAACTTTGAAAAGAAAAGACCACGAGGCTTCATATTATACAAACATGATGAATTGAAATAGACGAGATATGATTAAATAATCGTAAAAACCTTTACTTATACGGAGTCCTATTATTACTTGTACATACCAAAGAAGTTTTTTAAGTTGAGGTTGATTTTTTTACGTAATTTGCGATTATTCATGTTATATACAACTCTTGATCTTAGTTTTAATAGGTGAGGAAAAGAAGAAAACTGCACAAGTTCCACCCATATCCCGAAAAGGGAGCAATTTATGTCAAACCCTTTGCGGAAAAAACACTTTATAATAATTTTTTACAATAAATAAATATATATATATATATATATATATATATATATATATATATATATATATATAACCATACATGGAAAAAAAAAATTCCAATTAGTCATGTTCATCGTTGGAATTGAATATACACAAGGGATAATTAAGTGCAGTTAATCAATAATCATTATTTCTTCAAACTTTCAAAGCCTTGATTGTGGACGAGCAGCAGTAGTATCAATAACATGGCAGAAAAATCTAGCTGGAGGGATAGAAAGATGGTTCTCAAATATAGCGCCAAGAGTCGTAATCAGATTTTTCTTGACAACTTTATCAATGCCACCCATTGATATTAATTGAGCAAAAGCAGCAGGGTCCTTGGTTCCTGAAAATGATATTGGAACTGATCCATTCACCACTACCATCACCAACTGCATGTCAAAAAATAATGTTACATCATTTCAGCTAACTTAATTAATTAGCTTCTAAATCACAACTTCCGAGGTTATTAATTGAAAGCAGCAAAGAATTGTGTTGGATAATGCGAATGATTCTCATTTTCATGGAAAATTCTGAGTAAAGTTGACAACATTTACTGTGAACCTCATTTTGGGTGGTTGTAGTTATAGGACATGCATAAAGATATAGGAGCATTGGACTAATAGGAGACACTGAAAATTACATTTACTATATAGCTTTCATTTAAGTTTTATGATTTTTTTCACCCTACGTACTGTTATTCTTTCAATTATATATGAATTTATTATCTGGAATGGGTAATGCAACCCTATTTATTTAGATACCCCGATTGACCTACTGTACAACCAATGATATAATTTCCTAAAATAATTATACGTAAATCTTATATGCACACAGAATACAATAAGGCCAAATTACTGCATCCCAAACAAAAATCACCCACCTAATATAACAAAAGTTACCCCTTAAAGTTACCCCTAAAATACAGAATACATGCTCCAAACATTAATAGGTGTCGTACATCTAGATTTAACTTAATTATGTAAAATATCAAGACAATTATTAGGGGCGTCACGTTGACATCCCAGCTCTTGATTACTATATATAAACCATAATACCATATAGACAAAGGGAGGATAGGAGTAATATACATGCTGAGGACGGCAAATGATGGAAGCAATAGCCGAGGTGGCTTCGGAGATGATGGGTTCGACGTCCACTCCATCCAAGTTTACGTTAGTTGTGAGTTGAAAGGCTGGCATTATTTTTGGCGTATAATATAAAGTTCTTCTTGTTTAATTCGTCTCTCTCTGACTAACTATTTCTTTCTCTCTCTAGAAGTTGGAGGTTGGTGTGTGTGTGAGTTGTGCTGTTGGAGGGAGTGCGTAGGGTGCTTATATACTACTTGGAGGACTTAGGAGATTATCATATAATAAGTTGAAAAGTAAGTCAGTCCGAAACTGCTGTATGTCGGTAAGTTGAATACTTGAATACATATTTATATGATGCGCAAAAGAAAATGATGAATGTGGATAAAAGTGTGAGGAATAAGTCTTCTCTTCGACATTAGGAATAGAATGATTATTAGATTATTATTGGTATATTTTGACTATTGCTTAATTAGGGTGTCTTCCCCAAGGTGATGGAATGTAAATCTAATACATTTAAAATTGTTTTGGTAAAAGTTAGGGTGTCTTTGCTTTAAAATTGTCATTTATTACATTTAACTATGTCAACAATTAATTTAATTAAGGGTTTGTTCTTCCTTATTTATTTAAATATGTTTTGGTAAAAGTGGGTTAAGTTTAGTAAAAATAAGTTAACGTTAATAAAAATAAAACAAGTTTAACAAAACAATTGAGTTCAACAAAAGATGAGTTTAGAAAATTACTCCGTAATAAATTTGGAAAAAATAAACTAAGTTAAGTTCAACAAAAATATGAGAGTATAGAAAAACAATAAGTACAACAAAACTAAGTTAAGGCTTTAGTATCCTTTGCTTATTTAAAAGTTTCCTCAAAAATAAGTTAAATTCTACAAAAAAAAAAACATAAGTTCATCAAAAATTGGTTAATGAACTAGAAAAAAAAAATTAGTAGGGAAAAGGATTAGTTTAAAAACGTAATAAATTCAACCAAAATAAATTTTGATTCAGAAAAAATAATTAAATATATGTTAAGTTTAGTAAAAAAAATTCAACAAAACTAACTTGAGGAGAAAATAACCTAAGTTTAAAAATATTTAAATTAAGTTTAACAAAAATAAAATAAGTATAGTAAAATAGGTTGAGGTGAACAAATTCCTTAATCGAAATTACATTATTCATAATTTCCTGACAATTAATTACTTCTAGCAACATTTTTAGCCGACAACATACCAATTCCAAAACAAAATAAGTTCATATTATATTGTACATTCTAAATTAATATTGTATTTATTTTACTTAACTAAACTTATTTTTGTTAGTGAAAAAATATGGTTTTACCAATTGTGCAATTAAGATCCATTGGGTATTACTAAATACTGCCTATGAATCTCTACCATACTTTATATGCATATTACAAAATTTAACCTTATTATATATAACATATATGTATCTCACTCTCGCTTAAATAGAACCTATTTTCACTCTATTGGGTCACTTATAATCTTCTCCAGCCCGCCCCACTTACAATATTTCATCAAATAGTTAGTCACAAAATGAGGTAAATGTCTTTTCTTAGTATAGAATGGTACTTAACTTTCATGGTGTACGTGTTTGTTTAGTTAATTTAATTTATCTTAATTTATAGTGAGGTAGACGTTAAGTAAAAGCTTAGTAGTGTTAGTTACTTTAGAAGAAAAAAATTAAGCTAGGGCACACCATCCAAAATGGACGATTATCAAATGGGTCTAGCCATCCATTTTGGCCGGTTTCTATGCGGAGGGGACCGTCCAAAATAGACACCATTTTGGACAATCATCATAATAAATTATAATAATTTGCACCAATAACAATTTATGAATTGTAATCTCAATAATCTCAACAATCTCTGAATTTGCATCCCATAATCTTAACAATCTCAAAATGGAAAATATATCTACATTTCAACAATGGAAAGAAGTATATATAGATCTACATTGAAATCACAAAATTTGAAAACAAAATATGAAAAACTCACATTTGATTCCTTCTAAAAAACCGGTCACAACCTTTAATACTTTTCCCACAACCTTACTTAATAATATTGCAGTTAAACTCTTAGCTAGATTATTTTTTACCTACTCTTCTATTATTTTTATTAAGACTTAAACACATGATATTTAAATTAAAAATGAGAATCTAGTCGATAATTCAATATAATATTGTTATTTGATCATAAAACCTTCATTATCCGCATTAAAAGTTTTATATAAGTAATTGTATATTCAAAATATTTTACTATGTAATAATGTAATGATAAGAGAGAATTTTAATCATATTTTCTTACCTTAATTCTAATTATACTCACTTCATATTTTATTAGGAAAATTATTGTGAAAATTTCAACTTGTGATATCGTTAACGATGCTCACTAATTTATCATAGAATAGATTTAATTAACTAAAAACTTGAAAAATGAGTTAATCCCAATGAAAACAAGCAGACAATAACAATTAAATATATAGCTAAAGGAACTTATTAGATGCGGATAGGGGAATTTTAGGAACAATTCCTAACATTTAACGAGGAACACAAGTCCAGTAATATGAAGTATTTATACCTTTGATGCATGCTTCAAATAATATTGAACATATCGTTGTTCTTACGAGATTTAGAACCTCAAACGCGGTCCCTCTACTTGGTACACTAACAAGACAGAGGATCACCACGTATGCTAGTACGGAAGAATAAGGGAATAAACCTTTTCTTGCATTTCGGTGGCTTGCGGCTATTAGGGGTTTTAGGGTTATTGTGCGTGAGTTCTTTTGTGTGTGTGTGTGTGTGTATATATCCAAAAAGGATATAATTTAGTAACCCTTATTAACCTCCTCTTAGCCACTTACATCAAACCCTAATTGGGCTTGAAGTATTTTTTATCCGGTTCATGTTCATTGTGTGACCTTATATTATGAGATTAGATTAGTTGTAGGCCTAATTGGTTTAGGCCCACGTATCATAATTGGTTTCTAGAAAAATGTTACGATACTAAAATATCCAAACTAATTATCTCTATAAATATCATATCATATATTTAGTAATTGAGTAACGTCTCGAGGAAACTTTCTTCTATCACCCACTCATTGGTCCTAACAGGTCACTAGCTCTTTCAACTTTTCCATTAAAAGTTGTCTATATCATTTTGCCCATCAAGAACCCCTCATAAATATCGTAAGATTTAAAATCAAATAATGTTAGAATTTTAACCTTTGGAGTCTTTGTATGCGTTTTGGAATGATGTGCCCTAAACAGCAAAGCCATAAATAGGTTGAGTTCGAATCATTTGATTTGTGTTTCTTGCAATCTATGTTATAGACATGTTTATCAAAGTCTAAAATATATAAGCCAATTATTAATTTAGCACTAGCATAAAACATCCCTTAAAAGTAAACTAAACAACTATTGTTCTTTATTTCAAATTGAAAACCTTGAAAATCCAATACTGAAACAGAAATGATGTTTTGGTAATAGCTGGAATAAAATAATAATTATTTAATTCTAAATCTAATCCCGAAGGAAGAGGCAGATTGTATGAACCAACAACTAATGCAACAACCTTTACTCCATTTCAACGCGCATGCATGTTTACCTCCCCTTTTGATTTTACATTTTCTTAGTCCCTGCACATTACAAATAATGTGAGAATCACAACCAATATCAAATGCCCAAGAATTTGTAGTTGCTAAATTTATTTCTATAACATAGATACCTGAAAAAGAAGCACCCTTCTTCTTATCCTCTAAGTATTTTAGGCAGTTTCTTTTCCAGTGGCCTGCTCCATCACCGTGGAAACATCTGCTCGGCTTTGGGGCCTTCTTGGCCTTTGTCTTTCCAAAGGTATTGGGCTCTTGGACAACTTGCTTGCCCTTTCCCTTCATTTTTTTCTTCTTACCCTTTCCACTCTTTTTGAACCCCTTTCCCTTTTAAATTATAAGAACCTCTTTCTTATTTTCCAAGGGATATCTTGCTATGCTATTATGAGCATTCCGTGTAATTCTTTCACAGAAATGCCTCTATTATGCATGTTAAAGTTCATCCAGAATGTTTTATAACCATCATGCAACGAGATCATGATGATATCAAAAGCCAACTCATTGGAGTACGTGACACCGAGTTTGGACATTTTCTAAAAGAGGTCTAATATTTTTATCACATCTCCGCCCACGACCTCATAATCCTATGTCTGCATTGGAGAAGCATTCCGCTCCCTACGAGTCTCAAACCTCTTTACTGTTGGATAATGTTGTATGCATCCATACCATCAAAACTCTTTTGAAGGTTTGTTTCCATGGATGCTAGCATGAGGCGTTTGACAAAAATCAATTTCCTGAATTAACTTCTGTTGTAACTTTTCACCCTTGTTTCCCTTCTATGGTATTATTGGGATAGGGATATCATGAATATCCTCTCTTTCTTCTGCCCTAAAAATTATTCTCGGGTTCCTTTCCCAATCCACAAAATTTGAGTAGTTCAATTTTTCTAAGTATTGGCGCAAGTTGTTGTTATTGTTTCCATACATGATTACTACAACGAAAAAACAGACAAAATTCATAATTGTGGTTATTAAAAATAATAGCATATATAGAAACTATTAAGCACTTTATTTAAACTATGTAATGTGTCCCACATTAATTAAAGCGAAACAATATCCTCTTATTTTAGACTTTAAGTGAATTTTGGCCCTATCATTAAGTTCTATAATTAGAGGTAAGTAAAACTCCTTTTACTAGTTATGACACATATAACTCTTGGGCGATAGTGAACAACCATTGCTCCTATCTCTATGTTTCAAAACTCAAAACTTTGCTTTTGACTTATTTTGTTGAGCATAACCAAAATCTAACATGAAATTTTCCAAAATTTACCCCAAGACTCGATATTTCAACTAACACCCCGCTTTGGTGGAACATATTAAAAATGATGAGGAGTGTCTTAGGTGTTGCCTGGAAAAACATTTTAGCTCAATTTTCCTTTTGGGACATAAGTTTATTATGTTGGTTTATTTATTAGTGAACTCTTAACATAAATAATATCAACATACATAAAATTATAAAGCATAATAAATGCAAAAATAAATATGTGATCCTAGTATGACCCCTATGAAAAATAAAGCTTTATAGTCTTTCTCCTTGATTCGTCATGGATCACCATCCTTGATTTATCTTGGATCTTCAATCTCTGTATTCCATTTGCTTACATTTGAAATTTTAATTCAAAACTATAAAATAAAATTACAAAAAATACAAACGATGATACGCAAATCGTATTTTCTATCCTAATTTGGGCCATACTAGTCATTGTATGTCAAATAATATCATATATTATATATTAACATACATCATAAACATGCCAAAATAATCACATAAAAGGCACATATTCATTTACTTAAAGTAAATGACCCTAAATAATCACATTATTTTCTTAATACTTAGCTAACTGAAAATGGGAATAAAGTTAACTAAAAAATGCCACCTTCCATTATTTTAATTCAATTAAACTTATTTATAGAATAAACTAATTTAATCATCTGATAATATGAGTTGAGTAAAGGTGAATTTCAAGTCTTAATGACGAGGATAGTTGACTCTATTCAACAGGTTTAAAAGTAAACATGGAAATCAAAAGATTAAAAATTATAGTATAATATAGATTTATTGTTTAACTGTAATGTGTGTATGTATCTGCTGAGGTAATTGTGTATACTGAGTATAAACAGTAAATCACATAAAGAAAAAGATGATAAGCAATAAAACTCTGGGCTATGGGCTAGTGCACGTGTAGAGTATTGACAATTAGGGGTTGAAGTTTCACGGGGTATAATCCATGGCTTTTATTAGAGGTCATGTGATCTACGAGTCTCTCTTTTATAAAGTTTTAAACTTAAAATTGAGGTTAGTTGAGATCTCATCTAGCTATGGTGACAGAGTCACGCTTGTTTACCATATGGATTTATATTATATTTTGATTCTCTCCGACGGGAGTGCATGTGTTATTTATCTATTTGATGTCATAATTTTGACATGGGGGAGACAACCTTGTCTATTACTTAATCAAAGTAATTAATTAATTTGTCATGTTAGTTGAGTAAAATGTTACACCATACGTTCTTGCATTATGTACTTATTCTTTATTTAATTACTACTTGATTGTTATATTTTGTAATTTGTATGTACTCAGCTTGATGATTATGTGTTTTGTGTGTTTTGGGTCATAACTTTTTCCTATAAATGACACTATGATGATCCAATAATTATATTTGTATTATTGGGGAGCAGTTTATTGACAGGTATCCAGCTGAGTATTTTGCATGAGTGGGCTGAGTGGAGTGTTGTTTTACTTTAGATTTCAGAATATTTTACGTTTGTTTGATTTTATTTTAGACTGTTACTTTTGGATTTGAGTTGAACGTTATTTTGGTACATAGCAGTAAGGGTCTTAACGGTTTCAGTTAGTTATGTTAGAAGTTTGTTTTACGATTAATGTTATTTCAAAAAGTCTTTTGGTTTTCCGTTGTAAAACTTTTTTATAGCTTTTATGTTTGAACATGTGACGGTAGCATACTGGTAGTTTGCTAAAGGTTTGATTTTTGGAAAATGGGAATTATCGGGGTGTTACAATAAATCCCTTCCTTAATTGAATCAAAATAATTAATATTACATCAAAGTTAATCAAATTAACGTGACCATATTAATATGTACAAGAGGCTAACTGATACCACATACGAAACTTAATAAATGCGTGTAGCAGAATTTTAGAAACACTTCCTAACATCTAACAAGGAACACGTGCATATAATTAATACAAATCACATAGTAGAAAGTCTTTATACCTTTGATGCGTGTTTCAAACAATATCGAACAAATCGTTGTTCTTAGGAGATTTAGAACCTCAAACGCGATCCATGTACTTGATACACGAACACAACAGAGGATTACCACGTATGCTAGTACAGAAGAATAAGGGAAGAAACATTTTCTTGGTTTTTGGTGGCTTGCGGCTAATAGGGGTTCTAGGGTTATTGTGTGTGAATTCTTCTGTAAATATCGCCCACTATATATATATATATATAATCATATATATATATATATATATATCCAAAAAAGATATAATTTAATAACCCTAATTAACCTCCTCTTAGCCACTTATATCAAACCCTAATTGGGCTTGAAGTATTCTTGATCCAATTCATGTTCATCGTGTGACCTTATAATAATTGTAGGCCCAATCGGTTTAAACCCATGTATCGTAATTGTTTTTAACAAAACATTACGATACTAAAAATAAAATAATTAATTATCTCCATAAATATCCTATCATGTATTTAGTAATTACATATTTTATCAAGGACACTTCCTTCGATAGCAACTCATTGCTTGAATAGGATTCAAATTCTATTGAATTGAACAAGTTCTATACTATGTCGTAGTTCTATTTTAGGTGAATGCAACTACTTCTAATAGCAAAAAAATCATGGTGTTTTTCTTTTAAAAAAATATAATCTTAATACTGTTTCATGGACGGAAAGCTCTCACAATTACTCCATTTTAATAGTCGTCGGAATCATATATAAGTTTTAACTTTCTTCAAGACAGCTAGTAGGGCTGGAAACGAGCTGGGCCCGAGCTCGAAAAGCTCGTGGCTCATGACTCGCGGAGTTTAAAAATTTGAGCTCGGGCTCGGCTCGGCTCGATATAAGCTCGTCACTTTAACTCAGATTTGTCGAATGATTATTTGAGTAATAAGCTCGATTCTATTTAAAAATTGGTTTCAACTATGCCCTTAATTAAGCTCGGCTCGTTTAGGCTCGTTGAGCCCTCGAGCCTGAATTGTTTGAGCTCGATCTCGGGCTCGGCTCGGCTCGGGCTCGCCTAATTCTGAGCTCGAGTCGAGCTTTAGGCGATCCAATCCCGAGTAGCTTGCGAGCTAGCTCGACTCATATCCAGCCCTAACAGCTAGGTTGACTTGTAGGATTTCGTCCTTAGTAAAAGAAAGCATTGGATCTTTGGATTATTGGAACATGAACAACGTTCTAAAATTTTAAAAAAAAAACTAAAGAAAAAAGATGGAAGAATATCTTATATATTAGTTCGCCCTTAATTCTTGACCAAAAGTTCAAGGTGTCTGCCTAAAAGTTAGCAAAATATGTAAAACATTTGATCTCGTAATGACGTACACCTTTTTTTGGACAGTTTTTTTTTTGACATATCAATTTATATATAGTTTTCATATTAATTAAGGATTAGTATTATATTTTACCCAAATTATTGTATTATATATACACAGTACATAGTAAAGTTATTGTGTGTCTGGTAAAAATGATCCCTTAATATAATAAAAATTACTATTTTAAAGTAAATAAAGATTGACATATGTTGTGTAGAAGCTAATTTTTGTTATATTAAGAGGTCATTTTTATTGAGAAAATAATAACTTTATTGTGTCCCGTGTGTTTACAATACTTTTTTTTTGTTTGTTTTAATAGACTTCACATTGCATATTTTTCTATAATTTGGTTAGTGTCTTGTTATTCTTCCTCTATTTTCTAGTTGAAAAATTCTAAAAATTCTTTTGATTTGAGATCTTTTTATTCTAAAACTTACATTTCACCAAAATTACTCTAAATTATTATTTTTAAGACTTTCTTATCACTCTTTTTTTTTTTAATATGATATCATATTCAACTCATTTACTATATATATTAATTAATTATATCCTTTTACCCTTTTTCATTCTAATTTTCATAATTTTTTGAAAGGAATATTTCACTTTATTCTCAAAACTCATTTTCAGTAATAATAATATATATTTTTTCCTCCTGATTTATCTATTTCTTTATAATCTAATTTTTTGTTATTTTTTTTAATTAAATTTTACATTTGCATTGATTACCCCCTAAATTTACTTAGGAACAATAAAAGAAATAAAGGGAGTAAAAAATTAGAAAATAGATATTGATTGCATCAAACACTGATCTGGGTTAAGGTTGAGCCTAAATATATTTAAGTTCAATTGAAAAATTCATAGCAATAATATGTGCATATAATTATATATGGCATGAAGAAAGGAGTAAGTGGATAATATTTATTGAGAGAATATAGAATATTCTATTGCTTTATCATTGCATTTTTTAAGTGCATGGAAGTCTTTGCTTGTTTTTTTAATTCCTAGTTTGGGTCAATAATTATTGCGTGTAATATATTTGGAATGATTCATTGATTCATATGGTGACTTCGTAGTTTGGGCATGGATTTAAGTATTTAAGTGTTGAGGGTTGAATAAGTCCGAAACCTATAATCATAAGGTTTTAATTTTCTTTCTTTCGTAACTGCAATTCTAATGTCTCATGCTACAGCAGAAGTCCAGTACACCACAACAGCGTCATGTACACAATATGTAAAGATTGGATGGCCGAAAGTTCACATCAAGTGAAGTTATAAATTTCTTTTTTGGACAAGAGATGTTATAAAATGTTAACTAACCCCATTTTTAATGAAATGTTAACTATGATTCCACCTCAATAACCAGATATGTGCATATTATTACGTGGGTAACTAAGTTCTTGAATTATGTTTTAAATGCAAAAAAAAAACCTTTGTGCCAATATCAAAGGAAATACCACGACCATACTATGAGATTTTGCAACTCTCCACTATGTTGGAATCCCTAATACAATCTATTAGGATCACTTTCCCTCTCGTGTTTTAAACTTGAACAGCGAGTTCCTTTCTCTCTCTTTGCTCTCTCTCTCTCTCTCTCTCTCTCTCTTTTCCCTTGGCTTACTCTAAGCCACTCTCTGTTCTCTTTTGAACTTTACTTAAACCCTTACAATTCAATTGTTTCTTATTGTACAACTCAATAAAATCTCAATTATTACATTTTAATACTAGATACTTAGGAGATGAGGATTGAAACTAGATAAGCTCTACTCACTAAGTGAGGCAACTGACTTAAAGAATTATCTTTGTGAAATCTATTTCAAGAGGGGTCTGTCTCCTACATATTAGTAGGAATAAGGGATTTTACATATGCAAAACCTTGAGAGAATCACCCAAAACCGTTGCACAAAATATGGGTGACGGTATAAAGTTAGTAACCAACTGCACAAGCAAAGTACAATAAGTTGATCAACTACTTGTACTAGGTTTCACAAAGATATAAAAAGTATAAAGCCATTTGCCAATTTTTAGTGCCTTTATGAGAATAAAATAAGTAGATATTATACAAGGAAAAACTTTTGCTGCAAATCATAAATGTTGATTTCAAAAACATTTTTTTAGAAATTAGTTGAACACCTTAGAAAACTAAATTTTCAAAGGGAAATCTCCTTGGCAGATAGTTATGACTTAAAGGCAACATTTTGAGCTAGGATGGACCAATTTTATAATCTCTCAAATACTTACAAAATGACAAAAACAACCTCATGCTAAACACCCTTTACAATTCATAAGATTGGGTTTTCCACTCAAAGACCCATTGACAATTTTGCAGTACTAAAACGGCCATTGTGTTGATTGGAACTTCACTGAAAATCCCTTCAAAAAGTATGCTTTGCTTCTTGGCTTTCTTCAAAGGCTAGATCATAATATGGGACACTTAATTTAGCTTAATGCAACAATCCACAGAGGACTCCTATTCCGAAACTCGATTTCTTATCCTTCCCACACTTATGATAAAATAGCCCATTATATGAATTAAGTTTGTCATTACCAAAACTCTTAATGGGAAGTTGGGAACAACATTATTCCCCCTATTTGGTGATGATAAACTTTTACAAGGTATAAGCAAGAAAGCAAAACATTTTGAGTAAAAGAAAAAGTTACAGCCAAGAACTAGATAAGGAAAAACTTACAAAACATGAAGATGTAACTTACTAAATTTAAAGAAAACTTAAGATAGAAGCTTAATAAACATCAAAATATGAAAATTTTCAAAGTGTAACAAAAACTGCAAAAAACATGCAAGACAAGGGATTTGCCGCTACTTTTGAGATATTACTACAACACTTTACTTCTTCCATAGATTGCACTTTGTCTTCCCCCTTTTGGCATCAATTAAAAGAAATGTGCAACAAACTACACACAATATATCACTGAAGAGTGAGATAAATTAGAGTGTAATGCCAAGCACAAGCAATTTATAGCAGAATCCCATACCGAAGCATATATAGAGTCACTAAGTAAATTAAAGAGTAACAAAGCACAACTCATAAGTAGCTAATAACAATAGAAAAAGAAGTCCAACCATAATACATATGCAAAATATGATATTTAGTAGTGTATCATAGGATCATTCACACAAAAGTTAAATATTCATGAGTAGCATGCATACGTGGTTTTGAGAGGATTGGATTTCGCACAGGGAAAAGACAAGGCTATCGTTTTGGGTTAGGTATGGCATAAGGAACATAGGCTTCCATTGGAACAACAACATGAGCATCTGTGGAGGTCTGGCCATCAACTTGATAAGGAACTTGTGTTGTACTATAAGCAATAAAACAAAAACTATTTATCTCTTGATGCGCTAACCAAAACTGAAAATAGTTGTGTCACTGCAAACCACTGACTTAAAAGACGATTTCGCGCTACCTCCTAGTACAATAGACAAGAAGCGATCACCTTCCAGGATAAGCACGACGCCAGAGTTTATGTGCTCTCACAAACCCGACTGAAATTCTGAATACTTGCCCAGAAAAATAAAGAACAATGTGTAGCATTTTAGAGAAGAGAGTGAGGAACGAATTGTTGTATATTTTGGCTAAAGAAAAACCGAGTATAAATAGGCAGCAAAAGAAAAAAGGCTAGCAGAAAAGAAGGAAACTACTTGGCTAGAAAAGCGTCCAGATTAAGTCAGTTAATATAGAGCAATAATCAAGGAGAGTAACGACCAGTTATAATCAAGGAATTAATTGCTGAACACATTCTCACTTAGTCAGTAAATCCCAACAATCAAAATCGGAATAAATGTTAAGGAATATTATTCACAAAGAGAGGAGATAAAGGGAATTTGTCCAAAAAAATAAAAGGAATTTCTCCAAAAATACAAAAAGAACCCATAATCCAAATGAACAACATTACACGTTATCTACTAACATAATCCAAATTGATAACACATGTTACAAAACGCAGAAAGAAAGCCGAGCAATTCACCTTTTGAAGATTTGAGACGAAGTGCAAAACTGAGATGGATGATGAAGCTGTCATAGGCCTTTCAAAAACCACTTAACTAAACCTACTTCAATGTAGTTGAGTAAGGGTCGAATTCCAAAGAGAATGTGAGATAGTATATTGAATCACTATGAATCTAATAAGCTGAATCAAATGAAAGAGTGGGTTGAATGAACTATGGTCTAATAAACTAAACAATAAACTAAAAGTTTTAGAATTAAGCATCCTTACTAATAAATTAATGCAAACTAATCTCATTATGTTCAACAAGATAGATGCACCCTTTATCAATGCCAAGAATTTCTTTTGAACAATCAATGACTTCATCAAAATGCAATCATGTCTACTATTATGGAGTAATGCAATTTAAAAACATTTAGCATAACATCCTAAAAATCCTAGCAAAATCCGTCAACTACTTTCGTGATGACTTCTCTAACTTTAAATTAGGATTCTAAAGTCAATTAAGAGCTAACTGTCATTGCGAACCTAATCACATTCATCAAACATACTATGTCTAGTAGAATAATGTGAATAAAACCAACTATAAAATAAGATGAATGATAACGAATTAAATTGGGGATATTAATCATAACATCAACAAATATTAGGGTTCAACATAATTTTAGAATAAAAAAACTACTCATGCATTATAACAAAGCAAATAAAATAATTAATGAAAGAAAATTTGATAATATAAATTATTAAAGAGGTTAAAGGAAAAAAAAAAAGTAAAACAAAACTTTCCATGTAAACAAAGGCAAAAGTTACGTTTTTGAACTAACTCCAAAAAAAACTAACGTACAAAAGAAAAAGAACATGCAAAAGAAGATTATAAATTGTCCAGTAAAAAATGAGGAGTTTAACTAGGAGGATGACTTAAAAAAAATCATCCAAAAGCCCATCCAAAGTCATATACTCATATCCCAAGGTTTTCCCATAGGTAGGCCAATCTTCCACATATAACCCATGGAGTGACTGACCATGCCTTGTTATCTTCTAAACAATGTCCTCCCCATGGAGTGGACTTGCTTCTCATGGCTATTCCATGGAGTAAGCTGTTTTTTCACCTTTTGCATTTGAAATTTGGACTTTTGACTTCGATCATACGATGTTCAACTTGTGACACTTATCTTCAACCCCGCTTAGTCTCGTGAGTCGGATATAGCATCATTTGATCTGAATATTGTTCAAATGCACATGATCTACGCAATAAACCAAACAAAAAAAAAAGTACCAAATCCAAAGTATAAAATATATGCATAAACATCATAAATTCAGCCATGAATTACCAATAATATGCACTTAAATTAGAGGTAAAAATTGTGTAAGAACGACACTTAACAATGGAAGACAGCTAATAATAAAAGCTACGCAAAGCCATAACCTCTTTAGGATGATTAAGCAACACGGCAACTTGAGGCAACACGACCGAGTCTCCTCGTTGATCAACCGAGAAATGGCATTGAAACTAAAGCAGCGCAACGACAAGATAATTATCTGAAATCAAGTTCTGAATCCTATTAACAATGAGAATGATAAGAACATCGTCGTCATTGAGGAAGAGCGGAACAGCGAAGTACCGGTGCATACTACTGCATGTCAATGACCTCGCAATCTGTTTTGAAACTAAAGAACATAATATAAGTCAATGATATAATCTGTTTTCGAGGCAATCACCTTCAAAGGTCAGCCTTAAAAAGAGCGTTTGAGTTTACGATCAAATTATTATAGTATACGTTGAGCAGTTGGCACCCCAGCAGGTGAGCAGGGCCTACACTGCATGTCACCAAATTCTCTCGTGGAAGTGTAGCGTATATCAAAATCATCAACGGTGAAGCGAGTTGACATCTCAAAACGTGAAAAATGTCGCTCATCAAGACGCACTTAAGAAAAACGAAAATGAGTATGTAACACACAAGAACAAATATAGCAAAAGGCTCACAGTTGTAGCCAGTACATTTGAAAAGAGGAACTATATACGATGCACAGAGAAAAGCTACTGATACAATTTCATTATTACCATTATTACATCATAGATCATCAACAAGAGCACCTACTTCACATAAATAACAAAGTGTCGATCAAAAAGCACCAAAAATGTTTCTCTCAGAATATGCAAAGGGATAAAATAGTGTCCCCATATGAATAACTCGACAGGGAGATCCCAGACATCCCAAATATACACCACCATACTTAGAAGGCACTAGTTCACAAAATCGTAACCATCATGGAACAAGAATTGTATCGTAGGATCTGAATTTGAGACTGTATTCAACGCGTTTAACCCGTATAGTTGCCTGGAATCCTTTACAAGACATCATATTACCTAGTCCAACAGAAATGCCTGGAGCCAGCAGCTTCAAGCATTGCACCCTGCCTCTTCTTGCCTGCCAAAGCAAGAGAAGCTAGGTGATTGATCTCCAGTAATTTAGCCAAACAAGTCCTTGAACAAATTGGGGTTTTGACTGGTTGGAGTTACACCCATCTGTCTCACCAGTGCATCCTTCTGCAGTGCATCCTTCAGGTTAGGGCCCTTGCTTCCTTGTGAATGCAGGGCATGACCATTCTTATTGGTGTCATTAGATGACCCAATAATAAGGTTCTCATCACTGTAAGTATCAACTAGACCAGATGATGTGCTCATTGCCATGTCTTCATAAAGTGACATAAGATCAGACTCTTTAGTAGAACTGATAGAGCTAGAATTATTTGCAGATGATGCACCAGGACCTGCCACTAGAAGTCCTTCCAACTGCGTGAATGGATCGATTATTGATGAGTTACCCATGTCATCAGGTCCACCCAAATCAAGCAAGTCAGGTGGTGGAGGAGCTGGCGGTGTCATCCCTGCCACTGATTTTGTTTCTTGGGACTTCTCAATGACATGACTGGAAGCTTTTGTAGATTTATGGCCACTCGTAGAAGGCCTTTCTTCTGCTTTTGAAAGACCAAACAATGAAGCAGCAAGCTTCTGTTTCTCCGGATCAATTTCCACTGGTTGTTGCTTCTTGTAGTTATAAGAAGTATCCCGAGGTTTTGAGCTAGCGTCTGCTCCATCATGCTGTGAGACACCGTTAACAGCATTCTGAGAGGAAGAATATGAAGTAGATGGCGGAGAGGAGTAATTTTGCCGTCCCCATTTCTTTTGGACCCCATCAAGCCGTAGCTTGATTTCATTTGACCCATTATCAGCCAATGGTCTCACTGATGTGGTCTGCTGGATCTCTCGAGTGTATAATGGCTCGGGCACAGAGACAAGTTCTGTTGAAGGCGCAATTGAAACCAATGTAGGCTTTGGTTGCTCAACAGGCTTTGGAAGATCATAGGCCTCAAACCTAAGTCCATGAATGGATGGCTCATGGTGAGTTGGGCTTCTGAAGTTGCTGATACTAGGCATCCCAGAATGTTGATTCCCAGACATATAAGGCTGAGCCCCATTTTCTAGAGATTGTTGAACATAACCATTGAGGAATGAGAGGCTTTTGTCAACCTGCAGGTATCGTAACAGTTGTTACTTAGCCAAGCATAAGAAAAGAACATTGATAAAAAAAAAAAAAAAAGTCAACAGTACAAATATGAGAATTGTTGATGATACCAACGTAAATAGATAACATTAAGAGTCGAAACAATAACTATGAAACAAAAGCCAATCTCAGAAATCCCAAAGTCCTTAAAATTTTTGTGTCCTAAGATGTTGAAGACAGCCTAAGTTAGGAAATACTGTAAATAATACTATATGTCAAGGCTACATATTCCCTTCTTAGTGCTCTGGAAAGGTAACAAGTAAGCCAGGCAATCATCAGACTCAACCCATAAGCAGGTTCTTATTCCATAGTACAAAAGTTCCATCAACATTTGCAGCTCTACCAAATAACTTATCTACCCTATATGTTCAGCTGAAGCAAATCTGCCCATAATTACTCGGCCTTAATCTATCCAGACTTCCAAACTACAAGTAACGTGAACCTGATCCAAGAATCTAGAGACATAGCAAATACTGTTAACCAACAAAACTGTTTAGCTGATGTACCATGCACAGGGAAATAAAGTAAGATAATTTTATAATAAATCAATGACAGCACATAGAGCTAAATTAATGACCTCAATATCCTCGCAGCTTGCATCAAATGGGAGGATACTTTCTACAGCTTCAGAATCCAAACCAATGACAGCTTGCAATTCATAAGCACGCTGCTGCAAATCTGTTGAGTGGGACGCAGCCAATTCTTCAATCAACGACTGGCACTGAGGCAGATCAAAAAGATCAGAAAGTAAAGGATAGTTGTCATATCATATTTAGAAGTAAAATTGAATCATCAAAAGAAAAGCAAAGTCGAACAAGCCTAGTGAAATATTCTCTTTTCGCATGATAAAAATATTGCCTCAGGAGCATAAATACATACAAAGCAAGCCAATAGTTAAAAGTGATGAAGAGATGAAAGACAATGCAGACTCTACAAACAGACCATGCAGATGCATAAATTAATTTTCAATTTGCAGTGCTATGCTATACTAAATCCCAAAAGATATGTTGACTTAAGGACAAATGTCATAATGCTAAACCAAGGAGTATGTCAAAACTGGACCAAGCAGATCATTGTGCATCTGAAGAGTGACGACACTTCAAGAGATCACAATTTACAATAAAAGAAAGAGCCACCTTTGCTTCAAAATTTAGACATAAGGAGAAACATTATCCTTAATAGCACGAAAAAAATGTCACATAGTAATCATCCAAAAATTATAACTATAGCAATGAGAAGCGATCTTGAGAAGAAGGATATTAAGGAATCAACAAAATAAGAATTCTAGAAAAATAACTTTGTCCAAAAATAAATCTCCACAATACTATATCTTAGAGTTCCAAAAAAAAACTTCCTCTTTACTATGATAACATCTGCCAGGAAAATTAACGTAAATAGTCTGAACTATGGGTTTTCATACAGAAAAAGACTACACTAAGGATACATAGAGAAAATAGTAGCTGACCTATGAAATAGGGTAGCAAAACTAGAATTACTGAAGTTAAAGTTGAAAAAACAAGATCCTTATTCCAGAGTGGGAGAGATCCACTAAGGAAAGTTACTTTTTTGTTTCTTCTATAACTTTCAATGCCTAAAAGTTTAACTCCGACTTCATTAATAATCTATATTATAAACATAAGTTTTTTAAAAAAAAAAAACAAATCTCAAATTCGATTAATTTTTGTTAGATGATAGTTCAGTCTATCAGTATTTTCAAAAAGCTAATCACATAACCATCATTTTCCCAGTCTCTGCATCACATGAAACAGATTCTCCCTCTTCTCATAAAATTCCCTTTACCTTACCTCAATCCATCCAACTCCAGTTATCTTACTCTGTATGCAGATTCAAAAAGACTAAATATTCTTTAAACTCTAAAAAACTTCCCCCTTTTGTACCAATCAATATATTGAGCATACTATTATAAACTCATGACAAGTCATAATTCATTTTGGGACAGAAAGTGTGCATCCTTTATATAAGGTTAGACAGGTGGATATTCATTTCACAGCAAAAGGCCTATTGGGATAACAGATATCTAAATACCAATAGATTTCCTGGCAAGAAATGAATAAAATATTCAAATGGGATGGAAACTACCTCAGGAAGCACATCCACTTTTCTCCCTGCTGCTTTTTCAAGTGCATATATCTTCATAAGAGCTGTAAGTGCATACGCCTTCAAAATGAAAAGAGAGAAACATACAAAATTATTACATATTAAAACTGGTCGAACTCCCAAAATATTGTGCTTAAAGCATATTACGATAAACTGAATATTATTTTGACTCACCCCAATCTATTTAGTCATCAAGGGGAGAGGAGTTATCCTATTAGCAATTTAGCATAGCTGGCCCCAAGTCAGATAAAGGAGGTTAAACTGGTAGGGTGTCTAGCCAGTCAAAGACCTATAGGAGTGATATCTAAGCTAGCTGCATATGATTTACATGATTGTAAGAATTTTAGACAAAAATTTGTGTACCTATTAGCTGCCAATGCTTCTTCCAAATCTCATAATCCCTTTATTATTGATCTAGTGATCTATCACAAACTCGTAATCATCAACATAATAATCATTGCAATAAGAGACAGAAAGAACCAGTTCCAACTGGCAACCACAACTAAAACACCCTACCAAATGTCAAGTTTCATTTGCTGATCAATTTAAGTAGTCAATTATAAGACCTAGGTATCCTCACTCCTGAGCACAAATCTTAGATCTAAAAGAAGTTATATTAGCATGTCAACATAAACTTGTCAAAAGAGGTAAAGTGGTAAGTTGTGATTTCAATGCAAACATAGTTTTAGTAATCCAAAAACAATAGCAACATTCCAACACGTCCTTTCTGAGCTAAAAATTGTAGAAAAGAAAATAAATTGTCTATAAAACATTTCACATGCCTTTTTAGACATTATGAACACTGCAAAACGTCAAAGTTCAGATGTTTAAAACATTTAAACAATGCAATAATAAACACAAGAATAGAGGGTTTGTCAAGTGAAAAGAGATTCAAGACTTGAGACCAAAAGACTTGACTAGTACCTTCACTGTGTCATCAGTTGAATAAGCTTCTGCCACATCACAAAGCTTTCCAGAAATGTACGAAGCAGAATATTTTCCATAAGCAGTTCCATACTCTCCCAACACCCAACAAATAACCTGATAATGAATCATTAATAGAAAAATTTATGAAGAGGTTTCAGTCTTTCACCTTTCCACAACACAACATAAAGAAGCCCAAGGAAAAAATATGCTAGAGCAGATGAACTGATAACACGGAAAGCTTACTTGAAGGAATGTTGATGGCAGCTTTGGCTCACCAATAATTCGCAAATATGACTCAACCTGCAGATCCGAAACAAACATACAGAACTTGATAAGCTTCCAAATACAAGCCAGTATAACTCATAAATGAGATAAAAATGCAATTCAATATATAAAACTTTTCACCAAAAAAATGAAGCATATTTTGTGCATTGATCACGCCATCTTAAAATTTACTTCAGATCCCAAAAGCTTTTACACCTATCCATCAAGTGATCTAGAGAAGAAACACAATTATACTCCCAACACCATGACCTTTTAAAATGGAGAGGCTAACACCAAACTAAAAATGTTAAACCCAACCAAATGAATCCTCTATCCACTTAGTTTCTTAGGGGGGAAAGCAATTTGACTATGTGTATCAAAGCAGATCCTAGCTTAATTCATATAACCTCTCCAATTTACACAGTAGACCCTGATCTAACACAACCTCAGCAGGCATATATTCAACAATTGGATGTGAAAGAGAAGAAAGAGGTGTAATGTTGAGAGGATATATTTTGCTAATTAACAAAAGGAAAGTGAGCTCATCAAACACCACACAGATACAACTAAGCACTAGATTTTAGTTACAGAAAAAGATGTTTCAAGCACTTACCATGCATTTCAAAAAAGAGAATGTTAGCTACAAGGATCAAAGTCTCTCTTGAAGCCAAATTAGCACAACCAAAGACAATTGTTTCATTTCAGCTACTTTGACCCTCACCTCTCATTCATAGAAGGAAAGAAAAAGATTTCAAAGAAACACTTTGTTGAATTTAGTGTTACTGTTCAAAATAATAAAGTTCCAAAAAACATGACCAGGAGTAACATAAGTGGAGGGGACGCATAAATAGGATATTGATAAACATAGAGCAGTCAATTTGAACTCGCCCAAAAGGAATTATTGTGGACATCAATAATAGGAATATATCCACCTTATATAAGAAGTGTTTGTCATCAACTTTCCGCTGGATAAGTGATGTCACGAGCAAAAGGAGATATTCAGCAGGATGGCAGTACTTGGAACACAATAACAAGCAGGGCTTCCTTTGTCTAAATGAAAAAAATTACGCTAAACACTAAAAATATAAAACTAATAGCATTAAGTAAATATTCCCAATTCTAAAAACTTTTCTGTATTACAAAAATTTTATTATTTATGACCAATATATGATGTACAAACTAAAGAAAGAACTTATACTGAAAAAGATGGACAAAGAAATGGATAGACTAGCCCACTCGTTAATAAGTAGCAGGTCACAAAATTGTATTCAAAAACACTATTTTCTTAGATTATTTCAAACCAGTTCAATATATTTTTAGTTTTTATCTTATGCCACTGAGATTGAAATAACAAAACTAAAAGGATATAGTCCCAACATAAAAACTCTCAGAAGACATGTTAGGTGAGTTCTATTCACATATACAGGCAGGGTATGAAAATTAGTTGAAGGAGAAACAATAGAAGGAGAAAGAATAAAGTCAGTCATAGAAACCCACAGCAGATAATCTGAGTTGACCATCAGCGGTATCATCATCCTCTCCAAATCCTTCGGCAATCAAACGCATTAGGTTGTGGACCACCTTAATATTTACTAAATCGCCTGCATGCTCAAATACTTTGTTCATTGTCTGAAGAGAGCCAAAAACAATGTGAGATTAGTAATGCTGACTACGCAGAAGGCACGAACTATTAAAAATGTGCATACCTGAATAAACCATTGATTACTTGGGGCAAATTGCTCAGCAAGTTCAACACACCGTGATGCAATTTCAGTTTTGTAATGATTATCATTTATACTTATCATATACTCGATCATGCGGTCAACAATCACTTCCACATTAGAGGACTTGGTCATCTTATAAAGTAGTTCAAATGTTTTTCGCTTGAGGGAATCATCCGGATCCTGTATATCAAGGTCAGCAGAAATTTGAGTTAGGTAGTGACCAAATTCAATAGAAAGAGGCAGCCCTATTTAAATGTAAAACATCATGAATTGCTCTCGTTAATTTTTTTAAAAACCATGGTAACATGACCCCTTTATTAACTAGTGGTTATATTAGCTGCCGCACATAAACATGAACTGCTCTATCATCTACTGTTTTAGAGGATATAGAATTAGCCACCAGATAACATGACTACTAGTGACACAGAAATTCAACTAAGTATAATTAACAGCAGTACATTTTGAAGGACAGCAAAGAGAAGGCCAATGGGCAGCTTAAGTATTCTGACATTGCTCCCATTCTTCTCAGAGCATTTTCGATGCAGTAAGGGGATCACAAACAAACAAAAAAAAATGTTCCTTAGCTAAAATAGGTTCTTTAAACTTAAAAATAGGAACCAGAAACAGTATACCAATAAAAAAAATCAATTATTTCGACTGAAAAAAAAGGAAAACAAAGAAAAAAGAACCACTACACATAAGAAAAAATGTCTTCAAGCAGAAGTTCTCACCTCCAAGCAATCTATCACGGCCAATTGGTGTTGTTCTGCAACTTCCGGGCTTAGCTTTATCAATCGACCAAGGGCATCAATGCCCATGTATTTTAAATTGTGACTATCACTCTGCTCATTAGGTAAGAGAAGTTAACAAATATCATGAAAACACAAAGTAATCAGTAATAAAACTCCAACAAATGACACGTCAGATATATATACCTTCAGAAACCTTGATATTGCATCAGCTGCAGCTTCCAATAATTTTGTATTGGGATGTATAGCAGAAGCGCAGCATACACTCTCATATAGCACAGCATTTCCTATGTTGCTAGATGAATCAGACTTCCTGATTAGGTCACCAAGAACAGTATACATCTGTTCACTGGCATGCTTGTCACCACTACCCAACAATGCCAGAATTTTGAGCAACTTAATCTGTATAAACAAGGAACAACACAAACCATCAGAAACACGTGGATTTTAGGCCATTTAGGGATTAATATAAAAGAAAGAAGCAAGGTTCAACTTTTAGCAAAGATCACCAAATGACCATAACGTCTAAGAACCACATAAGAAAATTACTATACTTTCTCCATTTCTTAAATATTGTACTGTTACCCTTTTAATGAAGTTTCATATTGGTTGCAATATTTCCTTAGTCGATCATGACTTCTCTCTACGTCTCTCATCACATGGACCCCTTTTTTTGTATCTCCATCTTTCTACTCACTGCACAGGATCCTAAAATACCACATCGCCTACATTCCAGGTCAGCTAGCTGAAGGGGGTCAGTTGTCACCAATACAATGCAGCCACAGCTGCTATAAGACAAGCAAAGTAAACTGCACTCCAACACCAATAGATGACAAGGATCATAAACTTTATACACCAGAAGCAATCCATTAACAGTGTGCATTCTCCAATCACAACCAATTCCTTGACAAATTAACCAACTTCTGACCTAACTTTGCGTGATACTAATATGACCCTACTGCTAGCGTTGAACCTTAAACATGTACCACAGCTCCAAAAATATATTTAAGTTGATCCCATTGCACTAATGACAGATTTGACAGCCAAAGCCATAGCAATTCCAGTATAAAGAGAGGGAGAGAGGAACAATAAACAATCTTGAGTGGAATTCATGACATAGGAGAATTACAATAAAAAATCATAGAAGGTTGTCATATATAGAAGTAATGCAAATTTTCAAAAAACGATGCATTAGGCAAGTGATGAATCAACAAAAACAGAGGGAGTAAATATCACGAATTCAAAGATTCAAGCCAAGCCACCCTTCCCTCCATCCATAGATCATCTTTAATGTTCCACCAATGCTAGCATTCACACACTTTTGTCAATATTAGGGATTAGCTTATCAGTTTTTGTGCAAGGTGCTGGTAGGTCAAAAGGCTTATAGGTACTTGCTTAATCATATGTAAATGCATGTGACTTGAAATTTTACAGAAATAAAGTTAGAACTAAGGTAACACAGTGTAAACATCAAAAAAAGACAATAGAGTTACTACCACAGTCTCTTATTGTTTGCAACATTTTCTTTTTTGCAGTTTCAAAAATAAAATGATCAACATCTTCAGTTACGTGATTGCAATTTGCAAATATTATAAATATTAAAAGTAAATTGTTCCGGACAAATCCAACGAAATACTACATGACTATATTTTATATATCAATCAAAGTGGATGAAATTTGGCTCAAAAACATTGTGTAGCAAATATAAAGAGGCAAGAAATATTTAATTCCTGTATAATAATTCTTATCATGTACCGGTTTCATTTCCTAAGTTTAGTCCTTTGCATTGGGTTTAGTTTTTCTTTTCATAAATAAATTGTTTTCTTACCCACCAAAAAATTCAGGCATGTCTTTGAATTTTTTATTCTCTATTAGGAAAAGATGCAAAATTTGTAAACAGCTCTTCTTCACCATGAGCCTCAGCTCCAACAAACTTTGACACAGTCTGTGATTTATAAAACTTACCACATAGGGTTCTCACAAGCTATAAGCTTTAGCAAACACAGACAAAGAGTTAAAAATAAGGTCTCCAAGCATAAGAGAGTTCAAAATTAAATACCTGAATAAATGGAGCAGGCATCTGATGATAATCATAGCTTTTGGGCAATCTTCTTTCTGCTACTTGTTTTAGAATACTCACAAAGCTTCCAACTAAATCTTTATAGGAATTAGCATCTATTGTTATCAGATCAAAAAGAGGACAAAGTGCAGCTCCCATGACTGAAGGGTCATTATCAGAAAGCTTCTGCAGATTACAAAACAATATGTAATGTAATTCATATTCCAAAACAAAGGCAGGCAAATAAGAGCATTAGAGCAAGTAAACATCAATCACAGCAGATTGAAAATCCTCCAAAAGGCATGACCATCACTAGACACTCAGGCAGGCGCTTCACTGTGTATCAATCATGCATCTATTCAACCAACATAACAAGTCCAGACTAAAACCAGCAAAAAACTGTTAACAAAATCATTATCTGAATAATCTAGAGATATTACCAAAACAAGGAATCCTATACCATGTACACATATTCTCAACCATGAATTTGTACCATTAACAATTCCAGGTTTTAAGACATTGAAACATGATAGGATAATCAAGAAAAATAGGAATACCGAGAAGGTAATATGTCAAATATAAATTTTTAAAAAAAATTCCTGGCACCAGTGTTTTTCCAACTTTGATGACTTAGAGAATCAA
The DNA here is from genome assembly GCA_026401315.1 of Dysphania ambrosioides. Classification (NCBI taxonomy): domain Eukaryota; kingdom Viridiplantae; phylum Streptophyta; class Magnoliopsida; order Caryophyllales; family Amaranthaceae; genus Dysphania; species Dysphania ambrosioides. Next base: position 15,274,784 of record CM048663.1, read on the forward strand.
CCTGTGCTCAACTTGGATTCTTGGTGGAGTTTGTTAGAACAATAAGACCTCTTCTAATAGTAGATTCCTGGGAAAGCTTATATTATAAAGTGCATCATCATTCCCTCCAAGTTAAGAACCAAATTTTGGTCTCAATTCCATCCTTAGATTATATTACTAAATTACCACCAGGATAACCCTATGATTGCCTCATCCCTGTCACAGTATCTCATTAAGTTTCACACACACAAAAAAACAGTAATAGAGCTAGAATTCAAACCAACTCAAATAAATAAATCAACAGGATATCATGTAGCCACCAAATGCTCACCCAAACTAAAACCCCAACCAGAGTTCACTCTCAAACACAATCTTTCAACGCAAAATTCAAAAATAGCACGGAAATTGAATATCTGAAATAAATTTGACCCGAAACCGACCAAGCTCAACCAATGTATTTAAAAACATGAGGCGATAGGAGTCCTACTACACCTAGGCATGCTTTCGGTGCACCTTACATCATCATATTGGCACACTATATAAAAATTTTAAAAATTTGAGTGATGTGAACCTCAAGTTGCACCTCAGTGTGCCTCTGTATGCTTCTTTGAATGTGCTTCCCTTGACCATAAAAACGCTTTACCACTAGCACCTTAGTGCTTAGGGGAGAATTTTCATACGCCGAGCTCAAACATGCACCAAACCCAAACTTAATTGACCTGAAGCAACCTTGTTGACAGGCATAGATTATTGAGTCATGGACTTTGCAAGAAGGGTGATAAGGAACTATGGGATATTACAGAAGTAGGAACCTTCAAGATGTTTAAATCCTTCAACTAACAAATGCATAAAACCTACTAATCCTATGTGGCTATGTGGTGGAAACTCTACCTTGAATAGATACCCCAAGTACTACAAGTGTTCAAAACTAATACCTCCATCCCAAAATGTCAATCCTTCATGAAAAAACCAGCTCTCTATGGGAATTCAAAATCAACTAGGAACACATTGAACTATATTGTTGCAGCTTATGACAAAATATATTTTCCATTACTAGTAATTCAGTTGAAGTTCAATGAAGATGAGTAGAAAAAGTTAGAAGGAATCTGATTCATTTTTTAAGAACCTAAGAAAATAACAGTATTGTTGGCATTTAATCTCAGAAGTCGACTAAAATTTGGAACATGGAATATACAATAGGGTCATATCATTAGTACAGAGGAACAACAACAATAAAAGATATCGAGTTTTGCAAAAAACATTTAATACTAATAATTATGGACTAATTTTTATCCAATTACAAAGACCACCAAGGTATCTAGGAGTCGTAACTTAGGTACTCTATGAATCCTTATTGTCCGTTTTGACGACGTAAATTCTCTTCATAATATAGAACTTTCACACCAATCACTCTTGTAACGAATTGAAGATCAAATGGAATGTCATATAGTTATACATAAATTCATCTCAAGGGTAAAGCACAACTATCAAATTTATTTTGAAGGAAAAACCTTCACAGAATACTTCCTCATAGAGCCAATATGTGGCTTTTTTCTTTCATAAATTTCCCTTTTCTCCAGCCTTCAGAAGAACTTGGGCCTTTTTGTTGTCAGACAGCCCTCTTCCTATAAAAAAAACTATTTGTTTCTCTACATACAAGTAATAACACACTAATAATAAAGTCTGCCAGCATGAACCAACATTACAGCACATATGTGTCCAACATAAAACACTTCCTCTTTACAATTTAATCTTTTGGACATTGACAACTAAACATCCACCCTGTACCCTTTGCATGATATTAGTAGCAAAGACTTGAGTTCAGGCATGGTTGGTAGTCTTATTACCCAAGGATAAGATTAATATATCAGAAAATTAAGCAGGTTATGTCAAGAAAGAAGACAGTTTTACTGCAATCTACCTTCTATTACACCACTACGTATTCAATTGTTACAATTTACCAAGCAGAACGATGATCCATCATCACTAAACCCCGTGTTTTCCAGCATATATAAGGCCTACTAGCTCTTCATGCTTAAGGGGGATTTTTAGTGATTCATATATGTAGCTAATGTAGGTGCAAATTCTTTTAAAAAATAAGACTTAGAAACTTGGTGAAGCTTCTCTATTAGGCTCATCAACAGATTCAACACAACTAACATATTCTATAAGCTTATATAGCATAACCTGGGGGTCCATTTCTTTTCCACACAATCATTCCCTCATAGACCAAAGCATACAAAATCCCACTATCTCATATCTCCAACACTTAGTTTCACACAACAGCCTCAAAACCAACCAATACAAAAATATTCTCAGATTTCAGTCCGTAAAGAGAGTAGTAATACGGATAATTGTCTTCATGATGCTATACCTTAATTAAATACCTAAAGCTCTTAACTGAGAACTTCAGCAGAAAAACTCTAGCCAAAACATCTACATAATTATAGCTTGTCCTTGCCATGTCCTGGTGCTTCAATTACAATAAAAGCTTAAAAATTCATCCACAGTTTCAAAATCACCCTTCATCTGTCCAAACATTGGACAAAGATAACACTCCAGAATGCTCTTTACACTGAATCTATCTCCACGACAAGCCAAATACTCAGTTTGGCCCCAAATTCCATCAGCCACATTCCTTCCATTCTAAAAGGTTATTGAATTATTAATATCAATCAACAAAATCATCGCGTACAAATCTATTCTGAGAACAAAATGTCACTACTCTAAAGTAATATAAACTTAAATCTAATTTCAATTATCCAGCGCAAAAGTGGCACATCATATGCCAGTATCTGAGGATCAAACTCTCCTAATCATATTTGATTAACGAGGCTACAATCGCCTCCAATTCTGAAAACTGGAACTAAGTTCGCTCTCGCTTCACATAATTAATATCACAATGCATATATAATCAAGCAAATTTAACAAAATACGCATAATTTAAACAATGCAGACAGAAAACCCCGCAATTCACCTTGCGAAAATTCGAGATGAGGTGCGAAACCGAGGACGGAGACTGCTGATAAAACCTATGCAAAGCCATAACAGCCTTCTTCTTAACAGCCTCCTTAGGATGATTAAGCAACTCAACAACCTGAGGCAGAACCGCCGGAATCGTCTCCTCGTTAATCAACCGACAAACGGCATTCAGAGCGGCGCAAACGACGAGATAATTATCCGATTTCAAGTCCTTCTGAGTCGTATTAACAATGAGGATGATGAGATCATGGTCGTCATTAAGAAACAGCGTGACGGCCAAGTAACCGGTACGCTTGAGAAGGATGTTATCGTCGTGAGTCATCTTGACGGCATGGATGTACCCGAAGGAGGCGTCGTGGCCGAGCATCTCGACGTAGACGAGGCGGATGATGAACTCCTTCATCTTGCGTTTCGGGATGTCGGGTTCGGTGATGCGGCGTTTAAGGGTTTCGATCTCGTGGAGGACGATGCGGTCTTCCTCGGCGCGGGATCGGGCTTCGCCGATTGATTTGACGAGATCTAGGAATTCTTTGGATTGGCCGAAGCCGCCTTGGGATCCCATTGCGAGCTCCCTGCCGATGGTTTTGAGCTGCTCCATGAGGGAGTGATCGAGAGGGGCAAGGTTCTGGTGGGAGCGAGATCTGATGACGAGACAGTGAATGAGGAAAGCGGTTGTCAGGTGTGGTGATTTGTATTTTTGTACTCTTATTATTCAATGTGGTTTGGACGTGTAATGTAAAATGTGGGAGAGTGGTGTTTGCTCAATCCCCCAGTCCCCAACCCAAACTTGTAAACGTACTTTGCCCCTTTTTCTATTATTATTATTATGACATATTTTTTGATATATTCGTTTTAATATATTTTTTTTAAATATTAGTTTTTTATAATTTTCACAAATACACAATTGAAAATATTTGATTTTTAAGTTTGTACAGTAACTTGGGTCAAAAATGAATGGGAAGCACAAAAAGAATTAGATGGAGTATAAAACTATAAACACTAGTTTTCAAACAAAAAAAAAAACTATAACACTAGTTTTCAAAAAAAAAAAAAATATAAATGCTAAGAACTTGTATGATGTACATGTCTATGTGTATAAGCACATCCCTGGAATGAGGCGAGCGGGGAAGGTCGTCAAGGGAAAGGTCTAGATTTTTAAATTTTTTTTTATAAAAATAAACATAACGTGTCTCTTCTACTCCCGAAAATACCTTCTTTAAGAAGCTTATAAGAGAAATTTTATAATTCCAAACAACTTTAGTGGGTAAAGTAGTCAATATACATCCTATGCTTAACTGAAGCTCCATGTTCCAATGTTCCACCATTCTTTCTCTCTATTATTTCACCGAGAACAAACTGTGTTTTTTTCGATTATCTTAATTTGTTGATGAATTGAGATAACTTTGGAGATGGAATTGTTAACGACAATCCCCACGCACAATATTCGAATTAAAAAATTGCACAAGTTTTGTTCAAGTTAACTATATTTATATTGATTATTCACTTGAGCGATTAAAACTTTTTGGTAATTTGAGTTTCGTTTCAAATTTTTTGAATTCGATGATGACATTCAACGTTTTTTGATAAATGTAAATTTATTTCAATTTTAATATTTTTATATTTAAATTAATTTTGATCATTCATAAATTTGTTGAAGGTTATTCATTATCCGACGATTTTGAAGGTTGTTGATAATTTATTTATAATTTTATCATAACAATGAAGATTTTGCAAAACAATATTGTACCAAAGTTGCATTTCTATATAGTATGGTTAACAATAAATTGTATTTAAATGTGTGTAGGACCTGATTTGCAATCGACGACTACCAATCAATTGACGAAATCCCACGATTTAATCTTACGTGACCTTTTATTTTATTTTTTAAAAATATGTAAAGTCGTCACCTTATTTTTATCTGAATAAGGATGGTTTTATATTTTTCTTATTATTTTGTTTTACCCTTTATGAGTTGTCTCTACGTGATTGATTCATAAAATGTGTGTGCCCAAAAAAAAAGACTAGTCTAGAAAAATATGGGTTCAAAGTCTAGGTTAAGAGAATCGAACGTATGGAACTCGTCTTCTCTTTTGTTTTAGAAAATGGGCTCTAACTTGTACATTATTCTTATTCATTAATTTGACTATGGCTATTTTTTTAGAAATAAATTTAAGCACATAATTTAATGTTGTTAAACACATGCAAGTGTACGAGGTTTATTATACCCAACTCATGCATTGTTATTGATGTGTAGTAGGTTTAAACACTAAAGTTGCACTATGTACCGATCATAGTGGGATTCTGAATCCATTCACGGATCAAAACCATCGTAGTTCGACCGAATACCATATCTTAAAATGACCAATTTTACTATGATCCAGAGTTGATAAAGGAGTAGAGTATTATTGGTCTCAAAATGAGCTTGGAAAGGAGTTCACTCGTAATGTTGAAGCAATCTAGTTGAAATGAGGTAATTACCTCAGTTTCAATATTAATAAAAATTTGCATATCAATTGATGACTATACAAGGATTATAATGATATTTGAAGTTATTCACTTAACTATCTTACTTGAAATAAGGTAATTGCCATATTAGCAATAACCACAATGGTCTTTTGAAGAAGACTATTTTTGGTAAATTGTCTCTCAATTTATGACTATACAAGGATTAGAATGATATTCGAAATTATCACTTAATAATCTCACTTGAAATAAGGTAATTGTTATATTAGCAATAACCACAATGGTCTTTTGAAGAAGACTTTTTTTGGGTAAATTGTATCTTAATTGACAACTTTACAAGGATTAGAATGGTATTTGGAATTATCACTTAATAATCTCACTTTATGGGTAATCACACTTAAAAGAAGATCTTGTAAATTAATAGACTTAGTATAATTAGGCACTTGAAATATGATATTTGTTAGGCCTTGTTTCCCAGGTAATAATTTGTTATATATTTAATTCTTATTAATTAATCATCAGAAATTTTACTATTAAAGACTTTTACGGAGAAATTTCTGATCTTGACCTTGAATTTAATTTAAAATTTAGGCCGCCCACACTTTATGACTTAACTTTAAGCACTCAGCATGCGTATAGTTGATTATTCATTGTTTTTTTTTTGCCGAAAATTAATCTAAAATTTTACTCAAAGATTTTTTATAGTTAGTGTAGGTGAAAAGTAGATATTTGAACTATAACTCATCACATTAGTTTAAAATAAAATATTTATTATTAAGTAAGACTTTTATGAAAGCACTTATTTAAAGGGGAATTGACTTGATTTTTTTTTTTACTTATATGGGCAAGTTGTTATTAACTCCAAACTTGACTAACCAAACAAGTAGTCGATTAGAAGAGAATATTTGGAAATCATGTCTATAAATTTTTTTAACAAACTACTTCAGAATAATTTTTCCTAGTGATGATAAACGCATGAGAACTATAAAATTGATTTAATTCATTTTGAAAACCCATATGAATGATTTTATGCGGTCTTAATAATGGATAGCCATGGATTTAATTCTATACATTGATGATGGAAGTGTTTAAGGGTACTTAGCTTAAGCCATTTTTTGAAGTTAAATAAACAAATATTATTTTATTAATTTTATGATTTAGCTAGAGCATCAATGATCAAACATTGAGTTTTATGAATTTCATAATTTTCTTATGCTAGACAACTTATTGTGCTGATTACTATAAAAAAAACTAATTAATGAGAGTGCAATCATACAAAACATAACTCTGAAGCCTCTCTAGTTCCTATAATCTTACCATAGGGTTGGTTTTCTAATGTGAAATAATCATAAAATTATGGGCTAATAAAGCACCTAATTATTGATTATTCCATTTATACGTCCTCAAACAAGTGAGCATTAGTAAATTGGATATAAAAAACTATACATTGAACTAGAAGTAGCTAACTTATTAATGATTTTTCTCCTATGAAAAGGTGATTGATGAAATTATTTTTATCCAACTGAACGATATATTAAACTGACTTGTAAAATTTATATATATTTTTTAGTCTGAATAATGAGAAAGTTCTAAAGTTGCAAATGTAAGTAGATTTTTTTTTTAATTTTTGGATTTATGAGAAATATTAAGAACTTAGATTAATCTTGTAGGATTTTTTTTTAGAAATTCTTTCCGTAGTGTATAGAGATATTTTGAGAGTGTTCTCTTTTCTTTCTTTTCATCCTTCCTTTTGGTCTCAAAACCTAAGGTATTTATAGAGTTAAACGGGAAAGATTTTTGTAAAGTAAAAAAAAGGATTATGGCTATCACTACTTTTGTTTTACATATTCTTATTTGAAACAATGATTTCTAAAAAAATAGTAGCACAGGAGTTGTCGAACTCTTGTCTACACATTATCGTTGGTTGAATCCCACTATCAAGAATTGGTTTCTAAAAAATGTAGCATAAGAGTTGTCAAACTCTTGTCTACTCATTATAATCATGGTGTATTAGCGCAAAAATCAACAAATGTGAATTGACGGAACCATGCATGTGTGTCCTATGTTTCTATTGTACATCCGACAAATTAATTAGAATGACCCATGGATGGAACAATGCAGTGGACATAGAAAACATTTACTTTTTTTTTACTCATTTTATCTTCTTGTGCCTGACTATAACAATAACAATAACAATAAAGTTGGCATCAAGTCCACAAGATAAAGGTTTTTACAATTGCTTCTAGAAATCTTATATTTTTTTATTATTGATGTGAAGGGAATTATTGGTGTCTTGAAATAGGGGTGCTTATCGACTCGGTCAAAGCTATACTCGAGTGGACTTGATTTGAGATTGAAATCGACTCAATAAGTTAACGAGTCGAGTTGAGCAAAGTCAAGCTCAAATCAAAAAGCTTGTGAGAAACTCGAATCAAGATCGTTATAAGCTCAGCTCGAAAGCTCGTTAGAAGCTCGGCTCAAAAGCTCGTTAGAAGCTCGGCTCAAAAGCTCGTTAAAGCTCGTTAGAAGCTCGGCTCAAAAGCTCGTTTGAAGCTCGGCTCGAAAGCTCGTTTGAAGCTCGGCTCAAAAGCTCGTTTGAAGCTCGTCTCGAAAGCTCGTTTGAAGCTCGACTCAAAAGCTCGTTTGAAACTCAATTCGAAAGCTATTAGAAACTCTACTCGAAAGTTTGTTAGAAGCTCGACTCAAAAAGCTCATGTGAAGCTTATTTCTTTTGTTATATTCATAAAATAATATATTTTTTTATTAATTTTATTTTTCCAACAAAAAGTACAATTTTTATTTATACAAAATTTTTTCATTCTCAATATTTAGGAAAAATATCAAATATCATATAATTAATATTTAAACTAGAATGAGGATCATTAAGTAAACCCACGAACTAAAGCTGTCAATTTGGGTGCTCCAGTCAGGTTCGAATCAAGTCATGTCGGGTTTTACCGTTGCAGGTCATATTGGGGTCAGGTTATATCAAGTTAGGTTTTTATTGGATCAAGTTCAGACTTAAACTCGGGTTAAACTCGGATTAAGTCATGTCAGATTATTTACTCTTTCAACTACAGGTCGTGTTTGTTCAGAAAATTTGGGTCCAGTTCAATTTCAGGTTTAGGTTGTACTAATTTATGTGTGAGCTGGTTTTGTGGTAGCTAATTTTGGGGATATAGGTCATATTTAAGTTGGATATTATTGGATCGAATTTCATTACTAATACTGTAATTCATTTATAATATGTAAAGTAAATTAAAAAATATACAACACAAGCAAATACCATAGTTTTTTTATTTATCTATTTTTTTGCTTATTATATTTGGGCTTTTTTAATATTAGCCTTGATACTACTCATTCGGATTAGACTATCAAGCTCGAATCACAATCCTGTCGGATGTATTACAATATCCAAATCCGACCCATCTCCTATTCGGAGTCGAAGTTTTTTTATCGAATTTAGAGTCAGAGTTTTTTTAAATGAGTTTGGATCAGAGTTTTTCTTTCGGATCGAATCGAACTCGGTTCGGATTCGGTTTGAATTATCATTCCTAGGTTTGCCTTATCCTGATAAGAGTATTATTGGTATTCTCTTTAAACTATAGTATATGATAGTGATTTTCCCTGAAAGATAGCTAGCAAACTACACCCTCTGTCCCAATTTATATGCTACGTAGCATTTTACGGGTTTTAAGGTTTCTAATTGAGTGGTGGTGGACCACCTTTAAATAGTACAAAATGGAAAAGTAATCAAATTCAATTAGATATAATTAATTTGAGGAGGGATAATTTTAGCCCCATATGAAACCAAGAGTATTTGATTGAATTTTCAAACAAAGCCAAAATTTGGCTCCAAAAATTTGCCTCCAATATTTTTACAGCATTTATCAACCACTACACCTCCTTATATATAAAATCTCATTTATGAGACAACCTCATTCCCACAATTAATAGAGCTTTAACGGAATTTAAAAAAAAAAGAATAATACATCCATTGAAGTAGAGGGCCAATAGAGGGATAATGAAGCAAAAGGCCACCAGACAGTGAGGTAGAAGGCCAGTAGACAGTGAAGTAGAGGGCCAACAACCAATGAAGCAAAGGACTAGCAGAGGGATATAAAAATATCACCCTCAGTATAGCGTAAATTGCTTCATCATCGGGTGATTAATTACCTTGGGGATTGGGACTCCTCTGAGGAATTTGTTGGAAAACTCTAAGTCGCATCATGTCAACACATAATGTGGCTGACAAAGTATCTAAGAGCAAGCCAACGTGTTCCTCTTCAAGCCTACAACCCATTCAAGCTACTATATAGAGTGAACCAGTATCAAGCTCATTAATAGACCTTAATGTACCGGTACAATGAGAAGAAGTGGAATACTTCTTCATTGATCACTCAATTACAGAGATGAAGGAGTTAGTATCAAAATAGGAGGAGCTGGTTGAGGCTATGGGAAGGAAAACAAGTTGTCGTGTACTTACTAATGTAGAGAGAACAATTGTTGTTAAGAACTTACTGAAGACTCTACCTTGATTACTAATGTTTTTATGTTTAATGATGGAAGTCAAAATACAAAGTCAAATAGAGTTGAAAACATGATGGAAACCAAAATGCATAGAGTTGACAATGTGTTAGAAGTAATGGAAGCTATAATGCAAAAGCTTTATGCATTCTGTCAAAGGACGAGAATAACTCTTGAGCCACGTCTTCAAAAGCTTGAGCCACGTCTTCAAAAGCTTGAGCCACGTCTCAAAACAGTCAGCAAAGTTTAAACACTTTGTAAAAGGATAAGAATATTCTAATTGCATATCTTGTGTTTTATCCTTTCCCTATTTCACTTATTTTATGCTCTAACCTAACTTATTTATACATGATTTTACTGTCAAAGATATATCTTATTTTCAGCAAATAAGTGATGCTCATATATGTTGAAGATTGTTCAAGTTAATTTTGGTAAATACCAAAATTCAAGCATTGTGGTTATGGAAGACGAAATCTGTTTTGAAGCTTCAAAGTGCAGCAAATAAAGTGGAAATAATCTTGCTGTAATATATTCAATGATATCAATCTTCTACAGCCAAAATGAATTATTCTCTACAACCACATTGGAGGAAATATTGCTGAAAGTATTGAAGGCAAATCAGATTTTCAGCAGCTTATTTTGAGCCTCCTTTCAACGGCCTGAAATCAAGTTCAGTATATATTCCAAGCTTTGAAGCTGAAGAAAGCGAGAGAGACAACGTGAGACACAACGAAACAAAAAGTAAAGAGTAGAAGCTTTAATCGTGAATTTCAGTCACAAGCACATCATCAAAGCTTCATTATTTTCTCTCTAGTTCCATAAACTTTTCTTGTATTTAGATTGAGAGAAAATCAAAGTATAATCTCTTGAGCGTTTAAAAGAATTCTTTTTAGAGAGTGTTATACTAAGAGTATACCCATAATACTCAAACGTATAGAAAAAGAGAGAGCTTTTTATTACTAGGATCTGAGATGCTAAAGTGTAGCTGGGGTGCTATGGAGTAGAAGATGGGGATTAAGATCTTTTAGGGTGCTTTAGATCTCTAAAGGAAGTAATAAAAGAGCGAGTTAAATCCTAAGGGTTGGACAACCCTAGGCGGAGACGTAGGCAAATTAGTTGCCGAACTTCGTATCAAATCTCCGTTTTATGTCTCATCTCATTTCTGCCTTCATTGCTTAAGTTTTATGTTTGCTTCGCTCATCAATCAAAGCAGCGAACAGTCAAAGCCTGAGTAAAAGCCTTTGAAACCAATTTCAAGGCTTTGACGTCCAGTTTCAAAGATAAGCCTTAACGCTTATATTCCGCCTTTGAAAGTCAGTTTAAGACCTTGAGATCCTGAACGCGAAAATCGGTTATACTCTATTCACCCCCCCCCTCTAGAGTATAATTAATCATATTCCATCTCCCTATTGATTTTTCAATTGGTATCAGAGCTAGACTCACAAGGAAAAGATTTAATCATCTGTGAGGAAAAATGAATTCAATAGGTGATGGTGGTTTTGCTCAAGGAAGGTCTACCAATCGCCCTCCTCTATTTTGTGGTAATAATTTTGCCCATTGGCGTTCATTAATGCAAATGTTTGTGATTGATCAAGATTTGGAACTCTGGGATATTATCAAGAAAGGTCCTAGGGTGCCAATGAAGACTAATGAAAGCGGCACAATGGTTCCTAAAGAAGATGATGATTTTACGCAATCGGATTTGGAAAGTGTTGCTAAAAACTATCGAGCCATGAACCTTCTCTACTGTGGTTTAGATGCAAATGAATTCAATAGAGTTTCTGCATGCAAAAGTGCTAAAGAGATAAGGGATAAATTGGTGGTCACATATGAAGGAACGAGTGAAGTCAAAGAAAGTAAGATAAGCATCTTTCTTCGACAATATGAGTTGTTCAAAATGACGCCTAATGAAACCGTGAAAGAGATGTTCACAAGATTTACCCAAATAGTGAACAATCTGGATTCTCTTGGTAAAGTATTCACAAATGAAGAAAAGGTGAGAAAGATTCTACGGTGTCTTCCAAAATCAAAGTGGGGTCCGAAGGTAACCGCGATAGAAGAAGCTCAAAATTTGAGAACATTGCCTTTGGATGATCTTCTTGGAAAATTGATCACACATGAGATGTCTCTTAATGAAGAAGATGGTGAACCAGCATCTTCAACCAAAAATTTAGCTCTCAAAGCAAAGAGAGAAGAAGCTACAACGGACAATGAAGATAGTGATGATAGTGATGATGAAGATCCATTTGATCTCATTGCTAAAAGTCTTGCCAAGATTTTAAAAAAGAAGAAGAATTTCTCAAGAGGGAGAGAATATCATTCAAATAAAGGTAAGTCATCCAACTCCGTGAATAAAGTTAATACACTAACATGCTATAAATGTGGTGAAACAGATCATTTAGTGAAAGATTGCCCTCAACGAAAGAAGAAGCCTTACCACAAAAAGGACTATAAGAAGAAAGCTATGGTTGCTTCATGGAGTGATTCAGATTCATCTAGTGACTCAAAAGATGAACAAGAAAACCTATGTCTTATGGCTAGTCAAGATGATACAAAGAAAGAACATCTTGAGGTAATGGTGAAAAATTTAATCTCAAGTCCAATTGATGTTCTGTCCGAATTCTTGCAAAATATGATTATAAATGAAGAGAGTTTGATTCTTGAATCCAAGATTCTCAAGGAGAAGCTAAACCAACAGGTAAGTATTTCTGAAAGTCTCACTAAGGAACTAACTGATCTCAAAGCCTCTCAGTCAGCTTTTAAACTCAGGGTTCAAGCCTCGGAGTCATCCTTTGACACCCGAGTCAAGGCCTTGAACACTGAAAACATTGTTTTAAAACGAAAGCTCACCTCTTTGAGTTATTGTAATGATAACTTAGAGAAGGAAAAGAAGCTACTGGCTGGGAAGTGTAGAGAGCAACATAATTCCTTGGTTAGATTTGCTCACTCCGAATCTACTCTTGAAAAAATGCTAGGTGAGCACCAATCATCCTTGAATAAAAGTGGTCTTGGTTATAACAAAAACTTTCCAAATAAAACCATGACCACATTTGTAAAAGCAAAGGATAATTGGCGGACACCTACATGTTTTTACTGTTGCAAAAAGGGTCATACCAAGCTAACTTGTCCTTTTCGTAGGAATGACCCTCAAGTTCTTAAAAATTCATTTCCTATTTTTCTTCGAGACCACATCAAGCAAGTATGGGTTCCTAAAGGGACTAGACCACCTAACATGGTTCATCCCAATTATGAATCTAAATTTGCAATTTGGTCTAGTCGAAAGGTTTGACATTTTGTTCTTTTGTAGGAAATCGCTAAGAGCAAAGTTAATAAATGGATTTTAGATAATGGATGCTCTCGGCACATGAGTGTAAAGTACTCTTTATTTTCAATAATGACCAATTTAACTTTATTCGTCTTGAGCTTGGAATGTTAAATGGGGAAGCATCCTCGTAGGGGGAGCTATTTGAGTAAGTTATATATGTTTATTTTTGCATGTGTATGTCAAAGTCTTGACACTCTTGTCATTGCCTTGACGTACTGTCACTTTTTAATATTAATATTGGATCAAAATGTTTGGTACTTATCCTATAGATAATTATCAAATATTTATTAAATGATTTTTGAAATGTTTTGGATACAAATATTGCGGATGGATCTGTTTATTTTGCTTTCAATGTTTTTAAAATCTCATTCCATTCGTTTTAAAAATTCTCATGGCCTTGAAGCTGTTTTTCAAAGTTTTCCGCGTATTTTATTTTTTCAAAGCCTTGACTGATTGATTTTTTTTTAAACAACGCCTTTTTGTTTTCATGTCTTTAAAGGTTTTACTATTTTATATCTTTTCGTTATTTTGAACAAGTCTTCTTGTGATCCAACATTTATATTTTCCCACCTTGTAGGAAGACAAAAAGGGGGAGAGTATTTATGTATTATCTATTTAAAGGGGAGAATATTTTTGGTCATGCATTTTATTATTTGACGTTTGCATATAATGTTTTGTCTTCCATCAAGGGGGAGATTGAAGACTCTACCTTGATTACTAATGTTTTTATGTTTAATGATGGAAGTCAAAATACAAAGTCAAATAGAGTTGAAAACATGATGGAAACCAAAATGCATAGAGTTGACAATGTGTTGGAAGTAATGGAAGCTATAATGCAAAAGCTTTATGCATTCTGTCAAAGGACGAGAATAACTCTTGAGCCACGTCTTCAAAAGCTTGAGCCACGTCTCAAAACAGTCAGCAAAGTTTAAACACTTTGTCAAAGGATAAGAATATTCTAATTGCCTATCTTGTGTTTTATCCTTTCCCTATTTCACTTATTTTATGCTCTAACCTAACTTATTTATACATGATTTTACTGTCAAAGATATATCTTATATTCAGCAAATAAGTGATGCTCATATATGTTGAAGATTGTTCAAGTTAATTTTGGTAAATACCAAAATTCAAGCATTGTGGTTATGGAAGACGAAATCTGTTTTGAAGCTTCAAAGTGCAGCAAATAAAGTGGAAATAATCTTGCTGTAATATATTCAATGATATCAATCTTCTACAGCCAAAATGAATTATTGTCTACAACCACATTGGAGGAAATATTGCTGAAAGTATTGAAGGCAAATCAGATTTTCAGCAGCCTATTTTGAGCCTCCTTTCAACGGCCTGAAATCAAGTTCAGTATATATTCCAAGCTTTGAAGCTGAAGAAAGCGAGAGAGACAACGTGAGACACAACGAAACAAAAAGTAAAGAGCAGAAGCTTTAATCGTGAATTTCAGTCACAAGCACATCATCAAAGCTTCATTATTTTCTCTCTAGTTCCATAAACTTTTCTTGTATTTAGATTGAGAGAAAATCAAAGTATAATCTCTTGAGCGTTTAAAAGAATTCTTTTTAGAGAGTGTTATACTAAGAGTATACCCATAATACTCAAACGTATAGAAAAAGAGAGAGCTTTTTATTACTAGGATCTGAGATGCTAAAGTGTAGCTGGGGTGCTATGGAGTAGAAGATGGGGATTAAGATCTTTTAGGGTGCTTTAGATCTCTAAAGGAAGTAATAAAAGAGCGAGTTAAATCCTAAGGGTTGGACAACCCTAGGCGGAGACGTAGGCAAATTAGTTGCCGAACTTCGTATCAAATCTCCGTGTTTTGTCTCATCTCATTTCTGCCTTCATTGCTTAAGTTTTATGTTTGCTTCGCTCATCAATCAAAGCAGCGAACAGTCAAAGCCTGAGTAAAAGCCTTTGAAACCAATTTCAAGGCTTTGACGTCCAGTTTCAAAGATAAGCCTTAACGCTTATATTCCGCCTTTGAAAGTCAGTTCAAGACCTTGAGATCCTGAACGCGAAAATCGGTTATACTCTATTCACCCCCCCCCCCCCCCCTCTAGAGTATAATTAATCATATTCCATCTCCCTATTGATTCTTCACTTATTAGTGATTTGTGAAACTAATGACATGCCGTACACCGATCAAAAGAAGCTACCAGCAAGTTGTATAAACAAACTAGATGCAACAGAGTACAAAGTCTTAAGGTGGATAACAAGACGCATATGGCATAGAGTTAGTTCACAAATCACATCAAATGAATCAATCATTGTTCAAAACATGAAATCAGTGAGGGTAGGCAGAAAGAAGGTATCATTCAACCTAGATGACATCAAACATATTCCACTAAGGAAAAGAACAAGTATAAGAGCAGCTGCTGCCACACTTGGAATCAGTAAATCATCAACACATAGGCTTATGAAAAGAGGGTGCATAAAGAAGCACACAAACGCAATCAAACCAAAAATCATTTTGGCACATAAAAATGCAAGAATTCAATGGTGTTTGAATGCATTTGTACTAGAAACTATCACAACATACCCGATGTTTGCTAACATGTATAATGTCATACATTTGGATAAGAATTTGTTTTACTGTCAAAAACTTCACAAAGGTACTACATTGCATCAGACAAGAAAGATCCATATAAACCATGCAAAAGTAAAAGATTCATTATTAAGGTTATGTTCATTGCGGCAGTGGCAAGGCCACATACCACCCCTTAGGGTGAGGTAGCTTATGACGGAAAAATAGGCATTTTTCCATTCACATAATTAGTCCCAACACAAAGAACAAGAAAGAATAGACCAGCAGGTACACTTGAGCTCAAGCCAATAACAAGTGTCACTAAGGAAGTCATTAAATCAAAGATCATATATGGTATACTACCTGCCATTAGAGCTAAGTGGCCCCCTTGGGCTTGCAAACAACTCTTCCTAGTTCAAGACAATGCAAAGCAACATATAACAGAAAATGATACACAATTTATGGAAGAAGTAACAAAGGATGGTTTTAACATATAGTTACTGAACCAGCCACCCCAAAGTCCTAATCTAAATGCAAATGGTCTAGGATTTTTTAGAACAATACAATCACTAAAGGAGTAAATAACACCCAATATAGTAGAACGATTAGTGAAGGAAGTGGAACAGACTTATAATGATTAAAATCCCAAGCTTATTAATCACATATTCTTGACTCTGCAACAATGCATGGGAGAGATATTAAAGGTGAAAGGCAACAACAACTATCATATCCCACTTATGAACAAACAATCACTAGAGAAAAAAGGTAAGTTACCTAGTGTAATACATGTCTCCAAGGAACTTGTTCAAGATTGTGAACAATGGGTGGAAGAATGACACAAGCATGAAATGGTAGAACAAGCAAATGGTGTTCAATCAGATGATGGAGAAATACCACAACATGCTTAGTTGTGACATACATACAGCAACATATGTAAAAGAAAAATCATATTCTTTGTAAAAAAAACCAAGTACTATAGCTTGACATACTTGGCTAAGTGTTTTATAACTAAAGTTGAACATGAAATATGTGACTTTTTGTGCAATAGTATATTTTCATGGTGCATAAGCATGTTTTGTGTAAAAGAACACCAAATTAATGATGCAACAAAGAACATCACATGCTTAAAAACAGATAACTAACCAAAATTTTGCATAAGCCTTGGATAAGCCACAAAAATAGGTGAGTTAGCTTTAACATTAGCCTAAGCCTCTGATAAACCACAAACATCAGCCTAAGTCTCAGATAAACTACAAAAATCAGCCTAAGCCTCAAACAAGCCACAAAAATCAGCTTAAGCAACACAAGCCTCAAACATCATCCTAGGCCGGAGAAACTCAATTAACAGCCACAAACAAGCACTAACAGCCACAAACAAGCACAAAAAGCCACAAACAGAGCCTAACTAAGAGCACCAATAAAGCCACACTAAGAGCATCAACAAAGCTACACTAAGACCAGCATTAGACACGAAGTACCAACAGAGCCACACTAAGACCTACAGCCAACAAGAAACAAAGACAGAGCCACACTAAGAGTAGCAACAAACATGACCAAAGAAATAATAAGAATCTAAGAGGATCAAAGAAACATACACTAAGAATGGCAACAGACATGAACTATGAATATAGCCCCAAGAAGAGCCAGAAACAACAAGATTACACCACCAACAACAACCAACAAGAACCAAGAAGATCCAATAAGAGCTAGAAACAACCAATAAGAGCCAACAAGAGCTAGAACCATCCAAGAAGAACCAACAAGAGCTAGAAACAAGAAATAATCCATACAAAATGCCCAAAGATCCACAAACAAACCGATCCATAAATAAAACAGATCCAAAAAATATAAAGATCCACATAGAAACATATCCACATCAAAATAGGTCAAGAACAACAAAAAACCCGAAAGATAAGGGATGTAAAACACTCAAACATACTACAAACAAATAAATTAATCCCAAACGAAATGTATTAAGGGCACAACACATCACAATTCAAACCTAGAACACAAGTTAAGGGAGTAAGAGGTTACTCATTTTTATTAGAGAACTAGTAGGAGTACGCCGACCAAGTAGCAAAGCCCAAGGGAGATTGTTCTTGTGTTGAGTGGTGACTTAGGTGGAGCAGATCTAGAGGATTCTGGCAACGCCTTAGCAACCACTGACTTCTTAGAGGATTCCGCAGCTAATTCGCAGAGAATCTGTTGAAGACAGCGCCGCTCACTAGGTAGTAAAGGATCCTCTTCAAAACCGAAGTAAGTTGAGCAGATCCACTCCCCTTCTCCATTAATTTGAACCTTCAACTCCAATTCTAAAAACCCGAAAATTCGGGTAGGAATAAAAACGCGAGATTCGGGTATCAAAAGGACCGTGAAGATGCACATGTTATTAATCTGGAGGAAAATGGAGGGATTAGAGAACACAAAGAATGGGAGAGCCGATTTCAAGAGAGCAAACAATGGAGACAGAGAGAGGCAATGAAAGGCATAGATGATTAGGGTAATTTTTGAGGTAGGTTAGTATGGGTTTAGGTGGGTTAGTCTAGGGTTTGGGTAGGATGGGGACAAAAGTAAGGGTAGATTAGTAATTTAACTATTTATAGCAAATAAATTGAGATGGAGGGAGTATAAAAATGCTACTTTATATATTAAATTATGAAAAATCAAATAATTATACTTTTCTATGGTCTTAATATAATAACTGCTAAATTTTAATGGAAGCATTAATTCCAAATATTATGGTACCATGAGGAATAGCAAAAAATTCCAAAGGAAAAGGAAGTTATACTAGTTTATGTCACTATAATATGTAAAGTATGCTTATTTTTAGTTGTCAATCTTGTCACTATAATATGTAAGGCAGATTTGAAATGTATATGCACAATGGAAGTTTTGCGAAACCATGTTGTACCAAAGGTGCATTTTTCTCCAGTAAGGTTAACATATTTGAATGAGCAAAAATCCACAATTAACTCTCTAACTGAATAAAACATATTATCTCTAAATAAGAAAATTTTACAAATGAGCAAATTGTTAACTTATTAAATGAATGAAAATTTTAGTGCTCATTTGTTAAATAAAAAAACGTTAAATTCATGAACATAATGATAATGAATAAAATGAGCAACAATTTATGTGCTCATTTGATAAATAATCAATAATTTATGTGTTCATTTTGTCAACCCCTAAGGCTATAGACCTCTATATGTCTATCTACTTTAGTTTATTGCAGTCAGTCCAGTCTACATTTCTCTTAAATGCATTCCTTCTGCCCATTTTGGTCCATACTTCTTAGTTAGCGTCTTGAACACTCCTCTTGAACCTTCCCCTTCCTCAAGACTTTCTAGTTTTCTTTGTTTTGGGTGGGTAGTTGCTGCAAAAGCGATGTGGACTTTTTTTCAACGGAAAAGTATCAATCCTTCGTTGAGTTGTTAGGCTACAACAACTCGGATGATGAAGAAGTGGCTCCACTTCTGTGGGTAAAGCATGAAAAGAGATTTTATGTCCCTAACCTAAATAAATTTGATCCTCTCTTTCCTCTATTCCCTTATGGCCTAGCAGGAACCCAATCATTAGAATTCAATATCCCCTAGCTTCTCTTCATATCTCTAGTCCTCATCAACAAGCCCAGGTCAACAACTTACCTTTTCCTCAAGAATCCTTCTCCTTTACTTGTCTCCATCCACAAACTAACCCTATCTTGCACCCCAAGTTTTCCATCTATCCCTTTTATTCGCTTCCTCATATTCCATGCAACGCTACGTCTCGCTCAAGAAAACCCACCCTAACTTCATCCCTTACTCCTTGCCAACCTAACTCCCCAAACTCCTTCTTGACAACTTCATCATCTTTATCCAACCCCGATTATGAATCTGATTAACTCATCTTTTGCAAGCAGCCTAAATATTGCTTTCTCTCCCTCTTCTCCTCGTTCCCCTCTGTCTAAAGGTAATTGGAGACACTCCTTCATAAGAAAAGGTAAATGATCTTATTGTTTTTAATTGATCATTTTGACAAGAGGGTGAATTAAGCTCTAGCACCTACAAGAAACAACTTTCATCCCATTCAACTAGATCAAATAATTCAAGAAGAGAGGAAAGTCAACTGAGGTGGAAGATAGAGTGGACTAGAAGAAAAAGAAAAAGGTTACCAGAACCTATAGAGGGTGTGTAGCTCAAAAGTATGGCTTATTTGGCGATGATGATGACTCCTTCCTGTAAGGGATGAAGCCTAGGCTTGGGGTCTGTTCTGATCATGAAGTGTTATGTGGATCTGTATCTGTTAAGCATGGCTTAATGGTTGACCTCAAAGAACCACATGTAGCCCAATGAAGGTGTGGTGTTGGAATTATAGGGGATCTAAGATGGATTTTGGCCCTACAATTCCTTTTATCCATTGTAGTAGTAATATGAATGTTGATGTTATTTATTTATGTGAAATGAAATGTAGTGTAAAAACTCTTGCCCTTATTTTTACCTTGATGGGTTTTTCTAACTCCCATGGGTATGCACCAGTAGGATCAGCAAGGGGTCTTTTCCTGTGTTGGAAGGATTCGTATGAACTCTATGTTATCTCATCGACATTAAATTTTATATTCTATAAAATTTTGGATCTTATGGATTTGGCTTCGTATTACTCCTTTGTTTATGGTTCGCCTTATTCTAAGTCACGACTGCAAGTTTAGAATTCCTTAAGGAAAATTATCATTGATTCCCCGGGGCCTCATGGTCTCATTGGAGACTTCAATCAAGTGGAACATAGCTCTCAAAAGTTAGGAGGATCACAAATAATACAGGGAGTGCTAGATTTTACAGCATACAAGATTGTGGCCTGGTGGACATCCTTTCGTTTGGTGCCCAGTTCTCATGGTCAAATAAAAGAAAAGGAACGGAGGCTATTTTTGAACTCCTAGACAGAACGTATTGTAATAATGCATGGCGTCTTATGTATCCAAATGCTAGGATATCAAAAGGACCTAGCTAACTGGTAGGCAAAAGCATAAGATTTTAAAACTATTTGAAATCAAAAGGGATAGAGAAACTGCCAAGAACACTTTAAAAGCCAATAACCAATTAAGCGTCTTTGAGAAGAAAAATAAAGGTGCGATTTTGAATAGCAACATACTAATCCACAAATTTAAACCACGATTTTCATTAATTCACAGAAACCAACCAAATTGAGAGCAAAAGACGAGATTAGAAATAAGTAAAAAGTGAGTATGACTTTATATAACATACTTTTAAAAACCTTATTGAGGGAGAAACAATTACAAGTTTCAAGAAGAGATTTTATGATTTTATTAAAAAAGAAGGATGAAGAGAGATAATGAATGGAAACTAAGACGTGGAGACAACAACCTCAATGGGGCCATGAGCCCATGAGCCCATGAGAGGTGAGGGCTTTAGTGAATGAGAAAAATCGAGTGGTGGGAGAGAGGAATGAGGGTTTTAAATAAAGGAGAATGACGAGTACAACTATGCAAGTGTGGTTTTAGGATTAGGTATTTTGAATAGTAATTATTTTCTTAACATAATTGTCATTTTTTAGAAGAATGTAGAGAAAAGTATGTTAAGTCAAATCGGCCTCCGCAAGGGAGATCATCCCAGAGGGGAAGGGACCAATACAAATGAGTTTCAATGCATCTTTAGTATCGAGTCTAGCAACTAGATGTGCAATAATATTCCCTACTCTATAAACATGAGAAAAAGAACATAATCAAACTCCTACCTCACAATGTTAACTTCATCAAAGAAGGTAAAAATTAGGCTAAACCCACTAGCTCCCTTTCTTATTCTATCCACTACAGAAAAGACATAATTCTCCAAAATATCATTCAAAAGCCAAATTAAATCTAGTTGCAATCTTTAAGCCAAAAGAAATTTCAACTGCCTTTGCCCAAGATGCTTTCCAAGAAACATCTTCTCTGTGTGTTGCATATATGATGATATTCCCCGTCTTATCCCTAACCACGGCTCCATAGCTATAATACTCCTCCTTCACATGAGCATCAACGTTGACCTTCATTATCCCACTGGTACGTGTTGTCCATTTTGAAGTAAGCTGAGGTGCAGTTGGTTCGGGCCTTCCCAAAACACTAGCAGTTTATTAATTGTATTCATCTACCAATTTGAAGAATCCAGTTGTATATCGAATAGTGTACTGTCCATCATAATTTTCTCAAATATCATCTTATTTTTATATGACCACATAGCCCATACAAGTGTACAAATGTGTAGCAAATCATTCCTATTGCACCTTTTAGTGAGCCATTGCCATGTTCCAATAAAAGATTCCTTAGGTGCATACCCTTTGCCAAACTACACTTCTATTCCTTAACGCTATGGCTTTAGGACAATTAAATATAGCATGGGTCATACTCACTTAGGCTATGTTGCATTTGCTACAACTGTCACCCTTAATTGCTCTCCTCTACATCAGTAAGCTCCGAGCTGCTAATGCCCTTTTATAGGTTATCCATAAGAAATGTTTGATCTTTGGAGGACCCTCCATGCTCCAAATATTACTCCATAGCTTACCCATTTCATTTTCTTCCTCCATTACTTCTAGAATGGCAAACCAATAGCAAGATTTCAACATGAAATCGCCATTGGAAGACCCTAATCAGTTTAGCACATCGCTTTTAATCCTAGGTGATCGATGAATATTATAGATTATGGATGTATCATTGTCCTCAAAAATCTGATAAATCAATTTCTTCCTCTATCCCCCTAAGATTGGATCAATGAATTCGTTAACTGTGAGGTTATGGTTGAAAGAAGAGGGTTTATGGGAAAAAACCCGAATTTGTAGTAGTGGGTAACCAAGGGTGAGTCCAAACGCTACTAGAAGAGCCATCACCCGCCCTCCATCGATCACCAATGATTTTGCCCCCACAGACTTCTCCACGTGAAACAAGGATCGTGACCTCTATAAGCTTCCAACACATCTCTATGTTTGAAGTACCTAGCCGTGAGAATAAGAGCTAGTAGGGAGGTAGGATTTTATTTAGTCTCCAAACTTACTTATCAAGTAATGCTTGATTAGAAACCCTAAGGTCACAAAAACCCATTCCACCCTCCTTTTTGGGTCTGAAATTTTTTTTCCAAGTTACCCAATGAATCTTCTTTGAAGCTCCATCTCCCCACCAAAACAGAGCTATAAGGGCTTGGAGTTCATTACTTATTGAAGGTTTTAGAGCACTCAAGAGGGGGGGGGGGGGGGTGAATTGAGTGTTAAATAGTCTTGGCCTATTTTTCTCCCTTTTTCGATCAGTGGGAGGAACCAGTTGTGCTGGTTCCTATTTAGCAGTGGAATGTATGTAGAGTAATAAAGGAAGACACACAATTTAACGAGGTTCAGCCAACTCAGGCCTACGTCCTCCTACTCTATGCTCTTTTATTAATCTACTCCGAAAAACAAAGAACACAGACACTCAACTGTTTCCCTACTCTGGGAACCAGTTCACCCCACACTCTACTCCGAGTGAGCACTCGACTTACACTAGTAAGCCCTTTTGTGTTTGAAATCACAAACACTCTCCCAACCTATCAACCCCTCTATTGAAGGCTTTTTACAGAATCAAACTCTCCTTTGATCTTGCTTCTAAAAGCTAATTATGAGAGAAAAATATAAGTTCTAATGTTGCTCGTGTATATGACTTAATGAAAGGTTTTTATGCTTAAGTGTCTATAATGCTCTCTAGAGATAAACTCGGTTTTCTTCACGTGAGAGACTTGTTGAATTAGGTTGATTAGATGAGTTTATATATGTGATTACAAAAACCCCAGCTTTCCTAAAATCACATAATCTTTTAAGCTGTCACCTTATGTGAGTTTAGGAAAGTATGAAGTTAGGAAGGTATTTATCTTATTTGACTTAATCATATAGATAGAATCAATTAAGATAAATACTCCTAGCTTTTAGGTAACCAATATATTCTCATCTAATCTACCAGCTGCTTAATATTTTTTCCAAAAATAATTCTTAGAAAATATTTTTACAAAATCTTTTCAAAAATACGCAGCTTGATATTTCATTCAGTAAACCTGGTTCTCTGAATTAAGTATGTTATGAATTCTGTTCCAGTTTTGTACCAGAATTCATAACATGACTTATCACACTTAAAACACTTATATTACCTAATCATATAAGTCATACTACGGAGCATATTACATGAAAAACTAGATTAACAGTAAAGTACAAATGATCTTCTTTTCATGTAATCTTCAAGACTTGAATCTTCCTTGAATGCTTCATCTTGAGCAAAGTATCTTTCTTCGAATATCTTCGAAAGGCTTCTATGCTCCAAGTCTTGGAATCTTCTTAACTACTGCACATATAACATGGTTAACATGCAATAGATAATATGTGACTGCTTTAAGAATAGCAGTCAAGGAGACAGTTCCAACTTCTTGTGACCTGTTTCCTGTAACTGTTTGTCATCATTCAAAACATCAAAACTCAAGGAACTCAACAAATTCCCCCTTTTTGATGATGACAAACTAATTGAAGTTCCTGCAATCCAAGCACATTAAAAACATACAAACTCCAATAAAGTACTCAACTAGGATTGAGTACATCAACAATCTTTAAGACCAAAAATGAACACACACCGAAAAAAAATTTCTTAAGTTAACTTGACTCGTCTCCTATTTAACTTAATCTAAAAATCCTAAAGGGCTAAGAAGATCCTAGGCTTCAGCTTCAATTCTTTCCCCCTTTTGGCATCATTAAAAAGTATACTCAAGTAAAAATAAAATGCACAAATTATTAAATGTACTCATCCATGCAGTGGCATCAACCACTATTCAAGTTAAATGCTGCAAAAAAATAGATTAGTCAAACGAGGCATGTCATAGCAGAAGTAAAATTGTTCAAAACAAATACCAAACAAAGTTCAACAAATTAGATACCCCAACTCCATATCAAAAGAACAGTTCATGGAGTGGGAAGAAGCAAATCAACAGAATTAGTCATAATAGATAGGGTAGGCAAAAAAAAAAACAGAAAGCAGAGTCAATCTTCATCATTCTCATCCTCCTCTTCTCTGTCAGCATCCTGGTCTCCATCATCAGCTGGTTACTCATCTTCATCTCCTTCCTCAGCATCATGCATTTCTTCTTCAGGAGGAGACTGTGGAGCAGCAGCACTTGTACCAGGTGCTTCTTGATCATGAGAACCAGCAAGCTTCTTTTCTAGATTAATAAACCTAGAATCAATAGAGGAGAATAAATCTTGGACTAGACCAATGATGTTTTTGAGAAAAATCTCCTGATCCTCCAACCTTTTTAAGACTAGAGCCTGACCTACTGGCTCCTCTACTTTCTTATTCTTCTTTGTTGGAGATCTCACATCCTCCACTGGTTCCTATGATTTAAACAGCAGCTGATCCCCACTTATATCTAAACCCTTCTGCTTTAAGATGACCCTGGTAAACACTGTAACTAGGACAGTGGAACCACTCAGGGGTACATTGTTAGATTTGAGCAGGTGGGTTATAAAGGATCCATAAGGCAAGGAGTGATGAGATGACCCATGGCAGTTCATCATATGGGCCAACATTAATGCAGGAAGATTGATTTTCACCTTCTTCATTAACAGATACATCAATACCATTTCCATTATTCTCACAGTACCTCTACCCTGAGCCCTTGGTATTAAAACCTTGTTACACAGAGAGTGTAGAACAAGCATGACTGGTTCCTTCAGATTTACAGACTTAAGAACCCCTGGCTTTTTGGGCATCTTTCCTCCAAACTTAAAAGTATATATCTCCTCTGGTGTGACCCCAACAAGCATGGGCCACCAGTCACCAGAGTACTTATCAAAACCATCTCTTGGTATACTTAACAGACTTGACAGAGAAGCAACTGATAAACTGACATCAACCCCATTCACACATGAATTTATGGACATATCAGGCATTTGCTTGATATCAACATAAAATTCCCTAACTCCAGACACATTTGCAGCATAAATATCAAACAACATTAACCAACCTTGATAATCAAGCAACTCCTTGAACTCAGATAATGCAGCAATATCAAAATATCCTTTTTCAACACCACACCCAGACAACACTAGTCTAGAATTTAAATCAATAGAACCAGTAGGAATGGATTCTACAGATTTACCTTTTGAAGCATGAGAGGTTTTAGCAGGCAACCTCTTTCTCTTGTTTCTTTGCACAGAATCAGCAGACTGGTCCTCATGGTTGTCATCAATTTTCCTTTTTACATAAGAACGTGTGAAACGACCACTTCTCCTAACCTTTTCATCTGGTGATCCTTCTTTGAACCTAGTAACCTCAACCACTTCCACTTCGTCACTATGCTCTTTAGCACTACTAACCTCCACTCCTTGGCTCACAGATTGCTGAGCTTCTGTCTCCTGTTCCCCCTGAGATGGTACAGGTTCCTTGATGACAGAGTCATCAGTTTCTGGAGGATGGAAGATAGGCTTAGGTTGTTTTGATGAGGGTTTGGTTGATTTTGGTGGTGAGGAGGATTTTTGAGGGGAATCTGGGATTGTGGTAGGAGTTTCTGAAGGTGATGAAGCTACATTGGGTGATGAAGGTTCAATTGGGGTTTGTTTTTGATGAGAGGTGGGTGGAACACCGATGGGGGTTCCTCTTGATTGAGTGGAGTCACTAGCAGACCCCTTTCCTCTGCCTCTCCTAGATGAAGCTACAGTCTTCCTTCCCATTTTGAGAGAGAAATTGAGAATGAAGATGATGAATAGCACTCAGATTGTTGAGCAGCACACAGAAGAGAGAAGGAGAGTGATGAATGAGTGGTAATGAAGCTGCACAAAGGGTTATATATATATTTGAAGCATAACAGAAATATGGAAATTAAAAAAAAATATGACGGTTAAGTGATTTGATAAGTATGACAAGTTTTAAAAATTGAAAAGATAGCTATCATTACTTGCCAAAAATATCTTAACCATCCTATAAATTAGGCAAGTGATTGATTTGCCATTATTTTTATGGTAAATGACTGAAATAAGATTATTTCCTTTCAAAAGGAAAATATCCTATAATAATCTTCCAAAGATATGAAAATATTATATGGAAGACATATCAGTGCTGATCTGCTGTTTCGCTTTCCTAATACTTGATTAAAACCATTTTATTCTGTTTTTGGCAACTTAGTTTAATTTCACCTGTTTCTTGCAACAATGATTTTTAATCCTTTTGAGATCACAAAACATTTACATAAAACTTGAAGGATTTCGACATAGGTATGTACACATACTATACAAGAGAATACCATTCTAACCAATCATTGAGGGAAATAGATGAAGCCAAAGACTAAAATCTAACTAGACTTAGTAAGATTCTTAAATTACAAATAGTTTCTCTACACAAGGGTTTTGTGAAGATATCAGCTATTTGATCTTCACTTTTGTAAAACAAAACTTCTACTAAACCTTTTTCTACGTTATCTCTCAGAAAATGATGTCTAATCTCTATATGTTTGGTTTTGGAATGCTGAACTGGATTCTTAGAAATATTAATTGCACTAGTGTTGTCACAAAATATAGGAACACTATCATAAATAACACCAAAATCCTTCAGCTGGTTCCTTACTTACAGTAGCTGGGAGCAGCATGAAGCTGCTGCAATATATTCTGCTTCTGCTGTGGATAAGGCCACTGAGTTTTGCTTTTTAGAACCCCATGATATTAGACAGGAGCCAAGAAAGTGTGCCATACCTGATGTGCTCTTTCTATCAACAAGAAAGCCAGCATAGTCTGCATCAGTGTACCCAATAAGATCAATTGCACTCCCTTTGGGGTACCATAAGCACAAGTCTATTATTCCCACACGATACCTAAGTATCCTTCTAACAGCCTTCAAGTGAGATTCCTTTGGATTACTTTGAAACCTAGCACACAATCCAACAGAAAACACAATATCAGGTCTACTAGCTGTTAGATAAAGAAGAGAACCAATCATTCCTCTATAAAGTGTGGCTTCAACATCTTTTCCCTTTAGATCATTATCTAATTTTGTGGATGTGGGGATAGGTGTATCATAAGCCTTGCTGTTTTCCATGCCAAATTTCTTCAGCAATTCTTTCAAGTATTTTTACTGATGTATCATGATTCCATTTTCCATTTGCTTAATCTGTAATCTTAGAAAGAATCCTAGTTCTCCCATCATGCTCATTTCAAACTCACTCTGCATAAGATTAGCAAACTCATCATATAGTACTTGATTAGTAGCACCAAATAAGATATCATCAACATAAATTTGTACTATAATCAAGTTGTTCCCCCTGGCTTTGATAAACAGTGTCTTGTCTACTGTTCCCCTCTTGTAATCATTCTCCATCAAGAACTTAGACAATCTTTCATACCAAGCTCTTGGAGCTTGCTTCAATCTATATAGAGCTTTGTCTAACTTGTAAATATGTTGGGAAAACAGCTTGTCTTCAAAACCAGGTGGCTGCTCTACATATACCTCTTCCTTCAAATATCCATTTAGGAAGGCATTCTTTACATCCATCTGAAACAATTTCATATTCATGTGAGCAGCATAAGCAATTAAAATCCTAATTGCCTCTAGCTTAGCTACTGGTGCAAAAGTCTCATCATAGTCAATCCCTTCTTGTTGATTGTAACCTTGCACCACTAGCCTAGCTTTGTTTCTGACTATTGTACCTAGGTCATCCAATTTGTTTCTGAAGACCCATTTTGTACCAATAACTAACCTATCCTTTGGTCTAGGTACAAGATGCCAAACCTGGTTCCTATGGAACTGATTTAATTCATCCTGCATTGCTAGAACCCAATCAGGATCAGTCAGTGTCATTTTATAGTCAGTTGGCTCTATATTAGATAAGAAAGAATAAAAGACACAAAAGTTTTGAAAAATATTTCTTCTCGTTTGAACTCCTATATTAATATCACTAATGATCTGATCTGGAGGATGAGAATATTGATATTTGAAACTTTTAAAAGAGAAATCATTCTGTGCTTCTTCATTTGATTTGGAACCAGCATGATCATGAATCTCATCAATTTCTTCGGAACCAGTAAGATTCATATTCACGCTATTTCCATTAACATTACTTACCTCAGGTTCAGGGGAGGCATCTTCATTCATTCCCCCTGAACTCCTTACCTGTCTGTTACTTGATGAACTATTTGGTCTTGGTTCCTCTTCTGGATTGTCTTCATTTTCTTCTCTAGGCTCCTCATTATCATTATTTTGTGGAGTATCAAGTGAGCCTAGATCTGCTTGCACTTCATTTAGGAGACCAGTATCATGGTTCCCTGTAAACTCCATCAATCCAATCATTTCATCAGGTTGTACCTGCGCAATCTCAGAAGACATGTTAAATTCATCAAAGATGACATGCACACTCTCCTCAACACACAAAGTCCTTTTATTAAGGACTCTATATGCTTTGCTTTGAGGAGAATATCCAAGAAAGATTCCCTTATCACTCCTAGGATCAAATTTATCAAGCTGATTCTTCCCATTGTTATGAATATAATATTTGCATCCAAATACACGAAAGTATGCAATATTAGGTTTTCAACCTCTAAGGAGTTCATAGGGAGTCTTATTTAACTTTGGTCTAATGAGACCTCTATTTAAAATATAGCAAGCAGTGTCCACAGCTTCACCCCATAAACTCTTAGGGAGACCACTCTCAATGAGCATTGTTCTGGCCATCTCTTCAAGAGTTCTATTCTTTCTTTCAACAACACCATTTTGCTGTGGTGTTCTTGGGGCTGAGAAGTTATGACTAACTCCCTGTTCCCTACAATATTCAACAAAGTTAGCATTATCAAATTCAGTACCATGGTCTGATCTTACCGAGACTAGCTTGTGAGAGAGCTGGTTCTCCACTTGCTTCACCAATGCTACCCATTCATCGAACGTTTCATTTTTTGAATGTAGCATTATTACCCAAGTGTACCTGGAATAATCATCAACCATAACACAGACATATCTATGGCCTCTTCGACTCTGTATCCTCATAGGACCACACAAATCAATGTGTACAAGTTCGAAGGGTCTGCTGGTACTCAAAACAGTTTTAGGCTTAAAAGAGATTTTAACCTGTTTCCCTTTAACACATTCTGAACAAACTTTATCTGCCTCATAAGTGATGTTAGGAAGTCCTACCACCAAATCACGAGACCTTAATTTATTCAAAAGTGTCAAGCTAGCATGTCCAAATCTCTTATGCCAAATCCATTGATTATTGTCAGAAACAGCTTTCAAACAAACAGACTTGTCTTGAGGAATTTTATCCAGAAAGGTGATGTAAACATCATGCTTCCTGGTTCCCTCACATACAAGTTCACCTGTTTGAGAATTAACTATATGACAAAGATTAGCTTGAAACTCAACTCTATTACCTTTGTCACATAATTGAGAAATACTCAAGAGATTATGTTGTAAGCCCTCAACATAATATACATCATCAATTGCATTTGAAAGTGTCTTACCTACCTTACCTAAACCAGTGATGGTTCCCTTGCTGTTATCTCCAAAGGTGACACTTCCACCGTCAAAGGCTACTAGTGAAAGAAATTGACTTTTATCCCCGGACATGTGTCTTGAGCAACCACTGTCCAAATACCAATAGGTATCTCCTTTCACTTTAGCCTGCAAGAACAAATCAAACATTAGTTTTAGGAACCCAAACATGTTTGGGTCCCTTTTCAATGACATTAGGCTCTTGTTGGTCTTTTCTTCTCCAGACCCACTTCACATGTTTATTGTTCTTATTCTCACTGTTCTTCTTAGCAGGACACTCATGTATCTTATGCCCATTCATTCCACAATGATAACAAACATCCATCTCTTTAGTCATTACATACTTACCTCTTTTGAATTCTTTAACCCACGTGGTTTCCCTGGGGGACCAGTTAGTCCTGGTTCTCTGTCTAGTATATCCAAGACCAACTCTTCCTTTGTAATTTTTAAATGAAATTAAAGAATTCAAAGTTTCCTGTGCAATCAGTAATTTTTCAACATGTCTATGACTTTCATGAAGTTCTTTCTCTCTGGTTTCAAGATTCTTAATCAACAAATCGTTTTTATCTTTTAGAAAATCAAAATCACTTTTTAAGGATTCAAGTTGTAAATTAAGTTTCGAAACCATAGGATCAATAGTCATGTCAATAATTACTGATTGCTTATCTTTTTTTAGTTTATGAATCTCAGCATGCAAATCACAAATAGTATCTTCATACTCATCTATTACATCACTAATCTTAACACTGGTACCTGTAGGGGAAACAGTGAGCTGAGCAGCCTTAAGTGAAACAAATTCTTTGTGTATTTCTTCCAAGTTGTGAGCCAATATTTCAAAGGCTTTCAACAAGGAAGTTCTACTACAGGAATTTGCTTTACCTATAGCTACTGAAAAATTGAGAGATTCACTAGCAGTTGATAAGTCTCTGGGGAGCCAGAAGGTCAGATCTTCCTCATCATCACTAGGACAATCAGATTTAGAAGACCTTTCCTTCTCCAGTTCCACCTTACACTTGTCCAAATCAACCTCTAGTTCAGCTACTTGATTTTTCAATTCAAAGCAAACTTCTTCTAGGTGATCACAACTAGCAACAGCAATTTCACATTCAACACGTTTTTCTTTAAGTTTTCTTTGCCAGTTATGTAAGTTTCACCAAGTTTATAGCATTCATCTAATAAAGAGTCAATACATTAAAACATATTATCTCTATCATAGTCATGCATATCTTTCCTAACTTGTTCTAAGTTTACCTTGTGTTCGTGTAGCACATCCTTCTTTGCCATTAAGCATTTTCTAAATGTACTGGTTCCCCCTCTAGTTCCTGAGTCAGTGATGTTTCCCTGAATGTTGGTGAAGGCAGTCAAACAAACATCAGAGTTAGGTGATTCCTCATCTTCATCAGACCCTGAATCAGAATCACCCCACATGGCTGCTATCATTGCATTTTTGAAGGCCCGTTTATCTCCAGATTTGGATTGTTTGTCCTTCCACTTAGGGCAATCTCGAATAAGATGTCCCTTATCTCCACACTTGAAGCAACCTACAGAAGAAGAGTTAGATTTCTTAAAGTTCTTACCTTTGAAATTCTTCCTTTGATCACGAAGAGTTCTTTCAAATCTTTTAGCAATCATTCCAATCTCATCTTCTTCTTCTTCTATTGTTCCCTTAAGAGCTGTTCCTCTGGCTGGTTCCTTCTCAGACTTAGAATCAATCAGCATTTCATGAGTCATGAGGGAACTAATCAGTTGTTCCAGAGATAGAGTTGATAAATCCTTTGCCTCATATATTGCTGTTACCTTGGATGTCCATGCATCTGTCAAACTGCGTAAAACTTTTCTCACAAGATCCTCATCAGAAAAGTTCTTACCAAGAGATCTAAGATCATTAGTTATTGTCATAAATCTACGAAAACAGTCATTAATCTTTTCATTTTTATTCATAGCAAACAATTCATACTTAGACATAAGTAAATCAATTTTGGACCTTTTTACCTCACTGGTTCCCTCAAAGGCAAGTTCGAGGGTATCCCAAATCTCTTTTGCATTGCTGCAACCTGAGATCTGGTTTGTTTCAGTCTCACCTATAGCCTGTTGTAGAATTGACATTGCTTTGGCATTCTTCTCCAGCAGTTTGTAATCAGCAGTTACTAGTTCACTATCTTTCTTTGGAATCCTGTTTCCCTCTTCATCTGTCTTGAAAATGATATTGGGACCATTTTTAACAACTAGCCAACATTCATAATCAATTCCCATGATCACATTCTTGATCCTGTTTTTCCACCAGCATAGTTGTTACCATTGAACTTTGTTGTCTTATTGTCGTAGCTCATAGCGTTCAATTCATGAGTACTCATACTTGACTTCTCTAGATGTTACTCTTATGAGAAGCCTTGACTCTGATACCAATTGAAGGTTTTAGAGCACTCAAGAGGGGGGAGGGGGGGTGAATTGAGTGTTAAATAGTCTTGGCCTATTTTTCTCCCTTTTTCGATCAGTGGGAGGAACCAGTTGTGCTGGTTCCTATTTAGCAGCGGAATGTATGTAGAGTAATAAAGGAAGACACACAATTTAACGAGGTTCAGCCAACTCAGGCCTACGTCCTCCTACTCTATGCTCTTTTATTAATCTACTCCGAAAAACAAAGAACACAGACACTCAACTGGTTCCCTACTCTGGGAACCAGTTCACCCCACACTCTACTCCGAGTGTGCACTCGACTTACACTAGTAAGCCCTTTTGTGTTTGAACTCACAAACACTCTCCCAACCTATCAACCCCTCTGTTGAAGGCTTTTTACAGAATCAAACTCTCCTTTGATCTTGCTTCTAAAAGCTAATTATGAGAGAAAAATATAAGTTCTAATGTTGCTCGTGTATATGACTTAATGAAAGGTTTTTATGCTTAAGTGTGTATAATGCTCTCTAGAGATAAACTCAGTTTTCTTCACGTGAGAGACTTGTTGAATTAGGTTGATTAGATGAGTTTATATATGTGATTACAAAAACCCCAGCTTTCCTAAAATCACATAATCTTTTGAGCTGTCACCTTATGTGAGTTTAGGAAAGTATGAAGTTAGGAAGGTATTTATCTTATTTGACTTAATCATTTAGATAGAATCAATTAAGATAAATACTCCTAGTTTTTAGGTAACCAATATATTCTCATCTAATCTACCAGCTGCTTAATATTTTTTCCAAAAATAATTCTTAGAAAATATTTTTACAAAATCTTTTCAAAAATACGCAGCTTGATATTTCATTCAGTAAACCTGGTTCTCTGAATTAAGTATGTTATGAATTCTGTTCCAGTTTTGTACCAGAATTCATAACATGACTTATCACACTTAAAACACTTATATTACCTACTCATATAAGTCATACTGCGAAGCATATTACATGAAAAACTAGATTAACAGTAAAGTACAAATGATCTTCTTTTCATGTAATCTTCAAGACTTGAATCTTCCTTGAATGCTTCATCTTGAGCAAAGTATCTTTCTTCGAATGTCTTCGAAAGGCTTCTATGCTCCAAGTCTTGGAATCTTCTTAACTACTGCACATATAACATGGTTAACATGCAATAGATAATATGTGACTGCTTTAAGCATAGCAGTCAAGGAGACAGTTCCAACTTCTTGTGACCTGTTTCCTGTAACTGTTTGTCATCATTGAAAACATCAAAACTCAAGGAACTCAACAATTATGTTATCCAAAATTCTGAAGACACCCATAAGATAGGTAGGGAACTAAGGATTGCTTGAGCCACAACTTTAATTAGAATCTCTTTTCCCAACCTTGATAACATATTTTCCTTCCACCCTTGAAGTTTCTTCCATAATATTTCCTTCAGAATACCAAAACTTCTTTCTTTGCCTTCCTAATGACAGTATAGATGCCTAGATATTTGTTATGTCGTTCTACTTCCTTCACACCTAATATATTCCCAAGAAACCCTCTCTGCTCCACAATACTTATTTGTTGTAGACTATTTTTGATTTGCTGAAATCGACCTTCTGACTTGATGCTCTTTCGTAATTGCTTATGAGACCTGCAATAATTAAGCATTCATTCTACCAAATAGTATGCTATCATCCGCAAAGAATAAGTGAGATATGCTCCATGAATCTACTTCTCTCGTAATGCCCTTAGGATCATAAAATAAAATACATCGGCACATAATAGGAAAAAGGTATGGTGATATGGGATCGCCTTGTCTCAAGCCTCTCGATGGTTTGACATGTTCCTTTATTTTCGCATTGATTCTGAAGGAAAAGGACACACTCGTTAGGCAATTCATCACATGCATCACATGCATCGCCCATCCTTCGCTAAAACCCATGGTGCGCATAACCCTAGCAAAAAATTGTCATTCCACTTGATCATATGCCTTGCTCATATCCAATTTCAATGCAAAGGTCCCTTCTTGACCTTCCTTCCTTCTCTTCATGGCATGGAACACCTCGTAAGCTATTAGGGCATTATCAGTTATGAGCCTTTTGGAGATAAAAGCACTTTGATTCTATGAAATAATCACCCCCGGCCACGACTTTAATCTATTCACCAGCACCTTTGAAATGATCTTATAGATAACATTACAACAACTAATGGGTCTAAAATTCGTCATTGTTTTTGGCTCCTTAATTGCATTTAGGGATGAGCACTATGCAAGTCTTATTCACTATTTCAAGATCATGGTTACCTCTCTACCAATGGCAAACAAAATTCACAATATCCTTACTAATAATATCCCAGAATTTTTGGAAGAAAATCGCATGAAGTTCATTTAGGGCCTTGTTCAGATGCATTTGGAAGAATGCTTCTTTTATCTCCTCCTCCTTCGGTTCCATCTCCAAGCTCGCGTTCATTTTATCCGTAGCAACATTATTCACACTTAAGAGTGCTTCATGCATATCAAGTTCTGGGTTAGCTGTGAAGATATCTGCAAAACAATCTCTAATAAGCCTCGAAATATCCTCCTCGTCTGTTTTCCAAGCGCCATGAACATCTAGCAGCCCGCAAATGTTATTTGTAGCTTTTGTTTGAGAAGCTTTCCGATGGAAATAGGCACTGTTTTTATCCCTATCCTAGAGTTTGTTCGCTCTTGCCCTTATAAACGAACAAGTCTCCTCTATGCTTCAAAATTTGATCAAAATGTAGTAACTGTAAGTCTGTAACTATATCCGCAATCATAATTGTTAATTGTTATTTTAATGGTTTGATTACCAGTAACGGCGTTATTAAAATAACGTATAAAATAGAATAATATTAATTAGTGGCGATTAACCATTACTCGCCCTTACCGCTACTTCTAATCACTGAAATGTCCTCTGCCGCTCAAGAAAAATGGAACAACGGCTATGGCGGGAAACCGAGCAGAAGCTGAACGCCACCACCAGCTCCACCGTCTCCGGCGGTGACATCAACTCCGCCGCCGCCTCTCCTTCACTCCAAACACTATCATCAATCCATTCACTCATCATCAACCCGTCAACCTCACACCACACCATCTCCGCCATCCTCCAAACCCTAACCCACACCCTCTCCCGCCCTCTCAACCACTCTCACCACCACCACCATATTTTCTTTCTCCTCTCCTCCCTCTCCGACCACCACCCTACCTTTTCTTCCTCCTTAACCTCCCTCGCCATCACCCTCCTCTCCGATCCCACCTCCTCCCCTCGCCTCACTGCCGCCGCACTCTCTCTCCTCCTCTCAATATCGGCCGTCGATTCCCTTGACGAAACACTCATAATCTCTCTTCCCTTCCGCCCTTGCATTTCGATTAGGGTTTGGTTTCTGAACAACGCTTTGAGGTTTTCAATTCGTCCGAATTTGTTGTTGCCGGTGTTACTTGGGTTTACCAAGGACCCGTTCCCTTGCGTTCGTCAAGCTGCATTGAGTGGATTGATCAAAGTTTGTAATTCTGGTATTGTGGTTGAGGATTCCGCCATTGTTGAGGGATGCTATCTTCGTGCCATAGAGCTGCTTCTTGATCAACATGATTATGTTCGCTTTGCCGCTCTTCGTGCGGTGCGCTGTTATTATTGTTCGTTTAGAGTTTTCAATTGATACGGCTCATCGGTTAGGGCTGTGTGATATTAAATTGTGTATAATTTGCTGT
Organism: Dysphania ambrosioides; assembly: GCA_026401315.1. Taxonomy (NCBI): domain Eukaryota; kingdom Viridiplantae; phylum Streptophyta; class Magnoliopsida; order Caryophyllales; family Amaranthaceae; genus Dysphania; species Dysphania ambrosioides. Next base: position 15,311,216 of record CM048663.1, read on the forward strand.
TTCAGGTGAGTGAATGGGGGTGCATGCTTGCTGCATCTAAGCAAGAGGAAGAAGATAAGAGAGACTGTTATGATGGCATAGTTCTGCTGGTATATTACTTCACATATTATACGTTTGTTGTGTCGTATAAGAAATTTGCTAGTTTTTGTGATCATGTGATGTTTACTTGGGTGTTCCATTGTTGCTGGCACTGGAGCATGAAAAGGTGCAGCAGCAATGTTGTGACTTAAGACAAGAAAGATTCGTTGAAAATCTTTTGGTTTTTATCAGTAATGCTTGCTTTGCTTGGTTGTCTTTGTGAAGCATTCCTTGGAGGAGTTACTCTTGATATTTATAAATTATGGACTAGTTACTGCATTTGTAAGTCAGTCTCATAGCAATTGCTTGACCATCTAGGATGTAAGTCAGTTGTGTAGCCTCAGCTTTTATGTGGAGATTATCTCTGGAACAGCACATGAAATACCTATGTATTTACCCTTATGATCGTAAAATTCTCAAGTTGCCTTATCACTGCATCCACAGCTAAAAATCTCGTAATTGTTTACTTTGACATCTTAATTAGTATGGATTAAATGATCTATAAATTGCTGAAAGTCATTAGGTTGGTCGCAAAATTTTAACCAGCTACACAATTTGGCTCTTCCTGAAATTTAAAAAATCTCTGTGTAGCCTTGAAAGTGAAAGAAAATCTGCACATTTGGTTTGAGTCTTTACCATATCTGCTACATATTTCAGGTTCACAAAACTGAAACTTTGTGAATATCGGATGTTCGGACCCTGATTTCCCTAGTACTTTCATTCGATATGTCTCTTTGACCTGGTGATTTCTCAATATGATGCATGACTTTGTAACTCCTGAACTTTGGACTACAACTAAGTAGAATAAGAACATTGATAAAATTTGATGGATAGGAAGATTAATGATTGATGTATCTGAACTGATTAGCATTGACCTATATCTCAACAATTTTTCCTGTCTTACTTTGAATGTGTTTTGCATTGCAATACAGTAATACATGTATCACTGTATCAACATGGTGCTATCTCCAACTAGTCGATCTCAGTGACCCCCCAACATTGTTGTGACACACTTTATCAAACTTTGATTATTGAATTATGTGATGTGGGTGAATGAGTAATGAACTGCTATTTAATTGTTGCCGTGGTAATCATGCTAATCATTTCCTCATTATGCCATCCTGTAATTGTTATCATTAATTTTCTTCTTAGGTTCACTAACAAGTTTTGTGCTTGGTTTGCCACACAGATCTGTTCTATGGTTAGAGATATGAGTGTGGGAGTCAGGGTGGAAGCTTTTACTGCCCTTGGAAAAGTTGCATATGTATCTGAAGATATTTTGTTGCAGACCCTGTCCAAAAAGGTCCTTCCACGAATTAAAGAGAAACAATCGTTAACCCTGTGTCGTTCAAAATCACATGAAATTCATGCTGCCAGTGCTGCTGGTGCATTTATTCATGGTCTTGAGGATGAATATAATGAGGTAATAGCAAAGTTTTGTTGTGCTCTACATGGATTTCACTTTTGTATTGATTCAACGGGTGATTTGGTTATCTTAATTCGCCCCACTTGCATCTAGAAATTTGGAATATGGACATTGCCACATGATTTGGTATTCACCAATTGTTAGAGAGAAGAGCTAATTGCTCTCTTCAGTACGTACTATCTGACCACCTTAACTACTACCTACTTTTGACAGTACCTTGAACATTTCCTTTTTTGATTTGTCGTAAAATAAGCCTAACTTACCTTCTATTTGGCTAGTGGTGTCTCTTTTCCCCTCCCCAAATAGCGACATCTTTCTCTATCTCTCTTCTCATCGTGGACCTTTATTTAAAAGCATGCCATTTCTCTAAGTCAAAGATTTTGTGAAAGGGAGTAACTTCCATTTGGTATTGTGCGTCGGTTATAAATATGCATGGTTTTTTGTTTATCTAAAACACAGTTCAGTCTTAGATACCAATGCAAGAACTAACTTCTTAAAAAATTGTGGATTACCTCAAATAAACTTCATAATGGAAATGGAGGGGAGGGAATTTTTTAAGTTATAGTGATTCTATTCTTGGTATTGTCCTGTTATTTGTGCTCATCTTACTTTATTTTACACCTAACATTTCTTGCCCATTTACACCTGTTCAAGTAATTCGCCAAAATCTGTAAAATTGGTTATAATACTATTGTTTGGGGATAGAGGGTCTGCAATTTTAACGTTAAAGCTGGTTCTCATTATTGTACAATCTTTGACCCTATGTGTTATGTATGGCCACCCTGAAGGTACAACAGGCTGCCTGTATCTCCTTGCAAATGCTCCATGTCAGCTCTGGTGAATTTGCTGGTGACGCTGTTAATCTATTGAGCTATGTTCTGAATGATGACTCGGTTATTACCAGGTTAGAGGTTCTGAAGACAATCCATCATCTGGCAACGTCTGGATGTCTAACGATGCAAGAGGAACATATAGATATGGTATGCCTTTAGAATTTATAAATTTTACTGCACTGAGATGACTTATGCACTTATCTATGTTTAAAAATATATTCTTAAGATATTTTCTTGTGCTTACTGCTAAATGGTCGCAAAGTTTCCAACAATGCTACATTATGGTGTTTATGAAAGTTATATATGGGAATTATGGATTATAAAAGATTTAAGATTTACTTTGTTTTGCTATTTTAGTGAAGAATTTACAGAGCAGTATATTCGGGATTGTACTTTATTCTTTATTCCAAACACAATGATCAGAAAGAATGCCGGAAATCTGAACCAAAACTTGTGAATGTCATTCTTGATTCCAAGAATGTGTTATATTTTGAGTCTTTTTATTTTTTTGAAGGGGGGTTAGGGGGGGGGGGGGGGGGGGGGGTGGGGTGGGGTGGGGTGCTGTTGCCTGTTCTCAAATATGAATGCTTTGCTCTGTCCTTGTTCTGCGGTCATTTGTTATTGGTGCTCCATGCTTGTCACTGTAGTTGTTCTTTGATTTTCTGTTGCTCATGAAACTTCTCTGACATGTATGTCCTGTTCTGTTGGGAAACATGTCTAGTTGCTCATAATTTGTTATAGTAATCTGCATGTGTAGCTCAATATGATATGCTATGTTATCTATGAAATGTTGTGCTAAAGCAAACTGTCATTTGTTCTTGTTGCAGTTGCTTGGCACCCTTGTTGACAGGAGCTCTGAGATAAGATCGAAAACCTTAGATTTGCTTGGATCAGTTAAATTGCCTAACCGCAAGGTGTCCAAATTAACTATTGTTCACCTTCTTGGAGTCTTGGACATTCACCCCAAGGTTGCTTAGTCATGTCATATTAACAGTATGGATTGGTTCCCTTTACTTATCTCTGTTTAATCTTCCCATGATTTATATTTTAGTGGGTTTTATTTAATATTCCAGAGTGAAGCCGAAATTTTTCGGACCTTGTTCAATCTTGGTCGCAACCATGGAAAATTTGCAGTCAGCATCATCAAGGACTTTTATCACGAGGTTTACACGCTTTCCTACCGCCTTTTTACTTATCTTCTGCACATATTGCTTGAACTACTTTGATTTCATCCTGTTTTTCCTCATGAATTTTGCTCATTAAACTGATTGAAACCGATTGTTACTGAGTTGAACTAAATAAAACTGAACTATTTTCTTACAGTTTAAAACTTATTTTTACTGTTTTATTTGAATTTTACTACATAACTAGAACTGATTTTGACTGATTCAATTTGATTTTTAGTTTATTACCATACATTTATATTTTGTAGTTGAGGAGAACAGTGTCTTAATGGTTATAAAAGAAGCCATTGTTGATACATACCTCATATTAGATTAGAATATCATTGTTTGTGTATAAGCTTTAACTGATAGGTGTTATGCTGGTAAGACATGCTGCCCAGCCCCTACTCAGTTGGGTGTATGCAGCTTTATGATAGGAATATCAAAGAGATTGTTTTATGTTGGTCCTTTATGCACTTTCACATTTTACCTAAAAGTAGTTGCATGATATTTGATTTTTGGTTGGTGGACTCATTTAACATATGGAAAGTCATGATGCAGCTTCATTATAGCTTGGGAATTTTTGTATCTCTTAAGATGTTGGCGTTTGATGTCATCTTCCTATCCTTCTGCCCATGCATTCCCTGCTTGTCCGACATTCTGTAACTTGGCCTTCCATGGAAACTACAGCTGTCTCAGTTGAAGCCTAATGTATAAGTTACAAGATTTTCTCCAAGAAATTTTGTGTTTGTTCAGCTATACTCCCCTTCTTCAGGAGACCAGGACACAACTTAAGAAAGCCAAAAATTATTTAAGTGAAATTAAGTAATAGGTTGGCGGATCGTAAGTTTATAACCATGGTGTAGTAAAATTAAAAATTTATACTTGTCCGACATTGCTTGCCAATGCTCACTTTTAATCTGAATATTTTTGAATATATCTTGGTTCATGCTCATGGATATCACAAAGTTTTACGTTGGCTGTCACAGGCCTACCACAACCCTCCTCCTTTATCCAGGACCGGCAGCAAGTAAAAAACCCACGGGTGGAGTTATATATTTGTAAAAATTAAAAAAAGTTGATATTTTGAAAGGATAAGTCAAGATGAAACTAACAACATGATTATAGCTTTCCTTATACATAAATCACAAAAAACAGTTAAAAGGGAGTTGGTGAAAACTGTAAAAATCCATATGTTGCAACTGAAAAAGAAAGGATGAAGTATTTAAATAATATTTTCCATTGATGGAGTGTTTCTGTACATATTTTGTAGTTGAGAGTGGTCTCTTCTTACCTTTAATCTGTTGCACATGGTTTACAACCAATTCATATTTCTGCTAGCTAAAATTTATTTGAGCTATACTTCTGAAAACTCCCTCCAAAATGGATTCAAATGTGAATGTATGGCACCTATGTTCATCTGTCTGTATTATGGATGACACTAGCTCATATATCATATTAGACCAAGACTGTTTTTCTGACTGGGTGTGCTGTTTCCTTCAGATTGAGCCTTCCAGTGAGGGGCAAGCTTGTTGTAATAGACCAAGAATTGCTGGATTGCTAATTTTGGCTATTTCAGCTTCCCTCACACATGAAGAACACTTTTGTCACATTCCACCGAGGATATTTTCATATGCAGCTGCATACTTTGGGAAGATCGTTTTTTCTCTTGGTGATATTCTGGATAGTGATTCCCTTTTGGCCTACCTGTCTTACTGTGGTATATTGAATTTCCATTATTATTCAAACAATGGCCATTTTAGATTCTGGATCATGACTTATTACCTTCTTTTTTAATCTGTGGCATAAAGGTGAAAATGATTTTGAGGTACAGTCTGAAACCAGGACTCGACCCAGCATACTTCTAGCTTCAAGTGGCCTACAGGAAGCATCTGTGCATGTCCTGAACGCAGTGCAGCTCATTCTTGCAACTGTGAAAAGGTCGTGGCAGCTAGTAAAGTGTGGATGTACGATTGAAGTTCTTAAAGCATTAAGGTGCTTGTGTGAATTGAATATTATGATTTGTTTTTTCATTTGAGCTTATTTTATTGCACACATCCTTTCATTCAAGCGTTGTGTGATGTTAATATTTCAGGGTTGGATGATGATGGAAACAAAATTTTACTAGTAAATACTATGATAGGATCTCGCACAAGGAATGATAGGGAAAACAAATAGACTAGGTTCCATTGGTTAAGGAATTTTATAGTCAACTATTGACATACTAGACATATCCAATTTGGAAGGGGGGAGAGGATGGGAACCCTTACAACAGGATCTTGCAAATTTAAAAGGATGGAAAAATAATAAAGACTTACCACCATTGGTTGAAGAATTCTGTATTTTCCTATCGACATTCAACAGAAATCCTTTTCGGAAAGAGGGGTGGAGGGGATGAGATTATTCTATATGCAAGATGCTATTATCAATATATATGGCCTTTGCCATTTTATGCTTGATTGTTGGAGTTAGAAGAATATTAATGAGGAATTCTATGTGCTATCTTTGACCTTGGAATGCTGTGGACTAAATCATGTTTCGGAAAAGAGTAAATCAACATTCTTGTTTTATTTGATGTGAAATAGTTGACTGTGGAGGGGATGGGAGATGGGGTTAAAATGTATTAGATACCCTTTCATCCATTAAGATGGCTTTTACCATTTTGAGCTTCACTGTTTGAGTTAAAGGAGGTAGATAGGGAAATCACTATGCCATGTTTTTACCTCAGATTATTGAAGACTAAAAATCACCATTCTCACGTGGACCAACATTTGTTATCAGCTGTGACATAGTAGGCTAATGGTAAGGCTAAATGACTCACAATTCACAAAGGCGCCCATTTAGCCCTCCCATTCCCTATTCTAGCCACTTTCTAGGTACTTTTAGAGGCACTGGCACAATGATATCAGTCACTGCTGAATTATAACTCATTTCTGGTTTATTTATTCATTTACTAGTACTCTGACTAGTCTGATAACTTGCTTGTGATGAATTATTACTATAGTTGCCTTGTAATTTTGTGAAGCTTCTACTATGGTTTTGCTTCCATTAGCCTGTCTTGATTTTTTAGTAAACTTTTGGGGTTCTGTATGTTGTTGAAAGCAATATCTTGTGTATTTGTATGTTTAACAAGTTACCTCCTCCAGTGGGTTATTCTGGTAATTACCAGCAACTTATCAAGCACTCACTAGTCACTAAATTTACATTGCCTTTTAATAGACCTGTTCAAATAGGTGGTGGGCCGTTAAGTGCCCTTGACCGACACGTTTGTAAAAGGGCCTAATCAATAATGAGCTTAATGGGTTGGTCTCTTAAAGGGTCATATTTTATTAGGTTTTTAATGAATCAAGTCGGGTCAATAATGGGCCTATAGTTTCCTAGACTTTTAAACACTATAAGGTAACGAATTACTTCCACTTACTTACCGATGATACACTATCAAAGATTGGAGGTGATACAAGTAAACTATCCCCCTCTATAGATAAAAATTATACTCTATTTTAGACGGCCTGACCCGTTATATATCTCCTTTGGCCCGACCCGATCCAATCCGATTTGCATCTTCTTTGGCCTGACCCATTTTTCTCGTGACCCAGCCCGGCCCTGACCCGACCCAATGCACAGGTCTACTTTTTATGTAGCAACTATGTTGCTCTAGTTTCTTTACGAGACTCTTCTGTAGCTTTATGGTTTTACCTGTTTTTTGAGAGGGGAGGTTTTAAGATATTCAGAACCTTATCATTACATGTCTGGCTCTCCATTTCTGTCTTTCCTTAGAGATTAACTGTTTATGTTCTTTGTGCTTTCTTAGGTGTTGTAAAGAATCTCTAGTGACAGTGAGGGCTGGCTCTTTTGCATATGCTGGTGCTGTAGCTTTTGCCTTCCATTATATTCGTACAGTGAAGCTTCTCACAAGGGTATGGGGTCACTTTGAGGCTTCCAGAAATTGCCAGCTATATCAAATGGGTGACTTAGACTTGCTACTTGGGAAACTTGACAAAACAATTCTGGCTCTCAGATATAGGTTTATTGGGTTCAGCGAAGATGTTGAGCTTCTTATTATGGAGTTGCTGCTTCTCAACTATTTGCTGCAACTTTCAAGCTCTCATATGCACTGCAAAGCCTTACAGAAATTATCTACTACGATTTCTTTGTTGAGCCACTTAAGAAATGTGAAATCCATTGCATGTTCAGAATTTGTGAACCAACTTGCAGAAATATCTTCCAATGATAGTTTCTCTCTTGATGCTACTGATGACCGAATTCAGTTGAAAAAGTTGCGTGAGTTATTTATGCTCAAGGACTTGGTACTTACTGAAGGAATCAGGCACATTCATGCGGAGCTTGTTGTTCTTGGCTTCAATTCTGTTAGTCCTCTGCGCTTCATCTCAGGATTGCCTGTTAGTATACCCCTAGACGTTACTCTCTATAACGTTACTAATGAACTCATACTTTGGCTTAAGATTGCCTTAGATGACAAGGTAACGGAGTTTGTTTTCTTGGACATAGAAGAAACTGGATGTCTTGAGGAGGGTAGGCAGTTCAAGTTTACCTTGCCGTTTTATAGAACTCCAAAAGCAGTTGCTTTTACATTGAAAGTTAGTCTGGGTTTAGAATGTGTGTCCGAGGAGTTGCATTTGGTAAGAGGTCACGGGGGCCCTAAACATGCCCTAACGTACATTAGCCCCGAAGTTGAAGTTTATTTTGTAAATTTGAATGCTGGTCATCTTTTGCATTTACAATAATATTCTGATTTCGATACGATTACGAAGCATAAAATTCCAATACCGGATCCTTGCTTCAACCATAATGTACTAGGACAAGAGATGGCCCCACTTCATTGCATCGACTCTTTGATCCAATTTTTGTGTGAAATAAGCTGGCGAAGACCTAGACAATACTCTTGAAGATTGAAACTTGGTGCGATACAGGAAAAGTAATTTAACATAATACTTATTTACCAAAAACAAAGTGGAGCTTTAAATGCTGCTCCAAAATTGATCGAACTGTTCCCTTAATTGATGATTTATCCTTTGATACATTTAAATAAAATCAAATATTTTACACTTCAATTCTTATTTTCTACTTCACTTTCTCGTAAAAACGAACATTACTATAATTTCATAATATAAAAGTTATTATTTCATAATTTACGATTAATTTGATAATTTCATTATTCATTTTATAATTTCACAATATATTATTTTTAAAATTTACATTTAATAACTTAAGTTAATATTCCTTAATTCTAATTTTCCTAACTTAAAATATTCCTAAATTATAATATTTTTCTAACTTAAAATATTTATAACTTAAACTACTTAAAATTTTCCTAACTTCAAATATTACTAACTTTTTTTTTCAAACTTAACATATTCCTAATTAATTATTTTTTAATTATAATCTAAAACATGAATAATATCATTTTAACAAACTATTAAACATGAATAAAAAATAATAATATTAATTTATCAAATAATATATATTAACTAAAAAATTAACAATAATACTAATAAACAATAACTAAACAATAATTAAACAATACTTAATAATTAATTAAAATCAAAAAATCTCACCAGCGATGATTAATATCATTTTTTTTTTCAAGATATGGCACCCCCTTTTGTTAATTAGTATTGTCAATTAATTAGTGTTAATTGTTGTCAATAAATTAGTGTTAATTAGTTAAAATCATATTATTTTATTTTAATCATGTTAATTAATGTTAATTATTATTGTTAAGTTGCATGGTCAATTAATTAGTATTAATTTAAGGATTGTTAGGTGAAGAGGAAAAGTGAATGAGGGTGAAGAGGAGGGAAGAAGGATTGAGGGGGGTAATATAGTAAATATGGGGAGGCGGCTCGAGTAAGTCACAAAACAAAATGACCATAGTTATAATTGCTTCTACTTCTGAAGCTAGAAACAAAAGCTACACCAATTGTCTGACATGCTTCAATTCCTCTGATATTAAATTGAACGAAATAAAGGACTGGTGAAGTTATAAAATTAAAGCATTTGGTTAAACCGCTTGACAAGAGAGCTACTCGCTTTAGTAATGTACCAAGATGGCCAAATATTCAATTGTTATATAGTATGGAACAATCAATCATACATACTATGTATAGTAAGAAAAATTTCTTATAAAACACAAGTGGGGAGAAAGAAGAAGCTTCAACAGGAAAATTGTTCTCTGATCTCCACAATAACCTTTAAGAGTCATTTGATAACCGCCAAAGCTATTGGAATCGGGTTCATTTACATTCTCTTACTTTGGGCTTTTCGCCAAATGCTACGAATTCATTTAGATTATCAACTAAAACAGAGTAGTTAAGGATGGAAAGATGACATTAAGAGAGGAATTAATTTTTATTTCATTTTGGCGAAAAGAGATCCACGAGATTTGACCACAAGTCTTGAGTACCACGGGCGCGACCCTCCCAAGAAGAAACTCTAACCAAACAAGTTATGAGGTATCCTCAATTGAGGAAGTATATGAATTTACAGAGAACGCACTCTTCCTTAGCTTAGCACCAATTTCTAGTTATACTAGAGAGTTGCACTATTATCTGTTTAATAGTCTTATCTTGTCTCATGTAAAACTCACTGGAAGAATCAAATGAAAACAATTACTAATTAAATTCAATCACTTTCATACTTTCTATTTATTCTCTTTAAACGCCAATCTCATATTGCGTTAGTACTTATCAACCACCTATAGTATTATGCTCCAATCCGTGTGTGGTAACATAGGATTTATTTTCTGCCTTGGTTGGTTTATCCTCTAATAGGGATAAACAACGGCTATTGGCTATATAATTTAAGCAGGCTCAAAGAATTCACCGACGCGCCAATGACAAAAAAAAAAAAAAAAAAAAGGGTGTGAGACGACGAACAATGAAAAAACAGCAACCACGGCCTGCTGAATTAGTTACAAACAAGGCGCACAAAATAGATATCAGCCTACAAGAAGCTACAATGATCAAAGATATCTTTATGACATATGTGTGAAGGTTCATAGGTGCCTCCATTTTTCAAAAAACCATAGCTCAAACCAGAGAGCAATGCAAGGTTTCCCTTCTATAACCTGTAGAAACTCCTGTCCAAAATGGCTTTTACAATTCCGCTCACTGTCCTATGCAAAAAATTACATTAAGCTTTGACAAACCAGGCCCTCTGCAGTCCAACCTTCAAGACTCCCTAGCCCTTTCAGTGCTCAGTGCTAAAGCTGCATGACTACAGCTGGAGCAAAGCACCTGTGCCCCACAGCCTTGAGGTTTGTCACTTGCCAACCTTGACCTTCCTGATATCGCTCAACCTGTCATCATATTTCATGATCGTAAGGACACGACTAATCTTCTGACACAATAGTCGATATCCCAACTCTGTCCCCGAAGAAATAACCCTTGATAGAAAGGGCAGAAAAAAGGAAGAAAAAAGAAAAGGAATCTACCTACCTAGCTATAGGCATGACCAAACCGCAGAAACATATTAATGTGGAAAGCTAAAGCAAATTGAGATAAAGAATGTACCAGCTAAGTTGACCACAACTCCAACAAAGAACAGAACGAGAAAGGCAAAGTGATAATTGATACAGAGTGAGGAAGAAAGAGTCAAGGGAATGCACCTTGTCCAGAATATTATCCTTCGCTCCCATCCCTCCAATAGCATATATACTATCATTCAATGCTACAGCCGCTGAATAACCCTTTGCATGGTTCATTGGTGCCTCAGTCATCCAGGTCCCAAGCCGAGGATCAAATACTTCAACACTGGCCACCATTGAACTTCCATCAAAACCACCAATAGCATACCTGTGAACAGTTGTATTTTAGGTGGCAATCTCGTCTACACCATAACCATAATATCAAAAGCATTTTCTATTTCAAAATCTCTATACATGGACATTCCAAGATTAGAAATGGACTATCTTCTATATATCATCACAAAACTCAATATTCCACCCCATCTCTTTAAGTTAAGTCATACTTAAATAATGGAATCCTAAATAGATCAAGATAACAAGTTTTACATCAAGTAAGCCAAACTCTTTCACATATTAGATTTAGCAAAAATAGTGGTTTTGTGTATAAAGTGTATATTATGTTCTGTTTGACTTATTGTGACTTATTTCACAAAATAAGTTTAGATAATATTGAACAAATTGACATAAACTAGACAAATAAGTTCTAATATATTAAAATAAGCTATAACAAGTTATGCTATAAATTCCAAACGATTTCATATAGGATAATTGGGTTCTTAACCCTCCTCTTGCCCATAACCTTAAAGCACAAAAGTTGAAAATTATTTCACAGAGGACAGACTGTGGGATGAAGACAACAAACTGCATTGGCCTGGTCAGGCCAATCCCAAGAAACAACTTTGGCAGGCCTAAATCAAGTGGCTCCTTTTCCACAAATCACAGCAGCTAACTTGATCAATACAAGGTCTTGCCCCAAACCCAGAGAGCAAAGGTAGCTTTTATTGGATTTGGAAGATTAAAGTGGCTCCTAATATTCTTAATTTCTTACGAAAGTTATGTAATGATGTCCTCCCAACCAAAGAGAATACTTCCCACTTATTCCTCAACAGCTAATTTTCTTTTGGTGTCTATAAGCTCCTAAATAGTCAAGATTTCTCGCCTCTTCCCTCTATAAACATAAGTGACTCGGTTGTGGAATTCTCCGGTTATCAATGATGAGGGAAAGAAAAGGGGTAAAGGATAAAAATATATAAATAAAAAGCTAGGTTAGCTAGTCTTATGTTAGTCATGTGCAAGACAATGTCATAAAACCGGTCAACGGTTAGAAAACCACCATGTGGTACTATTGGACAATTGGAATTTTTTCTCACAAGATTTATTTTACATGGTAGTTTCTTACAAAATGGTGATTTTACGTGGTAATTCTTTGCAAATAACCCAAAAAGAAATAACCATTCTAAAAGTAATTTACAACCAATGTTGATAACATGAATCAGAAACTAGTTCATATAACTCGTGTTCATCAATATCAAACTTGTTGCTTCCCTCTTGAGAGATAACTAAAAGGGGGAGGGCGGAGAGTAGCCACTAATTGGGGAGCCTCTATCTGAATGCTCATTAAATTATCATAGTTTTTTGTTGTGCAAAAACCATCTGAATTTCTAGCAATTTCGCATATGTGAGGGTCCACTAGGCAACACCAAGACTTCACACTCTGAATTCCATACATCGCATGGGTTAAAATTAGATATGAATATTTAACCATGAAGAACCACCATAAGAGAGAAGCCTTGTGTTAGTTGTGTAGTTAGCAGTTTGGTCAGCTCACCACATACTTCTGAATATCTAGAATACAACCTCACTTTTCCATGTGTGACATATGGCATCTTTTAACCTAACAAACACGTATCATCAATTTAACCATGAAAAATTTATACTAGGCCATCTAATCAGTTACATTCTTGCAAAACACAGGCAACTTTATAAATATTATGTTTGGATACAACATCTCTAGAATGTAACTCTCAACTAGCACCTATTCTACAGTTACCTTAAATTTCTAACACCCTAATGCTGAATGAAATAGCGACTTCCAGTTTTGAGCATTTCAAATGTAAGCAAAATTATACAAAAATATCCTATTACCCCAAAATAATAGAAAAGTGCTACACATCAGGAGCAGTTTATATAATAAGAAGCCTGTTTAATAAACTTGAGACAAATTATCAGGTAGAAATGATGGTTTAGTTAAGTGCATCTATTCCCTGCAAACACGTTCCATCATTCACTTTACACAAGTGCATAGCTGATGCACTTAAGACAAAAAATGAAACAGAAAATAATGTATACATCATTATAGAGTTTCATAGCTAGTTTCCCAGAAAAATCAACACAGTTTTGACCATAAAATAATTTTAATAGGTGGTTCGTTATAAACGCTGAGAGATGCACTATAAAAGGGAACCAAAAAGAAATACTTAATCCTTACAATTTTTCGTTCAGCATAACCAAGGAATGACAGGCCCTCTTTGAGTTCATGCTATTGAGTCTGCTCCAGGAATGCTGTCTTGGGTCAAATCGTTCAGCAGAACTCAAAACAGAAGCATAGAATTAGCTAAGCAGTACCAAAACAAGAAACCATGAAAAAAGGAAGAAAATATGGAAAGCTTTTGTAAAACACCAATCATCATCACAATTCCTGGTTCACTAGTTCCCCTTTACCCTCACACACACACACACAACTTTCCTCAGCATTTCCTTATCAAACTCAACCTTCCCCTGCCCATCAAAAACCAGATTGGCAAGATCTCTCCTCCACCAAACACCTAAACCCCACACCCCACCTTTGCCCAAAATACCAAGACATCATTGCCCACATATCCTCCTCCACAATATTCCCTCTCTGATGGAACCAATACATTTTACTCTCCCCCTTAAACTTAATCAGTTTATCTCCTTCTCTCTGCTCCACCTCCATCAAGAACATGTCGCATGAGTTCCTCTAGTGTACAAGCAAGATTACAAACTTACAGGATAAAAAAAGGAGAGATTGCTTATTTTTATCCTCCCAATTTCTGTTTCCTGATGATGTAGCTTGATATGCTATATGTAGTGTGAAATTCAGTGGCCTTGTCAATAAAGTTCACTAGTCAAGGCAATGGCTAGACACGTGTTTTTAGGATGAAGAGAATTGACGATAAATCTTTGATATAGATAGGACAACTGATCTTGCAGACAGGTAATAAGCAGTTCTTTGCTATAAGTTGTCCATTTCCCAAGGAAACAAAGAATTTCTTATTTATTGTGTAAAAGACAACAAAAATGGGTAGTCAAGTTGTCCACACACCCTTCTATTTATTGTGATGTAAGAAAATTATTTCAGATGAAAAAAACATAATATAAAATGATTTTGTCATTGTGAAGGTGACATGAGCAGGAGCCTCTTTATAAGTATTAAGTAATGTTTATGTTCTAATGCTCTCAAATCAAATGTCAAAATTTAAATCTAGTTATCATTTTATGCATCACAATATACTTCTAGTCCAAGAGTAATTTTTTTCTCCAACTCCTCCAAAAGAACATTAAGCAGAAAATGAAGATGATAAATATGTTCTTTGCACAGTGTGAATCATTAAGGAAACAAAATCCAGACATGTTAGCAAGGATATAACAAATATTACGAGTATATAAACAAGATCAAGGACACATATATTAGATATATTAAGGAAGTATGGTAGGTACATTACCTTAAATACTCATTCCCATTGTAGCCACCAACAGCATAAATGGCACCATGAAGTTCTGCAGCAGCAAGGTCAAATCTCTACAAAAAATACATTGACAGAATTCCCATTAACTTAAAGTTTTTGAACTATATAGCACTATCATTAAAACCAAAGTAAGCATTTTGGTTGAAGCTCGGCTATGTCACATATTATTATTACCAACATTACTATAACATCAAAGTCACTCCTAAGGTCTGGTTCTTTTACACCCTCAAAACATTAAGCTACAAAAACAAGCTAATATAAGGAATATAAAGTTCAGACACAGCAAGTTGAGGTGTATAGAACCAGACCTTATATCAGTTAGATCATGTCAGACGCCAAAATAATTGTGGCAACTGGCAAGTGTGCTGCATGCAAATTGCAGTAATATAATAGTGAATTTTTCCCGATAAATTATTTTTCTCCATGCCCAGATTGGGTTAGAGTACTAGCAGGGAAATATCATACAACTTCATCTTTTCCTAAGAAAGCACATGTTTCAACACAGATGGAATGCGTTAGCTTATATTCACAAATAACAACTTAGCCAATAATCGTCATACTAACTCACAGTCAAACATGTCCACACCCACGACGCTAAAAAAAAGTAACTGTTAACTAGTTTACCTTCTGCAGCATTGATCTAGCAGATATCCATCGTCCAACATCTACATCAAACATCTCTACTTCAGAAAAGCAACGTATACCATTCCCACCACCAACCGCGAATATTTTGTCATATAATGTAATTGCTGCTAAACCCCCCTTCTGCTCATTCAAACAAGGAAGTGATGTCCAATCATTGTTTAGAGGATTGTAGGATTCAACTGCAACAAAGCAAAGTAATATGTGAACATGAGTGTTAACATAATGCATCACGATTAGGGGAGAGAGTACTTTAGGTAATGCTAAATAGCCTATTAAATCTGTCCAATCTTAGCTAGTTCATTACATGTTAAATAAAAAAAAGAAAGGAGAACATTAATAAGATTGAATTCTTTATACCTGTATTATACCACAAACCAGTATTTCCCCCACCAATCACAAAAAGATCACCATTCAATGTTGCAAGAGAGGCATATGAACGAAAACATCTCATTGGTCTCAAAGATTTGATTATATCTTTTGATGGATAGTAGGAGTCAAGTGATGCTAGCCATGATTCCCCATCATAACCACCTACTATAAAAATCAAATTATCTGGGTCCAGTTGCTGCTCACTGCTCAACTCTATTGTTCCATGTACACATGTCTCTAACTGGTTAGACAAGCCCTCTAGCCTTGCACAACGATCTTGTAACTGTTGGACTTCCGAGAGCTGTGACAACAAGATTAAATTTTAAAGTTTGAAAAAGGCTGAAAATACCTGTAAAGAAAAAGATTGCAAAAGTTGCAGTCTATCAAAGATAAATGCATACTGGACTGGACCATAACTCTCTACAAGGTTTGTAAATTAATTCACGAGTGAATCTTTCTGGTATGTACTAGCTCATACGCTTCAAAATATGGTTTAGGATGGGGAAGAGGGGGCTAGGGATAAGGCCATCTCAGGATAAAAAGATCACAGAGATGCATTATGGAACAAAGATAATGCAAAGATGGGTTAATAGAGGGAAGACTACCAGCTTCTGTTGGATCATAGTAGATTCTTGCTTAAAGGCCTTCAGCTCTTGTAGCTGCATACAAGAAAAGAAGATCAACTTATGCAGACTTATCATAAATATTCTTTATAATTTCCAACAATGGAGTCTTAAATAAAAACCTCAGCTATAATAGACAGAAAATCTGAGGGCAATAAATCCTTCATATTCTCCTGATGCATATTTTTATGTGAAACTTCATTCTCATCATACATTTTATTGGCATATTCAAACTCCTGTAATTTGCCAGTGGGATAGGAGTCTACAGCTTCAGTATTCTCAGCAAAATTTTGCAATTTCTCACATATTAGCCCCATTTCATCCTTACTCATTGCTTCAATGTTAGTTTCTAGTGGCTGGAAAATACCATCAATGCACAGAGAGGGATCTGTGAGAACTAAATGCTCATTTGACTCAGGGGAAGAAACGGGAGTGGGACTGACATATGCTTCAGTCAAAACATTACAACCCACTTCTCTAGTTCTCGGTTCTGATAAATGTTGATTTACTTTCTGCCAAGTTCTTGTAGGTCTGGGCATCGTGATAGATGGTGGAACAACTTGGGTTGAAAACAGAGCAACCAATTTCAAGACTTGGACATGGTCTAGCTCAAACCGCATATGTTTTTCAGTGTAGTAATTCCCTTGAATGATTGACCTGAACTGGTTCTCTAGCAGAGGATGACAATTCTTTTGAACACGAATTTGGACCTATGTTTACATAAAAGAGAAAGAAAACACAAAAGTTCCAAGCAGGGAAGTTAAAGGTGAACAGATTCCTCAAACGGAATTACATCACAAAATCTCAGGAAAGGGAATGACTAGAACTTTACTGCAAGCAAACTTTAATACCTGAGCAGGGTAGTTTGTTCTCTCTGAACCATCTTTTGTCCAACCATAAGGATTGATGTTCATTTGACCTGGGCTAGCAGCCTCAAAGATACCATGAAGTTGCCTTGTACTGTAGTTGAAGAGAAACAAAGGCAAACCTGGATGAATATTCTGGACATACACAAAGTGCATGGCAGGCAAACCTGTCCAGGGAAGGAAGGATTATGGAATTAAGATTCAAATCAACAAGCAGTACTAAGAACTTAGACATATGCCCAGTAAACATATTGAAGTGCCAAATTGATACAGATAAACATATGCCAAACTATATTGCTTAAAGAGCCACAGGTATCTCATGCTGTAATAGATGTATTTCGTAGGAGAAAGGAGATCTCTAAACAGGAAGATCATAAGGCAGGCAGAAGATCTGCAATACATAGTCGCCATATACAAGGACAATGAAAGTTTGAGCAGACTAAGAAGTCTATTGAAGCATAGCTTCTTATATTACAAATCTGGAGAGAAAATGACCCACCGAAGAGCTGCTTAGTAAGACATTCATCAATTGTTGAATCAGTGCAACCAAATATGACACCACCTAACAGAGAAGGTTTCAAATTCCTAAGAGATATCTGAAGTTTTTTCCCGGTTCCCATCCTGTAAATCAAAGAGAGATAAAGAACAAAGTTATCAAATGACAGAAGAACAAGCAGCAATAAAAACAAGTAATCAATGAGCCATATACAACCTAACTCATGGATGCATGATAGAGTTGGTTTTACAAGTACTTTTGCTGATAGGTATAACATAAAATTCTTAAGAGGATTAAGGGTTCAAAACTATAAGAAATAAAAGGTGAAAGACAACATACAACTATGCCACATTTGATGTCATCGGTGGGATTGGGAACGACAAATTCTCGAGTCTCAAACAGAACACTAGACAAACAGTATCTCATACATCTCATACATGCAAAATGTTTTCCCAAATGAAATCAGCATTTCAAACAGGGGCAAAGACCAATAGCTTAACGCAAGGCCATCTAATTACCTAATCTACTACCCAATTAACCCATTCTAAACAAAGTTGCCAACCTCCCCACCATCCAAAGATTTGTCTCGATAAATTTCACATCTAAGGTAACTTGCCTAAACTCCAAAATAATAGAGCACTGAGCACATGAGACCCCATTAGGAAGGACAAAAAGTCATCCAGGTAAACGTAACAATTGTGCAACATGCAAATTCTTCAAGGGGTAGAACAAAGAGGTTCTTACACAGAAAGCAGAAGAGTCAATAACTCCTCATATTACCAACCTCATTATAACCAACTAGTTCAACCATCTCTAACTTCATAATCAATTCCACCAAAGATCGAATTATGTATTTGGTTACATTTCCTACCCAATAAAAACAACTTGCAAATGGGCATTAACATTTAAGTAAATACTACTCTTCAAAAACCCAAGATGTTTTGACACAATGAGGATATTTTAATCCAACAAATTCATATACATTACTACAAAGTTAAGGCCGATTCTTCAGTTAGCATAAGCAAATCAATTAACCCATTATTCTACAATATTCATCTAAAAAAAATTGCTGAATGTTCATCAACTTGAGACCCTAATTAAAAGAAACCTAAACAAGAAAAACATGAAAAATGCAAAACCCATAAAGAAAATTGCATTACAAGAGATTTCAAGAACATGTGACATGATATGACTACACCATAATTTCAAGTACCCATAACACAAATCACAAAACCCAGAAAAACTCAGATACTAGAACCTAGAAAAAATTTGAGCTTTGATTAAACAAAGCAATAATAAGTTGCCAATTATGGCAAAAAAATCAAAAACTGAAGAGAAAAAAAGCAATAATTAAGCAAAATGTAGTAGTGGCAGATCATAAGATTGTATTATAAGAGTGAAACACTGACAAAGGAGGAATATTAAAGAAGAAATTACAGGAATTAGTAAAGCAGATATGAAAAGTTGCTGTCGAGGAGAGAGTGTGGAATTTGGAAATGAAGCTTTATAGTTTTGCTGGGAACACAACAGTTGTTCTTGAATCTTAGGGGGTTTTGTTAAACGTGGCATGGGAAAGGAAGTGGTGAGCTATTATCATGGCCATGTGGGATGTTTGATCAAAATATGATAAAATGACATGACATTGACATTTTTTAGAGCACTTTTTAATAGTTATCAACCTGTTAATCGATTTTTTATGAAGATTTCAGTTTTTTTTAATTGATTTTCTTACATGTTTTATGCATGTATAGAAAAGATCGATAAATAAATAGATAAAGTGTTGAAAATTATGCCTATACATGATAATTATAAAAAAAAATTCATTATAGAAAGATTCAAAATAGTACCACCCTCATTCCCCTCAATCAAAAAAACTAAAATAATGATTCATATATTGATAGGGTGTTTGGTTTACTCTTTTGAAATAAATTATGTATTTTAGGTATTAAAGGAGTTTTATCCCTTTCTTAATCTTTTGATTCTCATACTCATCCTACTCCTATGATGTTTAACTCATTCCTCAATATTATTAAACCCTAACTCACAAAATAAAGAGGGAGGAAAGAGAAGCTATCATTTCTAATCCAACCTATAGTGGGTCCTCTTGTGGATTGGCATATTTGTTATCAATCTTCTTCCATGGCAAACCAATTTCTCTTGTTGCTTACTATGTAATTTACACTTTAGGTTCCATTGTTCTTGGTGTGGTTGAGATGTTGCCACTGAAATCTATCTTGGATTTAAGTATAAGATGAATTATAATTTTGGTATTGTGTATGATAAGTCACGCCAACACTTTAGTATGACGAAGGAAAAATAAGACTACAATTGAGATTATAGTTATATATCTTATGTCATGAGCTTTATATTGGAGATCATAAGTTCTATATCTGAGATATTTTAATATTCAAGATCAAAATTTTTATATCTAAGATCATAAGTTCTATATTTGATATCATAATCTCTATACATGATATTATATTAGCTATATTGGAGACCATAAGTGCTACACACAAGATCATAAGCTATATACCTGATATCATATACCTAAAATTATAAGCTTTATATTTGATACCATAAGTTATATTTATGAATCATAATCTGATATCAATATTGATAACAATAATTAGCTCTTTATATATAGCTTGATATATAGCAATGTTTATACTGCCAAAAAAATGTCTTTCTAGCTTTTGTTTATTTTGTTTCTCCGAGAGGTAGCCATTCCCTTCCAATCTCTAGGGCAAACAAGAAATATCAATGGATTTATGTGTATTTATAATAACCTTTGTCTAGTGAGAAAGTAGTAGCCAAGCCATAGTGAAATGATACTTTCCTTGGAGTGAGAATTGTAGTTGGTGAATTTGGAATGCTTTGTAATTGGTCCTACAATAATTCTCTTTCAAGCCTCTTTGGGCATCTTGTCCTTGCTTTAGAAATACTTTTGTAGCATCAATATTGATAGATATCATATTAGTGATATAATTTTTATAGGATAGAATTTGTTAGTTTATCCCAGATTTGCTGAGCAGAATCACCCTTGCAGAGGATGGATTGAAGAAGATCGACCGAAATTGTTCCATAAATCCATTACTTAACAATGGAGTCAATTCTTTTCCACATTAAAGTGGAAACGTCAGGTGGTTTGGGAAGTGTTGGATCAATGTGGTCAAGCACATTAAAGGCATGACAATGAACTTCAAACGGTTCCACCCAATTGGAGTACTGAATACTCTCACGATCAAGAACCAAGGGAATTGCATTCTTGATATTATTGACAGAGAGGGCTGGGTGGTATTCCGTCGAATTTCGGGATGGTGGTGTGTCAGATTCCGAAGGTATGGCGTTGGGGAAGAGATGCGAAAGCTAGGCCATAGAATAGAACACGACACAGGATGCAAAAGAATAAGGCTGAATAAAATAGAAAAAATTGACATCCGCAAACATCTCTAAGGCGATAGATCTTTTTGCACCTAGCGACAAGCTAGCTTGTATGTATTTTCTATGACTTCATCAATATGTTGATCAATGGCAATTTAGCAGGAGACTCTCCATGATTCTTGAGTCCGCATCATTCCCTTCTAGCCTTCGTATTGTTTTCTCGAAATTAATTTAAATGAGAGAGAATAAACGTAGTCTAAAATTCAATCAAATTCTTAGGATTTCTAGTGGATTGGTAAGGGACTGGCAAAGGGGAAAAAAGTAGTTCAAACGAGAAGAGGGGTAACTAGATTGTACTAAATTGGATTGTCTCACCTAATATTTTTTTCACTTTTGAATTTAAGGAGGTGACTTGTGATTTTTATTTTTAGGAGAAATTTTTTTGTGTTATGCCATTAATATTTATTATTTTACACTTTTCTTTTATATAAGTAAATATATGTTCAAAATAAATTGTATAATATAAATTAATCTATGTTATTTTTTCAATAAATATCTGACATGTGTCACAGTTAGACCAATTGGTTTTTATGTTTATTATTTGGATATAATAATTAAAGAAATACATACATATATTTTATAAAAGTCATATTGGATTTTTAGGCCTCATTAAAAGTGAACCAAATAATATTAATGGGTTATAAAATTTATTTATAAATTAAATTAAATAGTTTTAGATTAGTATGGAAATTTAGAACCTTTACCTCCATGGTATAGATCTTATTCCTTTACACATCCAAAGCCACTTACTAATCTACGCAAGTTCTTAAGTATTAAACCATGGTTAAAAAACACTCATAAAGTTGTTAAAAGGAAAAAAAAGCTTATTTGTCTAACCAAAATTTTTGGTAACACCAATTAATTTAATTATAAGTATTGTACTATTATTTTTTTCTTCTTTTTTTTAAAGGATTAATTATTTTCATAAAAAACTATTAATTTTTTTTGTTTGATTAAAATTTTGCTATTTAGCCTTAATTAAACTAAAACTAGGGATGGCGTTGGGTATGATATGGGTCGGATCCAATTAGACTCATACCCTTTTTTAAAGTAGACCCATATCTTCTTCAAACCCACAGGATCCTAAAAATGCATACCCTTATCTAGATTCATTGGATTTCATAGGTCTCAAGTCAAATATGGGTCCAAATGTCTCTTTAAATTTTTTTTATATTTGTCTATTATTCTCTTGTATTATAATTTGATGAATATTTCTATTTTTTCAAGTCAAAATAATACAACAAAGTTAACTCTTGAGAAAATTATTAATTGAAGGAAGAATATCAAAAATTACAACTCAACAAATAATACTCTTATCCTAATTTTAATTTCAAAATATTAAAAGCTTACTACAAAGAAAGTTACACACAATAAGAAGACGGGTTGAATGAACTTTCTAAATGTTTTTACTTTTAAATTAGATATTAGGTTTTAATTTTTTTAATGTATGGGTCCATGGGTCGAATCTGGGTTAAACTTTTTTCAACCCAGACCCAGATTCGATCTTAGGACATTTAGAACCGGATCCAATGGGTCTCAAAAAATTAGACTCAATTCGTAAAAAATGAATTAGTTCTAATCGGGTCTAGATCGAATCATGGACCCATTGTCATCCCTAACTAAAAACCCTTCAATACTATCCAATTATTTCCTTACTCTCCTTTCCTTTCCTTAATCCAAGTGAGGAGTAAATCCATTGTTGTAATTGGTCATTTAATGTAGAATAAGAGTATGTTTCATCCAATGTGTATAGTATAGAAAGAGAAAGAATGAAGCAAAAATTCAGAATGGTTGGAATAACTCTATCTGTTTTCAATATGGCTAACTAGTGATGACCACGGGGCCAGTCCGGGCGGGTTGGGAGGGGAAGGACCGGGACCGGACTAGTCTAGGAGGTGGGCCTGTCCCGGCTGGGGCTAGGGTTAGGGTCAGGAAATTGGATTCATACCGAATCACGAACCGAGTCACGAATCGAATTCACGAATAGAATTGAATTGAATTCACAAATTAATTCAAATTCACGTATCGAATCGAATTCACGAATTGAACCGAATTCACGAACCAAATCGAACCAAATTTATGAACTGAATCAAACCGAATTTCACATAATGACATTTAGAAATTAGAAGAAATGAATTTTTTCGAAAGTAATTAAACGTTTATATCAACGAATCACATAATGACATTCGTTGTAAACTTTTATATTCGACTAATCACATTCATTTTTCATTTCTTTTGTCGATATTTTCTATTTTTTACTACATGTTTACATAAATTACATATATTACATATAATCACAAAAGACATAATCATATTCGATTCATATAAACTAAATTGTATTCAACTAAACTAACATTCATTGATTCATATAACTAAACTATATTCAACTAAACTTACATTATTCATATAAACTAAACTATATTCAACTAAACTAATATTTGTTGATTTATATAATGAATAAACTAAATTATATTCAACTAAACTAACATTCATTGATTTTTATAAATCAAACTATGTTCAACTAAACTAATATTCATATAAAATAAACTAAGATTCAGTTAAACTAAGGTTCAACTAAACTAAAATTCATTGATTCATCTAAATTAAACTATATTAAACTAAACTAAAATTCACTAATTCATTTAAACTAAACTATATTCAATGAAACTAACATTTATTGATTCATATAAACTAAACTATATACAATTCAACTAAACTAACATTTTTTTATTCATATAAACTAAATTATATTCAACTAAATTAACATTCATGTAAACTAAATTATATTTAACTAAATCAACATTTATTAATTCATACAAACTATATATAATTCAATTAAACTAACATTCATTAATTCATATAAACTAAACTATATACAATTCAACTAAACTAACATTTATTGATTCATATAAACTAAACTATATATAATTGATAGGCCGTCGTCGAGCCTACCAATTTGTAAGATTCCTATCTTGGACTCACTAATCAATAGTAAGGGTAAGAAAGGGTCGAACCCAAGAGAGGCATTGAATCAACCACCGAGTACTACCGTTTAAATGAGCTAAATGAAGTCGAAATTTGGGGTGGTTTTGTGTAACTCCTACTGGTTCAATTAACTAACGATTAGGGGATATTAACAATACTTAGAGGAATCTAGGGCACGGGTTGTACCACTCAACTTCATCACAAATCACAATAAGCATGCAATAAAATCTAGGTAAATTAATGGGGTGATTTAGGGGAGGTCATCTAAGACACCCAACTACTCTCTCGAGCAAGAGGGGTTACTTGAATCACAAATGCAATCACTCTCGTGGCTACATAGCATAAAAAAAGTGCTAAGGCATAATCACGACGACATAACATTCCCTTGACCAGAAATTCCTATTCTCATGGCATTTCAAGTCAATCAAATATAAGGGAACTAACTCAAGTTCATCTCTTGATCCTTCATTGAGAAAGCTTGGATAAATAGTCCTAGCAATGGCCATATACAAGAACTAGACAATTAAACCACTTAATCTCGACTAATTAACATCCCACAATAACCAAATTAATACAAGCAATAAGTTCTTTGTGACTACATTGAGGGTTTTACCCAAACCCTAGAAATTGGACTACTCACAATCCATGGAGGTTAAAAGAGATGGAGATTTCAACCAATTCATGAACAAGTACAAACCAAAGACTAAGCTAATTAACAATCTAAGCATGCAAGAAGTAAGCAAATAGTTAAGAACAAATAGAGGAAAGTGGAGAATGAGAGTAAGAAACAATTACTATGAAGCTTCAAGGTGAGAAAAAATGGTGGAACTTGTCTTCTACAATAATTGAAAATGAGTATTTCCAAGCTAGTAATTAAAATCTACAAAATGATTTGGGGAATTAATGCTCTAGGATTTCAAGAAGAGAGAAAGCTTTGAAAAATATTGGGTGTCCCCGTACAAATGAGCCAAAGGGGGTATTTATAAGACCCTCAAATAAAAGGACGGAGAAAACAAGAATCGGGCTCGACTGTCGGTCCGCACAGGAGTGCCAGGGTTGGCACGGACGTGCAGACCTAGGCAGTAGCTACTGCCTCTGTCCGGGGAGCTCGGCACGGACGTGCCACATATGGCACGCCCGTGCAATATAATGTGCACGGGGCACTCTGGTTTAGGCATGATCGTGCAGGCGCAGACAGTAAGAGGGGTAGCTTCTGGTGGCACCCTGCACGACCGTGCATGATTTGGCACGGCCGTGCAGGTCCTTCTGAACCCCTTTTCCATTTTTTTCTTCTATTTTACTTCCTTACTTGGCTTCTCTCTAACAACTTCTTGCCTCTAAGCTCGGTTTAGTATCCATAGGCTTCATTTGGCCGCTTTTGGACCTACAATCTCAACCAAAAACACCAGCAACCCGTGAAGCATAGGATACACAAAATTTGCATAATAATAGAGTAAAAGTGAACCAAAACACAAATTAATCAAGTAAATTAGGTTCAATAGTACCCTAAAATCATATCAAATAGCAAGTTATCAAATCCCCCCAAGCTAAGCCTTTGCCCGTCCTCGAGCAAAACAAACGCGTCAAATCAAAGGAGGGAAAGACTTGCAATTATCAAATCAAGGAAAGGTAACAAGGGGGAAACATAGATACACAACCCGCATGGTGACAACCATAATCACTTTTAGCAAAAGTGAGAAGCAATTTAAACCTCTAAGTCGCCCTAGAGGACGAGTTTTTATCTCGTGAGGGTTTCCACCGAGCTTAATCCATAACTCACACAAACCAAAGAAAACCATCAATCTACTCTAGTTCCAATGTTTTTATTTCCCAAGTCAACTCATCGGGATATAAATCACAAACAAGTCAAATGAGCAAAGTTTGAGAATTACCAATCATAGAGCGTGCACATGGGTTGGGGGTAAAGAAGGGAACTAAGCAAGGTTACATTAGGATACTTCCTTAGACCTTTTACTAGCTTATTAGGGCACATCTAGATATTCCAAAGTTGCAAAAAGCCCTCCTTCGGTTATGAAATCTCAAAATGCTAGTCCTCCTCCCAAAATGCACACCCAAAACCCCCTAATTACGCTCTAATTCGGGAATTTTACAAGAAGTAACACAACAGACAAGGTGTGGGAGGCATCCACAAGTTGACCTCTAGAGAAGAGAAAATCACAATTTTACGAATTTTGGGAGAGTTTTTTTTTTCTATGTTTTTTTTTCTTCATTGCCCTCGCCTCTTTTAACTGTGAGCGGCTCTTTCTTTATTCAAACGGGTGGCTTATTATGCCACTTATTAAACATGGTACACGTAGAGTTGATTCCCTAATAAAGTTTCATTTTGGGGAGGAGATGAGGCACATCAAGGGCACAAGGGGCCGCAAGTCGATTCAAACATAACCTACTTTGGGCAAATTTGACAATATCATATACTAGGCATGCAATTGAGCATTCATCGGCTTTCATTTCATATACTCTAATGCAATCGAGATTAATAGACCTCTAAAGAACCCCAACTCATGCACACACTCTTCTAAAAGAACTCTCACTCATCACTCAAAAGTCAAGCAAGCAAAACATATAAGCATCGTCATTTGAGTTTTATCCTTGGGCGACTTTTTCATTTTTCAATATTTTTTTTTAGTTGAAGAAAATAAGAACAATTACAACCGTAAGCTAAACTAAGCATAAAAGAAATGTACATCTAAATAAGGAGATTTGGATTTAGGGTATTGGATTTCAGGGGGAGCAAATTTGGATTCAAAGGATTTGGATGTTAAGGAAAAATGAAATAAACAACATGCAAACTCGGCATATGAACATAAGAACACAACATGAACCAATGGCATCTGAACCCCTTTTCCATTTTTTTCTTCTATTTTACTTCCTTACTTGGCTTCTCTCTAATAACTTCTTGCCTCTAAGCTCGGTTTAGTATCCATAGGCTTCATTTGGCCACTTTTGGACCTACAATCTCAACCAAAAATACTAGCAACCCGTGAAGCATAGGATACACAAAATTTGCATAATAATAGAGTAAAAGTGAACCAAAACACAAATTAATCAAGTAAATTAGGTTCAATAGTACCCTAAAATCATATCAAATAGCAAGTTATCAATAATTCAACTAAACTAACATTCATTGATTCATATAAACTAAACTATATTCAACTAAACTAATATTTATATAAACTAAACTATACTCAATTAAATTAACATTCATATATAACTAAACTAATATTCATTGAGTCATATAAACTAAACTAAACTAAATTTAACTATACTAACATTCATTGATTCATATAAACTAAACTAACATTCTTATAAACTAAACTATATTCAACTAAACTAACATTCATTGATTTATAGGAATTAAATTAAAGTATATTCAAATAAACTAACATTCATATAAATTAAACTATATGCAAACCAACTAACATTCGTATAAATTAATTTATATTTAACTAAACTAACATTTTATAAACTAAAATGCATTTAAATAAATAAAATTTTACAAAACTAGAAGATTTAGGCGGACCAAATAGGGTCGGGCTGGTTCAGTGGGCCGAATCAGGCTGGTTTAGTGGGCCAGTCCGGTTTGAATCATGGGCTGGGTCAAATTTTTTCTCAAACTGAATTGAGTAGGGTCAGGGTTGGGGAATTTGAATTCGGATTCGACCTATATTTTTGACGAGCCGAACCGGTCTTGGCCCGACTTATATGCGGGTCGTGCTGGGCCGAGATTTGGTCTGGCTGGGTCTGGCTCAACTAGCCCAATGGCCATCTCAATGGCTAACTAACCACAAGCGCAGCTAAGCTAAAGGACTTTGTCACATATGACCATTTTTTTTAAATTTGATAATCAATATACGTTTTGTTAAACTTATATCAAATAAAATAATTTCATATCGTTTAGGGAGTCAATTTAATCTGTAAAAAAAATCTAAATAAAACAAATAATTTTTACCGCAATGATTAGTAATATAATCAATGTAAGTTTTACTACATTGAGTTTGGGAAGAGTCTTCAATGGGATCGTCGTAATTCAAAATTCAACATGATGTTCTATTTGTGAATTGAATAGAACAATGTGGTACATATTCAGAGATGTCTTACTTAAGTTAAGGGACAAAGAATTGGACTTTATTGAATATGAATTATTGAATGTTTGTGAAATAGTGGCGTGGCGTATAAAGAAGCCTTAAGACAAGACTCCCATGAACTTTATCTAGGATTTCAAACATTTGACGGGGTTGTTGGATCTCGAGTTTAATATGGGTCTAATGGGTCTCAAGTCTGATGGATCTTGGTTCAATATGGATCTAAAATGGGTCATTATCATATTTTTTCTATTTTTCTATTATTCTCTTGCTTTACAATTGAATGTATTTTCTCTTTTTTTTAAGCCAAGAAAAGATAATAAAATTAACACTTGTGAAAACTGCTAATTGAAGAAAAGTATAAAAAATAACAACTCAATTATTAATCTATCTTATCCTAATTTTAAATTTAAAATATTATAAGTTTACAATTAATAAAGTCACACACAATAAAATGATGGTTTGAGTGAACTTTTAAGTCCTCCAATTCTAAATTAGATATTTAGTTTTTTTACAAAAATATATGGCTCCATCAGTCGGGTCTTGATCTAATTTTTTTTAAGACCTTCATAATCTATTTTCCATAGAAAAATAAGCCAGGTGGGGTCATACCGAGATATGCAATAAAACGCAAAAAAAAGCTTGGTTGGTTGTCCAAGCTGAAAAGGACTCTAAAGAGGCTTTGCGCTTCTGAAGGAAAGCATAACATGATTTCGTCGTAAAGTTGCCCGATTCATGGAACTTCTAGTACAGAGAATCTTCTTACTTAGGACAGGGAGGATCAAGACTCATATTTTTCCTTGATGAATACTGTTCAAAACTTGAAAAAGTTTGAATGATTTCCAATTGATTGTAGCCTGACCAGAAAATCACTAACCCAAAATTGAGATGAATCTTGTAAAGAGATTGATGACTTACACACCGGCACATGATCCTTTACCCATTTATCTAAACAAGCCCGGATCGAATTTCCATTACCTACTTTCCAAAAACAACCTTCAAGCATAATATTTTCCACTCTTTGTGAACCTCAAAAACCCAAAATTGAGATGAATCTTGTAAAGAGATCATTTTGTTTTCCTGAATTCAAGCCAAAAGGAGAACAAGCTGGAAATACTTTACATACAAGTAGTTATGAGTTATGCGCCTTACACTAGACCTGCTTCATCAGGTAAGATTTATTCAGGTCCAAAAAACAACGGACTCCCAATCCTCCCATGCCTTTCGTTTTATGAACAACTTATTTCTTTACCTAATAAGTTCCCACTTGAGACTATTTTGCCCACAAAAACATAACTCCTAAAAATTTTGTTTTTGATGAAATTGAAGCCGAAATCTTCATTGTTAAGACAATAGAGGAAGCAAGGGACATTAGGACATAGTTGATGAGAATTAGGCGTTGCGGCAAGGATATCAAGGCCAAATTCCATGATAATATCTTTGAAAGCACTTTATCAATGAGAAACTAAATATGTATCTTACGACTTCCAATACTATCAATAGGAGCTCCGAGGTGGTTATCGAATTTCTGAGCAGCTTGTATCGGTAAGATACATTTATATGCTACTTTATCTATTGAAGGAACGTTTGGGCTTACCTTGAACAAAGATTTATGAAGATTTAAGTGCTAATCGAAATTCTGCAGAAATGTCTTATAATAGAGGATACTATTTCAGCTGCTAATCAAGTCATTCTAAAGAAGAGAAGCACATCATTGGAAAAGAAAAGATGATTAATTTTTGGAGCTCGATGAGATAATTGAAATCCTTGGAATTGATTCATTTCTTCCACTAGATGGAGCATTCTACCCAAGATATCCATACAAAAGAGAAAGAAAAATGGAGAAAGGGGTCTCCTTGACGAAGTCTACACTTTGGCGAGAGCAAAGCTGAAACCCGGTTATTAACCAAGACTTTAAAAGTCACTGTTGATATGCATTAATGAATCAGTTGGATAAAGTGAGTCGGGAACCCATAAGCCTAAAGAACAATCATCAAGAATTCCCATGATACCCTAGCATAAGCCTTAATCATATCCAATTTCAAGGACACAAGATGAACCAATCCTTTCTTCCTTTTGTTAATCTTGTCCATAAGCTCATGGTTAAGGATAACATTATCACTCATATATTGACCCAAAACAAAGGAAAATTGACTATCCAAAACTAGAGAAGGGAGATATTTCTTCAATATATTAGCTAAACACTTTGAAGCGCACTTATATATCACATTACAAAGGCCAATCGAATGTAGATGGTTTATATCTTCAAGATATTCCACCTTTGGAATCATTACAAGAATTAACTGGTTTTATTCCTAAAGTAAGAACCCGATTGAAAAGAAATGAAAAACTGCTTAGAAAACATCATGGCTCAAAACCTTCCAATATTTCTTGAATACTGACGAAGGAAACCCATCAGTCCATGGATCGAACCGATGTTAATCCTAAACATTGCCTCCTTAACTTCCAAGAAGGATAATGGCCGAGTTAAGTCATCACCTTAAGCTCTCAAAAGACAGGGAATATCAATTTATTGGAGAACCGTACGCACCTTTAAGGATGAGGAGGACAAAATATCTAACCTAAATGTAGCTTTAAGAGACAAGACCACCAACTCTTCAATCTTCGGAAAACCAGAATGCTAGTTACCATTTCCATCTTTTAATGAGAGTAACTACTTTATGTGCGAACGAGATTTCACTTTCTAATACATCAAACGAGTTGTGTATTCTCCCTCTACTACTGATATGTTCATTTTATATAGTGATTTACCTCCGTCCCTTGGTCATTTTTAGGAGTATTATTGGATTTTCGGAGTCACTTTTATTACTAATTTGCGTTTTCTAGTGTTTTCGTAGTTTTGGTATAGTTTTATAGGAAATTGCAGATTTGGAGCATTTTTCCGGACTTATGATAGGTCACTATGAGCATTGGAGGATTATGATCGTATTTCATAGCCTAAGACTGGTTAGAGTCATCAAATCGATGATTAAGGGCTTGACATAGAAGAGATCAAGGCAATGGACCAAGTGTTCAAGACCCAAGGTGGAAAACCCGGATTTGAACCCAAAAAAATTAGCCCAAAAGAAAAGTCCAGCGCGCCCGGCCGGGCGAGGTGTATAGAGGAAAAAAGAGCTTCACCCTGTGTCGTGCCCGACCGGGTGCGGATGAAGAAAAACAGAGTGAAAAAGGCGCGCCCGACCGGGCGCATGTTTCTGAAGACCTTTATTTATTTTGTTTTGTTTTATTTTCTTATCTTAGTATAAATATGTTTTTTGACGTTTTTCTTTCGTACACGGAGATTTTTGGATTTAATTTTACTTCTTGTGAATACTCTTACTTTCTCTCATGACACCGAGGAGCCTTTATGCAATTCATTATTTTCCATTAATTTTGGTAATGATTCATTTCCTTTCATTTTTAGCAATTAATTTCTTTGATTAATCATGTCTTGTTTATTTGATTTAATTAGTCTAGATTTAATTATGTGTGAGTAGTTTAATTCTAGGGTTTTTGGGGATCCATAAATAATATGAAGGGGTAATTTATTATTGTTGATTGTTAATGTTCTCGATTGATTTCCTATTAATTGATTTAATGCTATGCAATTAGATTGGGTCTGGTTTAGTTGTATGAGTTATGCAATATTAATTCGACATTCGAGAGATAAAAATTAATGTTTAGGCTTAGTTTCAATAGGCAGGTTTAATTTATAAATGGTTAAGTCAAGATTCGAGAGATGCGATTTAATACCGATAGACTAATTCTGTGATCGTAATACGTAGCGAAAGCCCTTTATGGTCTGATTAATTTATGCATTGATAATTGATTATGGTGTTTTACCCTGGAATATTATTTATTGGTGAACCTATACCCTAGGCCTTTTATTATTGATTTCCTCCCTTATTGATTATTCCCTTAGTTTATTTATTTTCTACTAGTTTAATTCTCATAAAAACAAATTGGTTACCAGATAATTTAGATTATATTAATTAATTAGGAATAGAAAGACTTGTTTCCCTGCAGATTCGACCCTACTTCCCTATCTATTTTAGTTAGTGGGTTTAGGAACTACTTTTGATTAGGTGATACGACTTTAGCCTGTCCAAATTTGGCGTCGTTGCCGGGGAAACGATTTTATTTTTATTTTTGATTATTCTTGTAGTCTAGATTATTTTCTTTAGTCTCAGAGAACGCAAGTTCTTTGGGGCAGTTTCTTATATTTGTCTGTTTAGTTCTGTGTTTATGCCCAGGAGTTCTAGATCAGGTTACATCCCATTCGATCCTAAAATCGAACGTTCTTTTCATAGATAGAAGAATCTTTTTAAACAAGTACGAGCTACTTCCGAGGGTATTACACCTTTGGAACACCCATCTGATTCTAGTGATACATATTTTTCTTTAGAACTAGAATTAGAGATGACGGCTCAACCACCTCGTAAGCAGCTCAGCAATTATTCGCAGCCATCCCCGGCAGATTTTCCACACCTTGTCCCTACACCTGATCTCGAGGGAGTACAATTCGAGATTAAACCCTAGTTTATTACCATGATTGAAAGGAAGAAATTTAGCGGAGCTAAGGGTGAAGATCCAAATCTTCACATCTTGGATTTTTGCCAATATTGCAATACTATTAGGCAAGCTGGGGTCATGCAGGACCAAATCAGGGAGATTCTTTTTCCCTTTTCTTTATGTGGTAAAGGTAAATTGTGGTACAATGGTTTGAATAGAATTGCACTTGGTATTACTAACTGGGATACTCTTGCTTTGAATTTCTATAATAAATATTACCCTGCAGAGAGGACAGCTTTATTAAGGAGTTTAATCCAAAACTTTGCCCAAGAAGCTGATGAAAGTTTATATGAAGCTTGGAAAAGGTTTAAGGATTTGAAGATAGAGTGCCCCTATCATAGATTGGCGCAGTGGCAGATAATCCAAGTCTTCTACAACGGGCTTGGAAACACATCTAGATCAATTCTTGACTCAGCCAATGGAAGATTTATAAATCTCTAAGTAGAGAGTGCCCCCATCAAGCTACTTTTCAATGGTGCATGATGAGTATCTTTTCTAAGTTCATAGAGTCTATTTGGAAGTCTATATGGATGATTTTAGTGTGTATGGGTTTTCATTTGATACATGTCTAGCTAATCTCACTAAAATTTTAAAAAGATGTGAAGAATGCAATTGGGTCCTAAATTGGGGAAAATGCCACTTTATGGGTATAAGAGTAGATAAAGCTAAGGTATCTGTGATTGAGCAATTACCTCCAGCAGTTAATGTTAAGGGGGTTAGAAGTTTCTTGGATCATGCGGGGTTTTATCGTCTCTTTATTAAAGATTTCTCTAAAGTTGCTAAACCACTACCTCATATTTTACTCAAGGATACCCCATTTGATTTTACTAATGAGTGTCTTGAGGCTTTTAACAGGATTAAGTAGACTTTGATATCAACACCTATCATATGTGCACCCGATTGGAATCTTTCTTTTGAGATCATGTGTGATGCCAGTGATTTTGCAGTAGGAGTCGTGCTAGGACAAAGAAAGAAAAAAGTTTTGCATGCTATTTATTATGCAAGTAAAACTTTAAATGAAGCCCAAGTTAATTACGCCACCACGGAGAAGGAGTTTCTTGCTGTGATTTATGCTTTAGAAAAATTTAGATCATATCTAGTTGGTTCTAAAATTGTTGTTTTTACTGATTATGTAGCCTTGAAATACCTGATAGCCAAGGCAAAAACAAAGCCTAGGCTCCTCCGTTGGGTTTTCTTGCTCCAAGATTTCAATGTGGAAATCAAAGACAAAAAAGGGAGCAGAGAATGTAGTTGCAGATCATTTTTAAAAAGGATCAAGTATGATGAGGGAAATGATTCTCTTCCTATTGATGATTCTTTCCCTAATGACCACTTGTTTACAGTTGTAGAACAACACCCTTGGTATGCAGATTATGCTAATTATTTGGTGGGTGGTACTCTACCTCTCGGTATGTCCTACCAATAGAAAAAAAGGTTTCTTTATGATGTAAAACATTATTTTTGGGATGATCCTTTTTTGTTTCGTGAGTGATTAGATGGACTATTTCGCAGGTGTGTTCCAAAATGGGAAGTCCACGGTGTACTTAAACGATGCCACAACTCACCATATGGGGGACATCATGCTCCCACCAAGACAGTTGCAAAAATCAATGAGTCAGGTTTCTATTGGCCCACCATGTTTAAGGATTCTCACTCCTTTGTTCAAGCTTGTGACTCTTGCTAGAGGACTGGCAATATCTCGCATCGGCATAAGATGCCTCAAACAGGTATTTTTGAAGTTGAAATTTTTGATGTTTGGGGTATTGATTATATCAGGCATTTTCCCTCCTCAAAAGGGAATCGATATATCCTTGAAGCCATTGATTATGTATCCAAGTGGGTTGAAGACATTGCCACGCCTACAAATGATAGCAAGGTGGTCCATAAGATTTTTAAGAAAATCATTTCTCCTAGATTTGGAGTCCCTAGAGTCGTTATTAGTGATGGAGGATCTCACTTTCATGAGAGGAAGTTAGATACCCTTCTCAAGAAGTATGGTGTTTATCATAGGACAGGTTTAGCTTACCATCCCCAAACTAGTGGCCAAGTTGAGGTTTCTAACCAAGAGATTAATTCTATTTTAGAGAAGGTGGTAGCAAAGTCTAGGAAGGATTGGAGCGATAAGCTAGATGACACTCTTTGGGCATATAGAACTGCATTTAAGACCCCCATTAGTACTTCCCCCTATAGACTCGTGTATGGAAAAGCATGTCACCTCCCGGTGGAATTAGAATATAAGGCTTATTAGGCAATCAAAGAGCTCAATTTGGATGTTAAGTTAGCGGGAGAGAAGAGGCTACTATAGCTTAACCAACTAGATGAGTTTAAGTTGATGGCCTATGATATTGCACATATTTATAAGGAGAAGACCAAGAAATGGCATGACAAGATGATCCTTCCGAGAGAATTCAAAGAGGATGATAAGGTTTTGTTGTTTAATTCTAGACTTAAACTTTTTCCAGGAAAGTTGAAGTCAAGGTGATCGGGTCCTTTTACCGTTAAAAGGGCAAACAAATTCGGTTATGTGGAGTTATATGATGAACATGGTAGTGATTTTAAAGTAAATGGCCAAACACTGAAATTATACCATGAAAAGGCTATGATTGGTGCAGTTGAATTACTTCACCTAATCGATTTTATCTCATCTTGAATGACATATGGTAAGAAGGTCGTGCGGGACCTAGAAAAACCAGCGCTTTGCCGGGAGGCAACCCATATTTTTCTTGTTTTTTTAGAGTATTTTTTTTTTTGAGAGGAAGAGTGGAGTGAATTTAATATGTTTTATAGTATTTTTTATAGGTTGGAGAAAAAGAGTTAGCCAAATTTTAAAGAGAAAAAGAAAAAAAAATCAGACTCAAAACACTATAGTGCGCCCGACCAGGCGCGAGAAGGAGTCTATATACGAGCAATTTCTCTCGATCGAGCGAGATAGAGCCTAACCAAGTGTGAGAGAAAGAAGAATTTTGGCCAATAATTCGCTCGATCGGGCAAGACTCCGCCCGGCTGGGCGCGAGCCCAGCAATTTTAAATCCGCCAGATCGCCCGACTGGGCACGCCTATAACCTACGGATTCCGCCTTCTTTCTTTCTCCTTTCTTTCTTCTTTCTTTCTTCTTTCTTTCTCTTTCCACCATTGTTTCTCTCTCTAAAACTCAATTTTCTCTACCTTCTCTCTAAGATCTCTCCTCCATTTCTCACCCAAAATCAATTATTTTTACATATTCCTTCTCTTCTCTTCACCCTCTTTATTCCTACACTAATTTTGTGCATTTTAGAAAAATAAAATTTCAACATGTTTGGAAAAAGGGCTAGGACACAAGGAGGGCGTAGTTTGGGCTCAAGTGCACCGGTCGACCCAGAGCTACAACTACCTCAATGGCCGACGATAAGGATTGCTACTTCTCAACAACGTGAACGGCTTATCAACCTCTACGAACGTGAGGTAAATCCTTCTCGGTGGTTACATCGAGACACCCTTCAATCTCTAAGGTTATATGAGCATGTTAGACGTTTTATGAATGATATTGGCATGCGAAAATTTGTTGATATGCACTATCCTACTTATAGAGAAATAACATGAAAATTTCATTCTTCCTTGAATGTAGTTCAATCTAATAACGGTCCTATTTTACATGTTCGATTGAATAATATAAATGTTAGTTTAACATATGTTGAATTTGCAAATTTATTCGAACTTGATCCTTACCCCCACCCAATGGCATGAGAATTATAGGGCCGACGACATATATCTTGCTTTGTCGGGCAAACTTTTCCCGAATTCACAACATGCTAGTGCCCTCCCTTTCCACCTCCCTGTCCCTAAAATCTTCCAAAGATTTTCGAGAACTTGTTTTCTAGCTCGTCATGAACCCCATAACGCCCAAACTAATGAGCTAGCTATCCTAGGCCACTATGTGTATGGGTACGTGAAATTGAACATTGCCCGATATATTATTACCTATTTGAGTAGGTACACCAATGCCTGTAGTAACAATGCCAAGACGTCCATCCATTATGGCGGCCTAATTACTAGGATAGCGATTAATAAGGCTGGGTTTAGTGAGTCTAGATATGAGGGGTTAACCAGTTGTGGGGGGGGGGGGGGGGATACACTTATGAACTTATTGTACCTCAAATTCTTGAACTGGGTTAGGCCTAACCATAGCAATGTTCTAAAGTGGCTTGTCAGGGTAGGAAAGGATTACTCACCTGTTTTCCCTCTTCCTAACCCCGAGCTAACTGCCTTTCCCCTGGGCAAAAGTCTTACTCCTATGATATTCTACTTGCCCATGCCTAGGGCCCGGCACAGCCTCAACGGCGTGCCCCATCACCACCCTATGTACCTCAGCTACCCTCACATCAGCCTAAGCCTGACCTCGAGACCATTTGGGACCTTTAGAGCATAGGTCAG
Organism: Dysphania ambrosioides; assembly: GCA_026401315.1. NCBI lineage: Eukaryota > Viridiplantae > Streptophyta > Magnoliopsida > Caryophyllales > Amaranthaceae > Dysphania > Dysphania ambrosioides. The sequence continues at coordinate 15,348,482 of CM048663.1, forward strand.
GCTATAGGCCGCATAGAGCAAGGCCAGACAGACCTTAGGAGGATGGTGGGTTCTCTTAATCAGAGGTTAGGGTACGTTAAGAAGAACCAGGGTAGGGGCCTCTTTCCCATGCATGATGATTATGCTCGTCGGGGTGATATTCTCGACGATGTTGTTTACCCCGACTGGTACCAGCCACCACCCCAGGGATATGTGGATCCTACCTCCAATGGCATTTATACAAACTATTTCGCATTTGCTAGCTATGGCCGAGACTTCCCTTTTGGGGGTAGGGGGTGGATGTTAACCCTAACTATTTTGGTATTAGTACTTTTGATGGTGCAGGTGGAAGTGGAGGTGGTGCGATGGATGAGGATGATGATGATTAGCCATGCTGGGCTAATTCCCGAGTCAATGAGGACATTGTCTGATTTTGGCTTGGGGAGATTTTTGGATGTAGGAATCTTTCTTCTCTCTCTCCTTATGTTTTGATGTATATAGTTTAGTTTTATTGCTTTCTAGGTTAGATTTTATTGCTTTCAAAAAACAAAAAGTACAAAATACGATCCAATGAATGATAAATCATGCTTTCCTGTGCCCCATACATGAAAATTGTTTTGATTCTTGGTATATGTTGATGAGTATTGTGGATAGGTTAGCCATGATTTGATGTTTGACTGCTTGGATGTCTTAACATGAGTCAATTTTGCCCAACTACTTGTGAATATAGTGCTTGACTAGTTGATTTGGTTAGGAATGTGTGTTAGTTCCTGTTATGTCAATGAAGTTGAGTATTGGTTTATAACTTTGAGTAATGTTTGTATGACTCATTATTATGCACATTGAGGAGGAGGAAGGCATTTGTTTTCTTAGGTAGCCTTCAGATAATTTTAGATATATTTGTTCCCTTCTTGCTATCCATGTTGTTGCCTTGACTTTTTATTGTTTATTTAGCGACATTACAAGCTTATTTTTACCCCATTGGTTACTAGTCCCAAGCTTGACTTGGGGGAGCTAATAGTGAGTGAGGTGAGGGAGTTGTAGTGTGCACATAATTTGCACAATTTTGGGTGGATTTGAGAAGTCTTTATTTGTTCTTATTTTTGTGGATTGGAAAAAAATTGAGAAATTGTCGTTCAAAGTTGAAAAAATTCCAATGTGAGATAAAAAGAAAAAAAAAGAGCAAAAGAAAAAATAATTCAAAAAAATTCAAAAGAATAAATACCAAATAGAAAAAAAAAACTACAAAGATTGTTTATTCACTCTATTTCCTCATTGTTACATTTTATGAGTGAAATTGTAAGTGTTGGGATTTTTTAATATATTTGGATGTTTGGTGAATTTTTGGTAGAGTTGAGTTGTGTTGGAGATGATTGATCATTATTTATGTTTGACCTTGGTCTTATTTAGTAGGATTTTGGCTCCCTTAAGCAAGGCTTTACTCTCACATTTTCCCAAATTATCCTACCTTTTTCCCTAACCTTATAGTACAAGCTTTGAAGACCTTCCGACCTTTGTGCATAGAGTTGTATGAATGTGGAATAAGTTGTTTGTCAATGCGAAGAACGATTTGATATATTTTGAGTCGACTATTAGGTTGAGTGTATGTCTTTTAAACACACGAGTGCGTGAGTTGGGAGGGCATTGTTCACATATAAAGGGGTGGTTGGAGAGCAATCGAGTATAATTTTTACTCGTCACATAAATGAGAGTTGAGTGCGTGAGCACTAGTCTTGAATTATATATGCTCATGTGGTTTGCTTTATTTGACAATTGTTAGGAAGGATGAGTAATTGGATGAATTTGATTGGTTGATTTTGATGCATGCTTGTTCGATTTGCTTTGAATTGGTAAGTTTGGTTTGAATTAATTTTGGGTGAAGTATGTTTTATCCGTTCATTGATGAGCTCTTTGCTTTGGGACAAGCAAAGGTTTAGCTTGGAAGAGTTTGATATGTTCATTTTATATAGTGATTTACCCCCGTCCCTTGGTCATTTTTAGGAGTATTATTGGCTCTTTGGAGTCACTTTTATTACTAATTTGCGTTTTCTAGTGTTTTCGTAGTTTTGGTACAGTTTTATAGGAAATTGCAGATTTGGAGCATTTTCCCGGACTTGTGATAGGCCACTACGAACATTGGAGGATTATGACCATATTTCATAGCCCAAGACCGGTTGGAGTCATCAAATCGGTGATTAAGGGCTTGACATATAAGAGATCGAGGCAATGAACCAAGTGTTCAAGATCCAAGGTGGAAAACCTGGATTTGGGCCAAAAAGAATTAGCCCAAAAGCAAGGTCCAACGCGCCCGGCCGGGCGAGGTGTATAGAGGAAAAAAGAGCTTCGCCCTGTGTCGCCCCCGATCGGGCACAGATGATGAAAAAAAGAGTGAAAAAGGCGCGCCCGACCGGGCGCGTGTTTCTGAAGACTTATTTATTTATTTTGTTTTGTTTTATTTTCTTAGCTTAGTATAAATATGTTTTTTGACGTTTTTCTTTCGTACACGGAGATTTTTGGATTTAGTTTTACTTCTTGTGAATACTCTTACTTTCTCTCACGACACCGAGGAGCTTTTATGCAATTCATTATTTTCCATTAATTTTGGTAACGATTCCTTTCCTTTCATTTTCAGCAATTAATTTCTTTGATTAATCATGTCTTGCTTATTTGATTTACTTAGTCTAGATTTAATTATGTGTGAGTAGTTTAATTCTAGGGTTTGTGGGGATCAATAAATAATATGAAGGGGTAATTTATTATTGTTGATTGTTAATGTTCTTGATTGATTTCCTATTGATTGATCTAATGCTATGCAATTAGATTAGGTCTGGTTTAATTGTATGAGTTATGCAATATTAATTCGAGATTTGAGAGATGAGAATTGATGTTTAGGCTTAGTTTCAATAGGCGAGTTTAATTTATAAATGGTTAAGTCAAGATTTGAGATATGCGATTTAATACCGATAGATTAATTCTTTGATCGTAATATGTAGTGAAAGCCCTTTATGGTCTGATTAATTTATGCATTGATAATTGATTATTGTGTTTTACCCTGGAATATTATTTATTGGTGAACCTATACCCTAGGCCTTTTATTATTGATTTTCTCCCTTATTGATTATTCCCTAAGTTTATTTATTTTCTACTAGTTTAATTCTCATGAAAATAAATTAGTTACCTGATAATTTAGATTATATTAATTAATTAGGAGTAGAAAGACTTGTTTCCCTGCGGATTCGACCCTACTTCCCAATCTATTTTAGTTAGTGGTTTTAGGAATTACTTTTGATTAGGTGATACGACTTTAGCCTGTCAGCTACCCATTTTGATTTAAGTTTTTGACAACAATATTGGTATTGAGCTTCCACTTCCATACTAGACAATAAGATTTATCGAACACAATCCTGGCTCAAAGATAAAGAATTAATAGATTCTCCAATACCAGCTAAAGATAAGGAGCATGTTCTCTAATTGATACCCCAAAATTTTTTATGATCTAGGCACAAAGATATTAAATGACTTCTCAAAAGATCGAGTTTCCTTGACACACTATAAGAAGGAGAACCTAAAATTTGGAGAGACCGATCTCGGTGCAATGTGAGAGACTTCTACAAAGTTTAAACACCATTCAATAATTTGGTAGGGGTGAAAGGAATTGTAAGAAAATTGGTCTAGAATAACAATAATTGTTGTATGGTCAGAAGTTATAATAGGTTGATTTTATATTCTAGTATAACTCAAACCAAGGGTAAGTCAAGTAAGTCATATCCAATCGTTCCATAATCAATTCATTACCCTGTCTAAAATTAGGCCAAGTGAATCTTGACCCTGAGAAAGGAACATTAATATTATATTTAGACTATGTGATATTCGACTTATTTTGTTTAAATCTTTATATTATTCCATAGATGGTCAATTTAGAACAATTAATGGACAGTTCGGAACAACATAATTAACATTTGGATACTTTAGAACAGTAGTTTATAAAAATGTTATCTTTTAGGTCCATCTGGTAAATTTAGAACAATAGAATAAGTGTTTAAAACAATAGAACAAAAGTTTAAAACATATGTACATATGTGTTAATCTTTAAAATACTAGTATTAAACTTTAGAACATCAGTATTAGATATTAATACAATAAAATAAATATTTATAACATATGTGTTAAGGTGTAGAACACCATTATTAAATTTTTAAACATCAGTATTAGATTTTAGAATAATAGAATAAATATTTAGAATATGTGTTAAGTTATAGTATATCGGTATTGTGTTTTAGAACATTAGTTTTAAGTTGTAGAACATCAGTATTAAGCTTTAGAACACTAGAATTAAACTTTTAGACATTAGAACAATAGAATAAACATTTTGAACATATGTGTTAAACTATAGAAGATGAAAAGTTTTGAAAATATAGAAGGAAGTGTTGTACATTGGCAATTAGAGTATAGAAAAGTGATTTCAGTATATGAAAAGTTTCATATATTACGAAAAACTAGGTAATGGGCGTATATCATGAGGGTTTTGAAAATATAGAGGGAATGTGATGTACAATGGCAGTTAGAGTACAGAAAAGTTGTAACATTTTATAATTTTGCCATTAAATGCTGAAACATTGTGGGCCATTAGATTTTTTTAATCAAATAGGGAAATGATTTAATGAGAAGAGTGCTTAAAATGAGAAGGATAAGAAGAAATCTTGGCCCTTAAAGTGATAAGATCTAACACAAAAAATTTCACATAAAAAGGGTTACTATAACAATGAAAAAGGTCACTATAACGATGAAAATGGTCACTATAAGTAAAAAAAATAACTTGGTCACTATGAGTTAAAAAAAGGTCACTTATGTATGTAAAATTTTTTGTGTTGGGTCTAAGAGATGAAGGGCTTAGATGTCTTCTCATCCTTCTTATTTTAAATAGTTTTCTCATTGAGGGATCCAATGAGAAAAGTGCTTAAAATGAGAAGAATAAGAAGAGATCTTGACCTTTCAAATGGTAAGATCTAAAGGAGATTTTATGTGAAAAAAGGTCACTGTAACAATAAAAAGAGTCATTATAAGTGTAAAAACTACTTGAATCACTATGAACTTAAAAAGGATCACTATGTGTACGTAAAAATCATGCGTTGGATTTATGAGATGAAGAGGTAAGATGTCTTTTCATCTTTCTCATTTTAAGTACCCTCCTTATCTTAACTTTTACCTATATATATAGGGGTGGTTCATGTGAGAACCCCCTAATATGAGAACTCTTTGTGTGTGAAAACCCATATAAAACCATCCAATTGCCAAATCTAACGGATGGGATTGAGTGAAAAAGAATGGCAAAAGCGTAAATAATGACAAAACTGACACACTTTTTTAATATAAAAAAAAAACTGACACATGTTTCCCCATTTTCAGAAAAATACTAAGACAAAAACTACTTCTCGCAAAACAAAAAAAAAATTGTACTTTCTGACATCATTGCAGCTGAACTTTTCTCGAAAACATTTGTTCTAAACTTCTGTTCTATTGTTCTAAACTTCTGGTTTATTGTTCTAAACGTTACTCTAATGTTCTAAGTAGATGATTCTCTTGTTCTAAAATAGTTTAGTGGGTTGTTCTAAACTAATGAACCTAATATTCTAAAAAGTTCTTCCATTGTTCTAAAACGTTGCTCTAATGTACTTACGTTGCTCTACTGTTTTAACGTTGCTATAATGTTCTAAAACGTTACTTTGGTCTCCTATTGTTCTAACGTCTTCTTCTAATGTTCTATATTTTTTTCAAATGTACTAAGCTAATGTTTCATAAAATTTCAAAATTTCAAACATTTCGAAACTAATGAACCTTGTTCTACATAATGCTTCTCTTGTTCTAAATAGGTTGGTTGATTGTTCTAAAATAATGAACCTAATGTTCTAAACATTTCTTCCATTGTCTAAAACATTGCTCTACTGTTTTAACGTTGATATAATGCTCTAAAACGTTACTCTAATGTTCTAAAACGTTACTCTAATGTTCTAAGTAGATGGTTTCGTTGTTCTAATTTAGTAAATTGATGTTTTAACTTGTACTTCCCTCGTTCTACATATTGTTTCTCTTATTCTAAATAGGTTAGTTGGTTGTTCTAAAGTAATAAACCTAATGTTCTAAAAAGTTCTTCCATTGTTCTAAAAAAATGTATTGTTTTAACGTTGCTATAATGTTCTAAAACGAGACTCTAATGTTCTAAGTAGATGGTTTCATTGTTCTAATTTAGTGAACTCATGTTTTAGAACATTAGAGTCACGTTTTAGAACATTATAGCAACGTTAAAATAATAGAGCAATGTAAGTATTTTAGAGCAACGTTTTAGAACAACGGACGATTTTTTAGAATATTAGGTTCATGAGTTTTGAACAACCTACTAAACTATTTTAGAACAAGAAAAGTATCAACTTAGAACATTAGAGTAACGTTTAAAACAATAGACCAGAAGTTTAGAACAATAGAACAGACATTTGAAACAATAGAAAAGAAGTTTTAAACAAATGTTTTCAAGAAAAGTACAACTGCAATGATGTCAGAAAGTATAACTTTTTCACTCAATGATGTCATAATATTAGGTTCACGTTTTAAACAAATGTTTGATCTGTCAAGTGGATGGATTTAGATGGGTTCTCACACAAAAAGAGTTCTCGCATAAAGGAGGGGTTCTCACATGATTTCTCCCCTATATATATATAATTGGGTAGGGCCTAGGTCTAAAAATTTTGAAGCTGAATCCGACACAAGGTTATTTAAACCCATATTCAACGAGGACCAATTAGTATAAAAAATTAGACCCAAACATTAAAATATGGGTCGGATTTATGTAGGTATAGGGTTGGGTCCTAAATCTATTATCATCCTTATTTTTAACCTTTAATCTGTAAAAAAAAAACATATTTAATAATGATTCACATTATACATCTTGAAGTTGAAAGAGATCAATTTGACGGTTATTACATCAATAATGAATTATCTTATTTCTGAAATTTGTCTAAACACGAGTTTTAAAAAATAACTAGGAAAGATTAATAGGTGCTCACTAAGTTTAAAACTATTGAAACAATGCTTTTTAAACCCTTGAAACTTGATTATTTCTTGTTTGTAGCCAAAATATTAGGGGTGTCAAATCGGGTCAACGGGTCGGTTCTGGGTAGACCCATCGCAAGTCGGTTCTTATCGGATCAATTTTGCCTATCGGGTCGATTTCGGGTCGGGTCATTATCGAGTCGGGTTAAATCGGTTATTTACTTGGTCGGGTTCGGGTCAGGTTCGGTTCGGGTCAAGGTCGGTTCGGGTTGTATTCAGTTCGGGTCAAGGTCGGTTCTAGTACAATCGGGTCGGTTCCTAAACGGGTTATATCGGATTATTTCGGAATTGGGTCAAGGTCGGTTCTGGTAAAATCGGGTCGGTTCCTGAACGGGTTATAGCAAGGTTATTTTGGGTTCGGGTCAAGGTCGATTCTGGTAAAATCAGATCGATTCCTAAATAGGTTATTTCGGGTCAATGTAGGTTTTGATAAAATCGGACAATGATGATGGTTAATTCATAAATTGGACAATGATGATGTCGATAAGTCATTTAAAAACAAAATATTTATGAGGTAATGATTATTAAATGTGTATTATCCTATCAAACTAGTCTATACCATACGATGTTAAGTTTATATATACATAAGAATTGGTAATATGTTTAGTTTGCATCGACAATGACAAGTTTGGTTTCAAATAAAGTTATTAAATATTATGTAAAAAATAGGTCTGTCAAGATTAGGTCATATTTATGTATATTCAGATTATTAACACATCCAGTGAATTCGGATAACAAATTGTTATAAATCGGGTTATATCGGGTATGTGTCGGTTTCAATTGGTTTCGGGTTCTTTTCTGGTCGGGTCCGTAACGGGTCGGGTCTGTAACGGGTCGGGTTTGTAACGGGTCGGGTCCCTAACGAGTCGGACACGGATCGGGTTTGGGTCTTTGAATATTGGGTCAAATCGGATTCGGGTTAACTTCAGGTCGGGTTGGGTCGGTTTTCGGGTCTCACTTTTCGGGTTATAATCAGGTCGGTTTCGGGTAACTTATTGGATCGGGTCTGATTCTGACAGTTCTACAAAATATGTTGCACAAGTAGCCTTCGTAATTAAGGCTATAATAATGAGTAATAGTGGGGAAAATGATTAAACATGGGTCATATCACAAAATTAAAAGTCAACATAGTTATAAAAAATAGACGGATCCCCAAAAATTCTCTTATTAAGGGGGTACAGGACGCTACTCTTGGAATCATGTCTATATTTCTTTATTTTTACCCTATTTGATGTAATCAAAGTCAACTAATTTTTATTTTATTTCACAAAAATACAATATTTAGGAGTTATTGTATTTAAGAGAGATAAATACAAAAAATAATTGGTTAATTGTATCCTTATGGGTAAAAATACTTACGTAACTAATTATTTAGCTCTTTAATATACAGTAATCCCATAGGTTATATTTTTATAAAATAAAGTAAATATTAACCTTTACCAACAAAATGGAGCAAATGTTGTATTTTATATTTCAATTTTTCCTATTTTGTATGCTCCGTATCAACTCTTCAGTGGCTTGTCTATGTACGACTGCACGAATTCAAGGTAAGTAGGTAACTGGCAATGCCTATGTGTATGGCCGCATGGATCGTTCACTCTTTCTCTTTGATTCAGCTTGGACTTATTCTCCGTTTAAGTTTATATGGGACATATTATCGCTAAATATTCAGGTTTTCACTTTTAAGTTCATAATCAATTGCAACATTGAATAAATATTATTGATCACATGATATTGATCAACATACTGATGCTCCAACAGACTCATATCACAATTCTGAAGATGCTGCACATAACCATAACCCCACGTTGACTCCAACAAACATTGCTAACAATTTTGTTTTATTTGCTTTTCCTTTTTTATAGCAAAAGATATTTATAACAAATTCTAAAATATGCCTTTTCCTTTCTTGTCTTTATGTACAATACTTGTACTCTGATAATCAATCAGAAATTACTATACAATGAGTTTTTTAGCTTCTTCTCTACGCTATTGCTTTCTTCTCCTTTTCTTTTCTTGAGTTTTTACATTGCGTGAATCATAATACATTTTTAAGGAAGGGAAATAGGATGGAGTTGAATCATTTTTACTCATGTGATCATTTTAAAGGACTCCAAGGGAAAGAAAATATAAATAGTAAGACCACTCTATAAGTGGGCAAAATTTTGCCATTCAATTCTCTTTCTAACCTCTTTCTCACTCATCCCACCCAATTATCCTCATGATTTTTTTACTCATTTTACTCACTATTTTTACTCGTGGGTAAAATTTTAGTCACTGTCAATAGTGTCCTAAATGTCGATAACATGAACAAAGATGTCAAGGAGACTATTAATTTTTTTTATAATTTAATATATATATATATATATATATATATTCAAAATTACGAAGTAACTTTTTTCTTAATCGTTTTTCTTCTTTGAATTATAGATTAGGGTTGTATTCGTAAATAGCAAGGGGTTGCGGAGTCGTCAATAATTACAATTACCCATTTCAAGCACCCAACATAAATTTGCATACTGATTTATTTCCCAAAGTCGTTAATAATTATAGCTATAGTTTCCTCAAGTAATTACTCGTAGTAAGAATAGTAACGACATTTTGTCGGTTTGCAATGTGAAATTGTTTTGGATTTTGAAAAATGACCAAACAAACAGTTCTTCAAATTTGACAAAACATTGATGCCTCCCAATTTCGTAGCCCACAGGCAAATAAAATACTGTGCGAGGACAGTCCCCACTGGAGATATAAATATAGAAAATCCATGTTTGGATGTCAAACATTTACTGATGGGGGACTTTCTGTGACAGATTGCAGTTCAACTCCCACACATAACAACACCCGTGTCGCCTTCGCGGCGCTCACGCTTTTTGGCCAATTATTTTAACCTTCTTCACACTCTACTCTTTATTACCTAACAGGTCCTAGCCATTTCTTTACTTGGAAAATTAGTTGTTCCAAATGTTACGGTATGAACTATAGGGCTAATATAGAGGTGACTTTTAGGGGATTATTAGATAGGTAATTATCAGATAATTTTAAAAATTTTGCACCTTTGTTGGGTTTGGATATGTGGCCGTTTCATATATCCGACAGAACGGTTATTTGAAAATTGCATATCCGCTAATAAACACTCCTAAATTGATTTTACAAGTGGTTGGTACAAATACGGCGTGACCACCAATCCACCACTCCATGCTTACTTAGAGTAGTGGCCTACTTAGTAAGTAGATTAAGGACTCTAGTCATAAGTTTACAAGTTATGACTTGCAATTGTAGCTTTCTCTTAGAGTTTAGTGATTTTATCCGATACATCTTTAAATTCTTTAATAATACTTATAATACAATGAAACTTATGAAGTAAACCATGTCTTGGGTTGAATTATGGTATCCATGCAAATTTCAACATTTGATGGATGAAATTTATTCAAAAATCTATTGCAAATTTAGGGTGGTATAATGAGAAATTCTTAAGAGATAATGTGATGAGAATTTTTTTTTCTTTTTCGCAACAATACAAAGTAGAGGACTACCCACTTTTCCTAACCTAAACATCTAGGTTATGAGCAGGATTAACAGAAGATCTAGAAACTTTAAAACAAGCACAAAAATATAAATTGGATACTTCAAATTTGATATCAACTACTAATGTCTGTAATTCCTTACAAGTCTTTGAAGGAGTTGGCAACACTTGTATAGCCTCTGAGCAACCGGAACGTACCATGTAGTGATTACCTCTCTTACGAGCCTCTTTGATTCCTTTGCAGATTGCTAAGAGTTTCGCTTGAAAAGGGTTGGATGCCCAAATTCTCTCCCAGCCACCTTCGTTCCTGGCGTCACTGCTATGTATGACCCAACCAATGTCCACCTGGAAATTTCTCCCAGCCATACACTTTTTGTCTTTTTTCCATGTCTCCTCCACTTCGACAATGATGAGAGAATTCCCATTAAGTCTTCCCTTGGTCGAGTAGAACATTGATGAGAATTGAACCCTAATCTCTTGTAGCTTAGCTAGTTATGAAGTACATAGATACGATGTACTACGCTCTCTAAGAATACATAAAAAGATATTGGATTTCTTAGAAATAAAACTAAAGATCACCAAAGAGAACTTACAAAGTGTCAAAGTTAAGAGTCTCAAAAAATGGCAGTTACCTATAACAAATCCAAAATTAGAACTGCTCTTGTAAATCTCCTTAGAAAGCTGAGATTAATGAAGCTAACATTTTCCCCAAAAAATTACCCCTGCCCTCCCCTCCCCTCCCCTCCCCGCCCCAACATTATTTATCCCATCTCCTTAACCATTCTCACAATCTCACCCCTGTGTTTTTCCACTCCAAAAACACCCTGCTTTTCTCCCCAAGACTCGTCCCATCATTCCACAAAACACCAACCCAAAGTCCAAACACCCTTTTTCCTTTTCTTTCTCCATAAAACCCTCAAAGTTCCCACCTTTATCCCAACCCAAAACTCACAAAAATAGAGCAAAAAATGGAGGCAACATCACCATTATCACAACCACAACTACCCAACTCATCACCCTCACCAAACCCACAAAAACTCCCTACCAAACGCAGCCTAGTCGCCTCTCTAATGGAAGCCGCAACACTCCGCTCTCCTTCCTTCAAAGAAGACACATACCTTCTATCTCACCTCAAACCATCCGAGCTTAAATCCCTCAACGAGCTCAAATCAAAGCTCTCCTCTTCCTCAACACCCAACCCATCAATGTGGAACGTCCCTCTCCTGGGCCCCACCTCCGACGTGCAAGCCGATGTGATCCTCCTCAAGTTCCTCCGCGCCCGGGACTTCAAAGTCTTGGAAGCGTACACAATGCTGGAGAAGTCCCTACTGTGGAGAAAAGAGTTCGGGGCGGATAACATGGTTGAAGAGGACTTGAACTACAAGGAACTCGAGGGTCTTGTTGCGTACATGCACGGGTATGACCGTGAAGGGCACCCTGTGTGTTACAATGCGTACGGTGTGTTCAAAGATAAGGAGATGTACGAGAGAATATTTGGGGACGATGAGAAGCTTAAGAAGTTTTTGAGGTGGAGAGTTCAAGTTCTTGAACGGGGAATTAAGTTGCTGCATTTTAAACCTGGTGGGGTTAACTCTATCATTCAAGTTACTGATCTTAAGGATATGCCCAAGAGAGAACTTAGGGTTGCTTGTAATCAGATTCTCTCTCTTTTCCAAGATAATTACCCTGAAATGGTTGGCCGCAAGGTAAATAAACAAATGATGTAGACGGGATATCTTAATTATACAGTAATAACTAATAACTATTCGTCATTGTTGTTGTAGATATTTATCAATGTGCCATGGTATTTTAGTTTCTTGTACTCAATGTTCAGCCCGTTTTTGACTCAAAGGACTAAGAGCAAGTTTGTGATTGCCAAGGAAGGGAATGTTGCTGAGGCACTCTACAAGTGAGTATCTTAATCTTCTTTTTATTCTTTTGTGTTTGTTTTTGTATGATTAGATGTGAAAAAGGGTAATCTCAGTTCTTGTGATCCTGTTTCCTTGTGCTGTCCTTTTCTCACTTGCTTACTTTTGAATTTTTGAATATAATTAATTATTCTGTTCTTTTACACGAAGTTATTATCTTGAATTATTAGTTGTGGAATCATTTATGAAAAAAAATTGATGAATTTGTACTGTGTCTGAATATCAGTCTCATTGCAGTACTTAAATCGTAACCATCTTGGGTGTAAATTAAGTTTCCAGTTGATGCATTAGGTACATAAGGCCAGAGGACGTACCAGTTCAGTACGGAGGGCTAAGCCGACCCGGCGATCTCCAAAATGGCCCGGCAAAACCGGCCTCTGAGTTTACTATCAAAGGGGGTGAAAAGGTTAATATTCAGATTGAGGGCATTGAGGTTCGTCTTACCCTTTTCCAGTTTTCCTATAGAACTTCATTCTACTTTAATAATTTATTAGAAGTTGAATTCGCACAAAAAATAACTAAACTTATTGAGAGTTTAAAAGCACGAGCCTTTACACTTTTTTTTTTTTTGCTCATTTGACTTTTGTTTTCAAGACTTAAAACAAAGTTGAAAACTTAATATTAAAAAATTTACAATAAGTTATATCTAATAAGATTCACTTAAATATATTATTATTTATTATATAGTGAAAATTTATAGGCAAAATTTATAGGCAAAAATTAGGTTGAGCTAGTAGTATATTTGAATTTGATGACACAATCAACAATTTCAGTCTGTATTGATAATTGTGGATTGATTTCAATTATATAGTGGGGTTGGGTGTGTTGTTTGAAATTCATGATTGTCTAGAATTAGCATCAAGGCATTTGTGAAAGAATTTTTGAATAAGATTGAAAGAAGACACAATCATGATTCATTGTCGTTCTGGTGTTATAATAGGCTGGTGCAACAATCACATGGGACTTGGTTGTGGGAGGTTGGGACTTGGAGTACAGCGCGGAATTCATCCCTAATGCTCAAGGTAGCTACACCCTCGCTGTGGAGAAGCCGAAGAAGCTCAGCCCTTCGGCTGAAAACATTAACAACTCGTTCTTGGCGAGGGAAGCCGGGAAACTTGTGTTGTCTGTCGACAACACTGCATCACGGAAGAGGAAGGTCGCTGCCTATCGCTATATCGTCGGCAAATTACATTAGTCTAGTCTAATTCCTTGTGTAAAGAAACCAAAGCATCCTAGAAATTTTAGGTTTTGGTGTTCTTTTGTTTGGTTGAGGTTATTAATAGTTGATCTGTTATATATTTAAACTAATCGGGTACCCATACCTATGTACTCTCCTGGTCCCTAATTTTTTTTTTGCGACTTTTTACATTGTTTGAAATACGATTTTCAAACATTTTTATCTTTAAATCCGTAAAATAAAAAATTATGAAAACTTACAAAAATTTATATTGAAATATACTCAATGAAATCCCACTTTATATTAAAATCTTATAACATGGAAAATTTATAGTCAAATTTTATAAACTTTGATTCTATAAATGGAAATTGAGCAAATATTCAGAGACGAACGAAATATATAATATGTGAGATTTTATTTAAAAATGGTCATTATAACTATTAAAATAGTTAGTATATGGCAAAAATAATTTGGTCAATTTATATAAAGAAAAGGGTTTCTACACAAGACGTAAAAGAGGTAGAAAAGTGAGAAGTATAGGACTTAAAAAATATAGAAGAGGTGATAAGTATAAGAAGAAATTTTGGCATCTTAAGTGATAAGATTTAATAAAATAAATCTTTATAATAATAAAGATTAATTATAAGTGAAAAATAAGGTGGTTGCTTTATATTAAAAATGGTCATTACAAGTATGTAGAATGTAATGTATAGTAAAACATTGAATATATGAGATAAAAGATAAGGTAATTTTTCAACTTCTTTTTAAATACATAAATAGGCATAAATAAATTGTACTCCGTATTACTCTAGTCATTTTTGAGAGTTGATGTTGGCTATTGACCATTTAATTGCGTGTCTTGAGACTTGATGGTAAATATGAGTGATTACCAAATAGGGTACTAATCAGTTGATCACACTAACCTGTTAAAGACCCATTTCGTACGAGTTGAATTTTATTCAAGTTTCTTATAAGATAATTTCCGGTAAAAACTAGAAACATGAAAGTGTGAATTCAGGGTAGTGTCGTAGTGTGGGAGCGGCACTTGACTAGTTTTTCTAAGTTTTGATGTTACACTGTTACAGTTAAAAAAACAAAAAGTGATGTCTTTGATTTGATTTGGGTTTAGTTTGATTGGGAATTTCTATGCTCTGCTAAAAGTGGGCCAGGAGTGCTGCTGGGATAGGCCAAGTCCTACGAAGGTAGCGTGCGCAGAGAGGCTAGCTAGGCACTTCAAAGAGAGCAGAGATGAGCACTGATTTAGGGGATTTTTTTTACTGTTATTATTGCCATTTACCCTGACATCACGACGTGACGCCATTAGATCGCGACTGCTGTAGGTAGAATTCAACGCTAATAATGAGATCATTCCCAAAGCGTAATTTAAGCGTTTGATTAAGTTAGAGTTACAAAATAATATTATTGGGTTGATTTTTTAAATTAGTTTAGTGCTATTCCACAACAACAAAAAAAGGTTGAAACCGCTTTTATGTGTGTCCTAATTCAAGCATAAATTGTAACATTGTATTTAAATATATCATAGTTAAGAAAACTAGTCTCAATTCTCAAATAGACTTGTTTACATAGAAGGGGTTATATTAAGGGCTATTGACTGACCCATTGGTATAGGAGTCTATTCAATTATGAGTTTAATTGAATTTTTTTCAAAGGGTTATGTTTTATTAGGCTTTTACTGGTTCAAGTCAAGTCAATAATAAGATAATAGTTTCTAAAGTTTTTAAATACTATTAGACAATGTGTTATTTCCACTAAATTGCTGATGGTCCACTGATACAAATTAGAGATGATATATGTAAACTATCACTTTTTATAAATAAAAACTATACTCTCTTTGGACGGCCAACTCGACTCGGCCCATTTTGTATCTTCTTTAGTTCGACCCGACTCGGCTAGTTTTGCATCTTATTTGACCCGTCTCGTTTTGCATGTGAACCATGTCAACCCTAACTTAACCCAATGCACAAAGAGCCAATCTAAAAAAATCAGGGAAGATTATGCAGTGGGATATGTAAGGAAGCGAGTAATTAGACCTACGTTGGGAGAAGTGTTTGATGTTCAAGAAGTCCAATGATATTCAATTATTATGGTATGATTAAAGGCAACACTGAAGTCCATTTAATGAGGCTCTAATAAAGGAAAGTCATGAAATCAAGGAATAGAAATGGGAGGACGATTAATGTTCCTGTTCCTTTTAAATTGATTTTGTAAAGTAAAGGAATTTAGTGGACTAGTGGAGTATATAAAAGTGTTCATGCTTGTAAAAGGGGACAAGAAAATATGTGGCAATTGTCAAAGCTCTAACATTACACTTTCCCCCTGCTTTATTTCTTGAGCGTTCTTAATATTTCGATCATTTGACCCTTTAACACTAGTCGATAGAGGTACGTCTTGTCAAAATCACCCCCAAACAGCAACGAGAAAACCTCATCTAATGAAGAAAACATTAGGGATGGAGAAACCGATACAGTGACTACGAAACTTAGACTCCTTGAGATGTAGAATGGTAGGATCATGAGGCTCCTAAACCAAGCTACCAGGTGCCCTAGGAAAAAGGATGGATAGTGCCACTCCCTTTGTCGCCAAGATTAATGAAGTCGGAATTCCAACGAAGCTTAGCATTTCGACGTTCACCACTGATCCTTATGCTCACTTAGATCAACATAAGGTAAGAATGCGCAAATTCGAAGGTGCACTTGGGAACTCCAAAAAAAAATGTACATTACGTACATGCAAAATGTAGATTACGTATATGGAAAATGTATATAGTATACATGTCATGTGGAATGTACATTTTACATTCAACATAATTGACATGTGTACTATATACATTTTCATGTATGTAATGTATACTTTTTCATCTACATAATGTACATTTTTTTTGGAGCGGGTGTACCATGCTCATGGTGCACCTGTCCACCCATTGGTAAGAATAACGTAGATCATTTGGCAGTGTCTTAATGGGACCAACATTGACTGTGCTAAAGGCTAGATTAATCTATAGTTTCTCCACCCTCATCAACAAGTTCTATCAACAATTCACTAGCAGTCATTCATTGCTAAAGAAAACCAGTGATCTCTAAAAGATCGTCCAAAAGCCAGGTGATCATATTGTTCAAATAATTTTGTAAGATTTAATAGTGAAATAATTAGCATTAGGAACTCCGACATGAAGATACCAATTCTTGAATTCAAAAGAGATCTTATCCCCAACTCTGACTTATACATGACAGAGACGGTTCTGAGCATGTGCAGGATGCTTGACGGAACAAGACCCCTAAATTTGAGAGGTCTCAAAATTCAGATATATTTATATAAGTTTTGTATATTAATATAACAGTGTAGTTAGAGCAGTGGTTTGAATACAGTGTCCCATAAATAATATACAATTGTTGTCCTGGCCTTAATACGTGACGATCAACTTTGAGGGTGTGAGAAACAAAGCAATGGCTCATAAGGTGGGGCGTTATGTAGATTCGGGGGGAACAAGGAGGTTTCAAGAAGTAGTGCTATGCTACAACTCTCAAACCATCACGTACGACAGTTTATGTAGCAGTTACAGACGGGTCCGACACCAGACTAGCCTCGTTATCAAATGATTAACGAAGTGGTGTTGGCTCATGCTAATGAAGTGCATGCATATAATGAGGATAGAATGCTATGCTTTCTGGCGATCTGAGAACTAAGGAGATGGAGTTTTTAAAAGCTAGCGTTGACTATTTTGCATGGTCACATGAAAACATGACATGCATAGACCCCAACGTCATAAAGCATAAGCTTAATATTGATCCCAATCACAAGCCAATCAAATTTCTGAGAAGAAAGTTTGCTACCACATAAAATGATTTCATAATTAACATTAAATAATCAGTACATATATAAATGAAGAATAAGCTTCCATTTTTCAAAGTGAATTATATTGCTAAAGCAAAATTCGTGAATTATAAATCAGTTAAATAACATAAAGTACCATGAAATTGTATTTTGATAAGTTTTTATGGACATCCAAGTCAATATATTTTTAAAAGCTCTATATTAACTAGTGATTTTTCTAAAAACTAATTATCACTCAAGAAAAAAAAAAGACATAATAACAAGGATAAAAATCTTTCATATGTATAAAATTTTCAGAAGTAATTTCATATTAGTGTCCATAAAAAGATTATTATAATAATAACTGCAGTGATGCTTTTTTACTTTGTTTTCTAATTTGCATTTAATAAAATATTGTCATTTACATTTAAATTCAATCCAAAAAATAGGACCCCTTTTTTCATTGTTGTTGATTTATTTCGTGTAATTAAACCAATATTTTCTCTAACAAATTATATTTTTATATTAATAGGTTATTGTTTAGTATCGTAAAAAATGCCTGAAATTATGTGGGGTCTAAATACACTAGGATTTTTTTTGGTCTTCTAACATCCCTCCCACCTACCAGGGGACTAACTCCCGTCCCAGCGAGACGCACACTAAGCGGTAGGGGATTAGCAAAATACAAGGGAGTCCAGGTTTCCTAATTATTTTTGAAAAAGCATCTTCATGATCATAAAAATTCAGACAAGAATGCCTAGCAAATCGAGGAGTGCAGAAGTTGAAGAGATCATTTGATGCATTTGAGGAGTTTCATTTAAGCAAGAGAGTGGCGTTCAAGCAATTGTTTTCAGTTTTGGTCTTTCACGTACGGGGCCTGCTCAGCATGTGCAGCTAATAAATCGAACATTAATTTTATCATATGTCAAAAATAATAAAATTTAAACATAAATTTATGTTGGGTGACAATATATTGCAATTCCCATACATTTATTGCAAGCGAGAAGCAAGATTAGATTTAACAAAATGCCATGTTTGATGGAATATGAAAATGCAAAAGTACACCTCTCTAGTTTGTATGTACTCCATTACTCATATGTTGACTTCCATTTACTATATACTTCCTCTTTTTTAAGTTCTTCTCGTATTCCTGAAAATTTCAAAAATATTTTCTCATATATAATCATTCTATTTTAGTTTAATTTACTATGACCAAAATAACCTCATAATATTGTTGACGAAAATAATCTCAGTATTCACCTGAATTACAAGAAATACCCCCACAAACTTTAAAAGTTTCCACTAACATTTACTCCTAAACAACTCACTTACAAGTTCCTATGAATATTTAATGTATATCCCACTTACACCTTCTTTTCAACGGAATCTGATTTTCTTTTCAAAGTATTTTAAATTTATTTTAAAAAATCTTACTCATATTTATTCATATTTTGGACCAGTGGTTTCCTGATTCTACATGAGAATAACAAAAAAGATTGGAGTAAGTACTTCATAGAAAAGAATTTGTACACTAAATGTGCAATGTTTTTGAAAAACAAAAATGATCCTCACTGGATTCTTACTTCTCAGCCATAATTCGGATTAATAGTTTGACAACAATCTACATCATTATATTTTCATCCACATTTTGGAGCCCTTCGATATAGGGTTGTATGCGCACATAATAGTTTAATACATCCCTAAAAATGCATTACATTCTAGTACAAACCACAAAGTTTAAGTCATCTTTCCTCTACAACATCTATCCTTGTTAACCTTACAAACTAAACTCATTCATTAATTGGTTTTATTCAAAGATGTTAAAAGCTGAAGTGATGTACGGAGTAAGAAAGACATTGAAGTACTTCAAATTAGAGTTGTCAATTTTCAACCCGAATTGTAAACCTGGTTGTACCAACCCGATTCATTTTAACCCGAACTGGTTTACAACCTGAAAAGTGTAACCCGTACCGACCCAACCCAAATCCAACATGGAAACCGATTTAACCCGAAATACAATCCGACTCAAACCTGACCGCCTGCAACCCGAGTATAACCCGATTCCAAAATGACCCAATCCGTTAACAACCCAACCCAATTGTAAACCGAATAGTAACCTAAACCCGATTTAACCCGATAAAAAATCGATAAGGCATAATTGATAGTGAACTTTAAACCAATTTAAGACGTGTTCAAAATTAATCTGTTAGAAACCCAACAGTAGAATTATCATAATCAAATCACATTTTCTTGCAAATTATTAGAATTTGTAACAAACAACTTATCATTTCGCAAAATTCCAACTTAGAAGCATATTTCAATATATGTGAAATACTAGAATACACATGTTACATCCTAATAAAAAAAACAAAATATTTCTACAAAATTATTGATAAATACATAAAAATTTTGATTATGAATTTAGAATTATTTTATTTAAACTAAATTGTGAAAATCAAAAAAATTGTTAATTGCGCCAAATTGCAAAAAGTCTAAAGACTATCTAATAAAATAGACTTTAATTTGTAATTAATTGATATCCACTTTATCTTTTCGGATACAAAAACAACTAAAAATGCTCAAATCTAATAATGTTATTGATTAAATTATTTAAATTCTAAGTAGATAGAATCATAAAATTAATATTCTCATAATTTCATTAGTACCTTACTATGGTACTTTACCAATATGCAAAATCTTAGTCAATTGTATATCACTTATAAATCTATAGTTAGTTAGTTCTTATCATTTAATTTGAAATATTTGATACACTAGTTAATTTTTAGAGCTTTATACTTGATTGAAATGTTAATAAAGCATCATTAGTTGGTTTTAATTAAGGGTGTTCATAAACAATTAATCATAACGTTAAGCCTTAACTGAAAAGACTAATCGTAATCGTACAGTTAAACAGTTAACCGGCATTAAACGGTAAGATTAATGGTTAATAGCTAATCATTTCATTCCATTTTTATGCACTTGTACACCTAAAATTGTGAAACTACTTGTATGATTCTTTAGCAATTGGAATCTCCTATAATAGTAATAACATATATTTACACAAAATTTGATTATGCATAAAAAGAACTTGTAACATTCATTCATGTTTTAGCATTTTAGAATTAGTTTTTTTTTAAATAATAATATCAGTTAACCATTACAAAAATTTCATTACCGTAACTGTAATCATTAATATGAATTGATTATACACGGTTAACGGTTACAATTATTTTGCACATATCTAGCTTTAACGATCTTTAATAAGATTATGATTTTTGGATATGGTGATTGATATTTCTATCGAAATAACAAATTCATACCTTTATACTTTATTTGTATTGGTTTCCAATAAGTTGATATTATAATTTTTTAACAATTTATAGTTTTATAAATTGTTCTTTTTTTCTACAAAACAATAAAAAAAATTAGGAATATAATTGATAAAGATTGAAAGTTATAAGTGTAAATATGTTATTATGTAAGATCGCACGATTCTAAGATTCGATCAGATCATGTCAAGCTCTTCATATCAAAATAAAATCATGATTTTAACAACATTGCTTGCCGTCAAAGAATTGACAAGTGTATAATAGAAACTAAATAATCATGAGTTTAAGCTAATTTGTAAAATGCGATTTACAACATAATTGTAAAATAATCATGAATCGAACCAAATTATATCGAAATGGCCCGGAATAAACTATCTTAACCCGTCCAAATTGTACTCAGCCCAAAGTCGAGCCGAACCCAAAATAAACCGTCTTAACCTGGTCAAACCCGAATCAAATCCGAACCAAACCGATTAAGTAAATAATAGATTGATCCCGATCCGATTATTAATCCGAAACCGAACCAATTCGAAAATAATTAACAATCCATTTCAACTCGACCTGACAGTACCGAATTCATTAGTATTGAAGCAAATCCGTACCGACAACTCGAATTGACACGCCTACTTCAAAGGGATGTACTATTTCCCGAATGATAAGGGATTACATTGGTTTACACTTGTTAAGCACACAAAAAGAAATTGTTATGCACACAAAAATGTGAACATTTTGGGGAAGATGCACTATGATTTCATCCACCTACTATGCTTTTATAACACTATTCTATGCTGGAATATAATAACTCATCTAACAAAAGATGAAATGGGCTTCGCAGCTTTTTCCACACTATGGCTTTGAGGTGACGTAATCTTAAGCAAAAGGCTAACACGTGGGCCTTTTATTTATAAACAAACTCAGATTTGAAACAGTTATATGGGCTTCTGACTCATGCCCACTTGAAGTCAAGAACAAGCATTGAAGGGGAAAAAAATTTATGCTACAGGGTTTTGTAGAAGATTGCATCAGTTCTGAGGTGTCAAGTACATGAACATTGGGTTGTTGTTAATCTATTATTGCTCTAACAAAAGAGTCAATTTCAAAAGTTAATGCTGTAAGAGGAGAAATCAGACTATATTTATGCCCTAGTTTGGTTCCTGACTTTGATACCTACAGCTACAAAGCTAAATAACTAGTACCATACAATGATACAAAGCATAACTTTTGCAGGACTTCAAATATTATAACTAGTTTATTATGTGAACTTCAAACAGTAATCTTGAGAACAAATTGGGTCATACAACTAGCTTTTGTATACCAAAAAAGATCCTGTACCTGTATAATTGGTTGCCAATGCCTTTCCTGCTGAGGTTGGCTGAGAGAATGCTAACTGAGAGTGCTCAAGAACATCATCTACAGAGAAGCTTTTCCTGCAAGAATTATTAAAATACAGAAAAAAATAAACTAAGATAATTAATCGACTACCAAAAGCAAACCAATGAAATACCTCTAGTGGTAAGATAGTTCTTAGCTGAACATAAACATAAACAAAATCTCCTCAATGAATCTCCTATCATACATTTTGTAATTGTTAACTCCCCAGGCTATTGGATGGTAATGAGGTTGCATGGTACCTAATTGAGAAATACATGACCTACAAAGAGAGGAGGGTTGTGGTATGATGGTATGAGAACAATCATTAAGACATGCAGCAGCCAAGGGTCGAAACTCCTACAGAGGTGACAGTTAATCTGATATTAGTTCAGTTGAAAAATTCAAACACAAGGTGTATGGACAAATGCGTAGCAATTTAAGTTTAAGGGAAAGCTAGATGAAAAAGCTTTTACTATGCCCAAGCACAAACTGTGTAATTCACCTCGACTAAAGCATGGACTCAATCTTTGTAAGCTGGTCTGCACTACCACTAGAAAGTTGTGACAAATAAAGAAGACAGTGAGGCAAGGATCTTATGGACAACAATTACTTGAAGTTTAGCATTTAGGTTCCTACAGTCCTGCATGTCATACATGGTGTGCGGTGAAATATAATGTGTGATTGATTTTTGCTAAGAACCCACCTAGTCTTCCCATTGTTCACATATATTCAAGAAGATCTCCCTAGGGTAATGTGGAGAATGTTGTTATTTTCAGGACATTAGAGGATATAAAGAGGAATTGTTAAGAAGTTAATTACAGTCAATTATCTTTAAAGAACATGTCTAGACAGGAAAAATGAGTGACACAAGGTAACTGCCACTTGTAGATCTCGGGGGGGGGGGGGGGGGGGGGGGGGGGGGGGGGGGGTGGTTGGTTGTTGGTGTAAGTATTCGGTGACTTGCTTTCTAAAGTTGTGAGGTCTATTTGTCACTTTCAAGAATCTAAAAGTGAACATGACAGGAGTCCAACTCCAATTCGGCAATTCCTACCACTTATGTGCCTCATGCTGTTAAAGTCACTAGAAAGACTTCCATAAAGATGTCGGCTGTGGAAAAGGTTATTTTCTTGCATCTGTTCAAGCTTCCAATGTAATTCAGTAACTCACCAGAATCAACTACCTGTCTCGCTTAAGAGGATTCCAAGGTGACACATCCCTCCAATATTAAAATATTCTCTTCAAATTAGTAAACTAACGCATACATATTAGACTCCAAAGTCCAGAGAAAGATCACTATTGAGTGCTCTTTGTCTTGTTTGCTAAGGCATCCTACCAAAAATGAGAGCAAGTATCCAAGACTACTGTGAATTTACCAGTATTCATATTAGCATGCACCAATAACAAGAACATTCAAATATACCTCCTCTTTCATGCTTAGGCATGATCTTTCTAGGGTAATGGAATATGGAAATGGGTCATTGAACTCTCAGCACCATGAACCCATGTTTTAATGTGAAAACATAATATATATAACTGCTGAAACCCTGGCATACGTCCCCATTCCACAACAGTCCACCACTCCACGATCAACTTACAATATTTAAACTCAATGATTGAACAAGATTCACAGAAGCACATATATCTTAAACTGCCTTAGTGAGATTATACAATCTCTTCCAAAGCTACTACTGCTAAAGCTCCTTTACCTATGAACATACAAAATCCTACCTCAAAGATAATTTACATACAGTTTGTTCTCACTTAACTTAGGCCTTGGACCATATATAAAGTTGAACAGTTTTCAGAATTGACGCAACTGAGTCCTCCGATAAGCTTGTAAAGAATTTCTTGGCTAGTCTACAATGTACCCTCCAACTTCATTGTTAAGCTGGAGTTTGGATTAACATCATAGTATAGGTTGTTAGAAGTAATTGATATTATAAAATGAACAAGTGTAATTATTAACATTATAGTATAGCTTGTTAGAAGAAATTGATACTATTAAATGAACAAGTGTAATTCTATTTTCTAGCCATTATTTTAATCAGTCGATAAACTCATACCACAGGAAGGACTGGATTATCATAAATATTCAAATAAAAGAACATGTGCAAGGAGAAAATGTTGGTACAGCAGAAGTACCTCACAGCATCCAGTAAGTGTGTTGCAATGCCTTTTCTTCGGTTTGATGAACTAACCCAGATAGCCCTAATGCCACAAGATGCAGGTACAGCTTCCTCTTCACAGACAATTGATCCAAGTAAAATAGATTCCATTGCCTCCGAGCTTCTATGAGTAGAGCTTTTCCGGGAAACTTCCCTTTGAAAGCATATCGTCCCAAACTGCAACGTCTTCACTTTACGCACTACTTCTTTTCCATTAGACCCATTAGAAACTTTCTGCACTAAGTCTGAAATAACCTTGTGTGCGGTACTTATTGGCTCCACAATCAAACAACCAGCAACTCTTTGAGACGATATAAACAAATACACCTACAATAGCAACCATCAAGAAAGGCTACAAACAAAACTCAACCAGTACACAAAATCATTCCCAAAACACAATCCAATTTACAGCAACAATACTCCAAACTATCAGTACAATTGCACAAACCTTACAAAGCTCATGAAACATCCACCCATCCCCGAGTTCAATCTCCATCATCTTCACAACCTCTTGCACCTAAATCAAAACAAAATATCCCAACAATCTCAATATTCTCTAAACAATGCAAGAACATAAAGGAAAAGTAAAATAAAAAATCAGAACCTTTTTCCGTTGAGCCGGAGGATCAGAACTCGAAACAACAATAACACGGTCCTTTACGAGTTCTACCAACTGAATCACACGCTCGTGGCGCCAACCCTACAAAACAAACTAACAATCAAGAATCGAAAAACCCGAGCTAATCGAAAAAGCACAAAAAAGGACAAGCATTGTACAAAACGACACACCTTAAAAGGGATCCCAAGAGTATAATTCTTATGAAAAGTAGAGTGCACTTTCTCATCAGTCTCATCCCCTTTACTATACTCAATCCCGCAAATTCTACACTTGTGTAGCATAAAATCAGACTGACCCAACTCCAAATGAAACTGCGCATACTTTCTCTTCTTATTCAAAACCTTCCTCTTCAACAAATTCTCACTCTTTTCTCCCATTTCGAAAATCTCATCGCTTTTCGATTCGCAAACCCTAGAAATTGAAAGTCCGAAATTGTTTGAGTTAAAACCAAATTGGCGACCTGGGTATGAATGAAATGAAGGGAATTGAAGATAAATTGGGTAAAAGATGAGTACCTGGCGGGTTGACGGGTGTATTTGACCCGGATTTCTGGGTGGGTTTGTTCCCTGATTCCATCGAATAAGTCGTCGGAGTTTGTGGTTGGAGGAGGTGGCGGGTGTTTGAAGAACGATTCGATTGTCTTTTGCATCTTTGAATTAGAGATTGATTTCTTGCAATTGTATGAATGTGATCTGATGGTGCTGATTGTTGGGGGTTTTGTTTCCTTCCATTTTCGATTTTTGGCGCTAATTTTTTTCTGAGTTTACGACGGGGTGTGCAAAATAACTGTAACCATTAACCGTATATTAATGGTTATTTTATGAAACCGTTAAAATTTAACGGTTACGGTAATAAAATTTTTGTAAAGATTAACTATTATTATTATTAAAAAAAACAAAACTTAAAAGGTTAAAATATGAATGAATATCACAAGTTTTTTTTTATGCATGATCAAACCTTGTATTAATATGTCTTATTACTATTATAGAAGACAAAATGAGCTCAGAAATCATAATTTTCTTTTTACAATATTAGATGTACAAGTGCATAAAAATGAGATGAAACGGTTAGCGGTTAAATGTTCCGATCCGTACCATTAATACCAGTTAACCGTTTATTGGTAAAGATATGGTTACGATTAGCCTTTTTCAATAACTGTTATAACGGTTAACTGTACCGTTAAAGCTTAACGGTACGGTTAACCGTTTATGTACTCCCCTAGTTTGTGGAGTTGGGATAATCTTATATAACAGACAATGAAACAATTGCAACTCAAATACTTATTTATTTATTTTATAATCCTATATTATAAATTAAGAGTCAAAATGAATAGGATGCATTCAAACTAAAATCTAAGGCTTTTTGTTATGAAAAATGTTTTAAAAATAAAAAAGATACTTCGGTTAACTAAGGAATCGTATGTTTGGGTGGAAGTTATCTTAAATAATAATATAAGATTTTGTTTAGTTTGGATATTACGGAAGTTATCTTTTCAAATCTTTTATATTTCACCAAATGTTACATCCCAAGCTACACTAAAGGATAACTCTCATATAAATTTGAGCTTTTCGATGCTTCGGTTAGAAAATACTTGAAAAATAAAAAGGTAGCTTTGAGTAACTAAGGAATCATAGGTTCGGGTGGAAGTAAACTTAAATAATAATATAGGATTTTGTTTAGTTTTGTTTCTACAGAAGTTATCTTTTCAAATCTTTTATATTTTACCAAAGGTTACCTCCCAAGTCACACCAAATAATAACCCTCATACAAATTTGTGAAACTACCAACACATAATTAATTTTATCCAATATAATATATGATAGCTTACAACAAAACCACAATATCCAAATTTATTGTATGAGGGTTATTTTTTGGTGTGATTGGGATGTAAGATTTGGTGAAAATTCTAAAAAAAATTATAAGAAAATAAAATAAATGTCACCCACAATTTTTGTACCTATGGACTACTTTTTTAAGCTAGATAAAATTGTCATTTTCATGATTTATGTTGAAAATTCATACTTTAACTCAACAAATCCCCAAATTTTCAAAAACTATAGCCTCAAGCACTTCAGAAAAATCACAAATTTCATTAGGTAAGAGCGAGGGCAAGTACCCAAAAATGTGATTGTCCTGAATATATGCCAGATTAGTTAAATGAAGTACATAATGATTTACCGGGAGAGATATTAAGAAAATGTGTTGACGGTGAAGAACATTGGCAATGAACATACTAAAGTCAGAGAATGCCACAAAAATTAAATAAAAAAAAACAACGAGACCACATTTTCCTTCCTTAACTCCCAGCAACAAATAGTCTAACTTAAAAAAAAGATTTGATAAAAGTAATGAGGCAACATATTTGAACAATTAAGTTTAATAAAATTATACAATTCAATCAACTCAACTCTCAATTAGATTCATCTATAATACAAACCAACAATATTACAAACTAATTACAAATAATCAAGAATTATTGGACCCACTTAATCGAACTATCGCAAACCTAGAAATTTCCTACAATATTACAAACTAATTACAAAATCATACAATTCAATTCAACTCCAACTCAAACCATTTCATCTACACTTCAAACCAAATAAAGAAAACTCAAGAAAAGTACCTATTTCTTATGTAAAGAGTAGAAAATCAAGAGAATTTAAAGGAGAAGCAACTTGGGTATCAATTGTAATACCTACTAAAATTTGATATAATATATTGTTGTATTTCGCATAAAATCAACTAAAATTTGATGATTTTTTTGTTGGTAAAAAGTGCAATGTCTAATACAATATAATTTCAATTTTAAAAGAGTTTTAGAGAAATAAGGCACAATTTTATAGAAGAAAAAAATAGAGAGCAAGACGTCATAGAGTTAGATATATTGAATATTTTTAAAAATATTGTAGGATAAATGTGTGAGGTCTGTTTGTGTTTGTAAATTATATTTAAGATATAAACATGACTATATAACTCAAATAGATTTTTTTTACTAATTGCCATATTTTCTTCAACTTTATTGATTAGTACTCATAGGTTTGTCCTAGACACAATGGCACAATATAACTTAAAATTTTACATTAATGCCAACTATCAAACTTTTTCTAAAGTAATAAATAAAAATATATTAAATTTACATTTAATAAGTTTCCATGCATTAACACATGGGCATTCTAGTATATTATTATTTTAGAGCAGGATTTAATGCAGGGTCTCCAAAATACAATAGAGTAATTTCTTGATTTTTCTTTAAAATTCTATCTAAAAGAGTAAGTTATCAATATATTATATTTTACTTATTATTTTAAACCAGATTAATCGTAAAAAAAAAATAGATCCACAAAAGAGAAAAATCGTCTCCTCTTCCTTTCATCACCACAATAAAAATATACAACCTTAAATTGTTTAAAGTTCCAACTTTAAGTTGTTACTAAACTACGTGATGATTTTTGATGGAAAAGCACATGAAAGACTCCATTTCTACAAATCATGTTATATTAGTACCAAACTCATAACCCATTTAAAATCAAGAATACTACAAGATAAAGAGAATCCTTCCTAATGTTTAATACTACACTAGCATGTGTCCGTGCAATATCACAGTAGTAATATTTTATAAATTAAACTAAAAAAGTTGGATTATTAACATAAAATATAGCTTGAATAAAAAACATAGCAAATGTTTAATATGATGATTTCAAGTTGTTAATATCTTTCTTAAGATAATAAAATTCTTTTATCCATTTGTTTTGGAGAATTGTTGCAACTCTTATTTCTTCATCAGCTTCTGTAGAAGCATGTATAATAAATGAGAACATATTTATTAAATGATTTTGTGATTCTTCTTCTTTGAAGATATCTCCGACCATATTCCTAATTATGAAATGAATGTTTGTTAATTTTTGTATTTATCTTAATAAAATCAACAAACTGAAGACTTACATCATCATCAAAGGTTTTAATATAGAATTACTACCCATAACAATCTCTACCTATTTGCCAAATTGTGTAATACACTTCGTTGCCTTGTTGTTTCCAATTTTTACTAATACTTTAAATTTGTAAAAAAATATAAGTTAACATTTTATTGAAAAATATATATTATAATATACAATTATATATGTACCGTGGCTCAATGTCGTTGCAAACTAAGCAACATTTTAGGCATTTATTTGCCTTCACTAAATGTCGTGCACATGAATCATATAAAATTGGCAATAGTTAGTGTCAATACTTAATATTTTTGCAAAAATCCTAAAATATTTAAGCTAATTGAATATAAATTAGTTAAAAAAGTTTGACTTTGCACAAAGAGATTAATAACAATTTACTATTTTTAAATTTCTCACATTAGATGTCACGGAATATTGATCCACATAGATCTTTTTTGCTTGGAATAACATCTCCATAACAAAGATGTTATTTTCCTTTGATTGGATGAAAGTAATATTTTTTTTTATATATCCATCATCATACCTGCATGTTCATTGATGAGAAGTTATTGTAGGAAAGTATAATTTTTTTATAAATGAAATATTTATTCTTACCAGCCATGTAAATCTAAATCTTGAGTACGTTCTACATCTGGGTTTTTGAACAACCTTTTTCTCTCAACAGTAGATAGATATAAGCTTATATTGAAAGCTTGTTATATTTTTCCAAATGCTTTATATGGAATAATTAATAATATTTTGAGGTTTTAATTTACTAACTATCATAATCATAATTTTCTATAGTACCTAAAGATGCGGCCAATACATGTACTTGATTTAATTCATGGAATTGTTGATGTCCTTGATTAGTTGCAAATATATTTCATAAGGTAAGATGTATGGTTTCCTTTCTACATTAGAATAGTGAGATAATAGTATAGGATTTTTGATAATATGTAGAATATAGAAAAAATTATATTTATTTTTCCAAAATAATAATCTTATCTTATATTATTATTCAAGAGTATGAATGAATGTGAGGCTTTCAAACTATGGTATGAGCATTTTCATTGCTTTGGGTAAAAAAAATAAAAAATGTTACTTCGGGTAACTAATTAATTGTAGGTTCGGTTGAAAAAAAAAGTACCTTTGGGTTTAAAAAAACAGATAAATATTACATAATTGTATTTGAAATAAAATATTTTTAAAAATTAAAGATATAGATAACTATAACTTTTAAGTTAAAAAAAAACATATAAACATTCCCTTTAACTACCTCCCACTATAAAAATTGTTATCCATCCCACTATACTTATCATCACAATTATTCTCATTCCTCTCAAACATTAACATTACCACCCAATAATATCAAAATCATAAAATCTGAATCACCCAGCTTCCCCATACATTAATTCCATGGTCAAAGCTTAATGAAATCCAATCTTTTTTTTCCAAAATAAGAAAAATAAATCCCATCTTCTTCAGGAAATTACCTTGATGACACATATACACAAATAAAGAGGAAAGAGCATAACTTTGCAACTTTCAATGGAGCCACCGACGTCTTCAACATGTGGTTCGTCTTTTTCAACCTCGAAAATCACCTTGCTTCCGATTATGGCTATGAAGGACAAATTGTTGAGATGATTATGGAGAATAGAGTAACTCTCATCGTCGGGGAAACTACTGGTTGCGGTATAATTTGTCCGCCATTTTCTCTCTTAATTTTCGCTTTTTTGATAATTTATTTAATGATTGTGAATTTGTGATTGTTGTCGAGTTTCTGAATTCAAGCAACGATTGTTAGTATTACAA
Organism: Dysphania ambrosioides; assembly: GCA_026401315.1. NCBI lineage: Eukaryota > Viridiplantae > Streptophyta > Magnoliopsida > Caryophyllales > Amaranthaceae > Dysphania > Dysphania ambrosioides. The sequence continues at coordinate 15,379,255 of CM048663.1, forward strand.
CTTCTTTAGCATGGGAAAAAAAACAATATTCAAACCAGTCTCTATCAAGGCAAATATCTTCGTAGACATTAAAGATTGGAGCTTGCCCTATTGTTGACGCTATTAACATTCAAAGCGTGCGATTCCACCCAAATCTTCGTTAAGCCAAACTTTCTAGCTAGTGACAGAGAGTATCTAACTGCTTGAGCTTCAGCACATTCTAGAGACGATTGATGTATTTTCTTGGTGGATATCAACACTATCAAGCCTTCCTTATCTCTAATGACCACACCTAGCCCCGCCAGATCACCTTCCCCAATCTGAGCATCAACATTTTCCTTTACATAACCTGTCGGAGGACGTTGCCAAGCTGATGTGCTTCTTACGGCCAAGCAGTTATGTTTCTGGCAGTATAGACGTTCAGCGTACTCATTGTAGTCCTCTACCATTTTACAGAAGTTTGCAACAAGAACTACTACATTTGGCTATACATTATCATATAGAACTAAGTTCCTGCACCTTCAAATTGCCCACATTATAGCAGCCATGCGTTTCAGCATACTTTCTTTCCCCTTTTCCTGTAGCCATAACCATAGAACAACAAAATAACAATCGATTCTTCGTACCTAACCAGCGGGGCAGTAGACTTGAACATCTCATTGACTTTCTCTATATCCCAAATTTGCGTCCCTTCTAGCATCAACTCATGCACTAACATATCTTCCTCTGCATTAGGTGATCTTTAAAGGGTAAGGGTCTTACCATTGTGGGTTATTCATACCGCCTTCCAGACTTTTATATTTCTACCATCACCCACCCTCTAACAAACTCCGTTCATAAACAATCTCTCAACGTACTCTCCATAAGCTCCTCCTTATGTAGCTACGATCAAAGCCTCTATTTGCATCAATGACCTCCAATTTCTTCAAAAAACGAGCCTTCATGATCTGGTGCAATAGGGTGTTCGAGTTCGTTTGTAGGCGCCATAACTGCTTAGCCAGGAGAGCCTGATTAAATCATTTCAGATCACAAAAATCCCATACTCCCCATTGCCTTTGGTTTGCAAAGAGTGTCCCATTTTTGCAAGTACAGTTTTCTCCTCTCATCCGATGATCCCCACCAAAATTGGTTTAGCATGTTGTGGATTTCTTCAATAATGCCATCCGGAATCCTGAAAATACTCATCATATAGGTCGGAATCGCCTACGCCACTACTTTGATCAGGACCTCCTTACCCGGCTTTGAGAGAAGCTTTTCCTCCCATCCACTCAATTTTTTCCAAATCCTCTCCTTCAAACTTGTAAAAATAACTCTTTTGACTTGCCAATAACTATCAGAAGCCCTAGATACTTATCGTGCTTGTCAACCTCTTGAACCCCCAATGCATTCATGATGGTATTTCTCCTCTCTATTGTCACACTTTTACTAAAAACAACCTCTTCTTTATCTAAATTGACATTCTAACCCGATGCTCTTTAATTTCGTACACCCTGAAAATATCAGTAATTGTTGAGCATATATTCCTAGTAGAGGCTCTACAAATTCTTGCCCCAATTATTTTTTTCTCAATGGCAGCCTTAGCTAATAAGCATGAAACGCATTTTCAAATAAAAGAAATAAACAAGGAGAGATTGAGTCACCTTGTCTCAGACCTCTCGAAGGGACAACTGATCCATAGATTTCTTTATTTACCTTAAATGAAAAAGATACACTTGATATACAATCCATTATCCGTCGAATCACCCATCAGAATAGCCTAGTTTACCCATAACCCTCTCTAGGAAGCACCACTCCACTCTATCATATGCCTTACTCATGGCTAGCATCAGAACAACAGACCCATGCCTTCCTTCCCCACCTCTTTTCATCGCATGGAAGATCTCAAATTCTACCATGGCATTATCAGTAATCAAGCGCCCCGGAATAAAGGCACTTTGGTTAACCGAAACAATCTCATTAAGGAAAGGTTTAAGCTTATTAGCCATAGTTTTCGATATTATTTAATTTGTACAACACATTACAACAGCTAATAGGTTTAAGCCTTTTCAATTTGTTGCGAAGAAGTTGCTTTGTTGACTGATTATTCCGGACAGAATTTTGTAGATTTTTGGCATCAAATTTGGGCGATTTTGGATTATTGAATGTCTAATGTGTAGTTTTTTTTAAAATTTATTTATAATTTTTAGGCTTAGACTTTCATATGAAACGGTGTGGTGTTTAGAAAATACAAGGTTTATTAAAGAGGAGGGAAGAGGATCGTGCTCGACTGAATTCAGATAGAAATATGTGTTTCCTTAGTTTTTGAGTTATGGCATAAAGATTCGATTATTGTGTGTGCGTTTCATGTTTTAAGGAACAATTATAGGTTTCCTTAGAAAGGTTACATTATTTTTTGCATGCCCTGATGCGACCTGATATAATACTAAATTCATCGATGCCCTTTGAAATATCAGCGCAAAGTATATAATAATGCCACCACCATCTATGGTAACTCTGGTAGTTATCTCACCAAACCCATCTGAATTATACCACCTTTTATTGGCGGTTGGATTGTTTTATATCTACCAGAGAGCAATCTAAGTGTTTTAAATACTTAAAGCTTTGATCTTCTACTTATTTTAGGATTTTTTCTTCTTCTTCTTCTTCTTCTTTTGTCTTACTCGGTGAAAACATGTATGATTATTGGGTTTTGAAGGGAAAAACACACAAGTTCCACTATTTATCTGCGAAGCAACCGTTACCCCAGTTGTCTGCACACAGCCTCGAAGGTTTGCTGTCGTAGCTGTTGCGAAAATGGTTGCAAATATTGTTAAATGTGGAGTGGGAGGTGAAGTTGGATATCACATTGGTCACTCTAAGGTTGTATCATCCAGGTATTAACTCGCATCAGTGTAGTACATGATTTATTTATCCTGAAGATCTGTTCTCAACTTCTTTTTTTTTTTTTTTTTTTGTAAAGTACACCTAATTGCACTATATTTTCTACTATGTTAAAATGTTTCTAGAGCCTGCACGTATTTCAATGAACCGTTGTTGGGAATACAAGGATGAGAGATAAGAGGATAATTTGGGTCGGGAAGACATTTTTTGTGCTATTATATTATTGTTTATAATACTCCGTAACTAGAAAAATGAATTTGTTATTGAAATTATGGACTTTATTATACACATTAGAACATTTGCCTAGAAATTAATGAGAAAAGAACTTTATTTTTCAGATCGAATTATAAAGCAAATTACAGTATTTCAAATTAGACAAATTAAAAAAATATCATCAAAATCAATTTTTCATTCTTTTTTAATAGATATCCAAATCGACCTAATTTAAATATTTCTTACTAACGGTTGAACTTTACCTCACTATCATTCTCTCATTTCTTTGTTGGTTACTGGTTTGTAAATATATTAGTATCACGAAAAATATTTCAAGATGGGTCCAAAACGGGTCCTAAACGGATATTATGGTTGGACTCGTACCCGGATCCGTTTTTCAATCATAGGACCCGGATCCGACCCGGATCCGTCGGGTCTAAATTTGGAAGACCCATATCTGTAAAAACGGATATGAATCCACGGATTTGGGTCGGGTCCAATACCCGTTGCCATCCCTAAATTCAACCTTTGATTCTTTTAATATCTAGGTATATTCTGGGGTTCATCAAATGAACATTGGATAAATTACTTTTTATTCCCTCTACGTTTAAGTCATATCATTTTTCACAAAAGAAAAAACATCGTGGAATTAATTAAATCTCACGTCCTACTTCTTGTTTAATACAAATAAAGTAATAAAGTAAAATTTGAAGATAGGTGCTAGTCTTATGCCAAAGTACAAAGTATGTAGTTAGACAAGTAGAAAAATTTTCATTTGGGGGTTGACCATGTAAATATATTCCATAAGCTTATACTCTCCCGAAATTCCAATTTCTTAAGTACTGAGTGTTGAGTAGCTTCTAGAATTTCTTGGCTACTATTAAAAAAATAAAAATGAGTATTAAAGAAAAACCCATAACATTAAAATACAAATATTTTTAATATGAAGATAATGATTGCCTTTTAATATAGTTCACATGCTATCACTGAAATTCAAAGACATGAACATATCCAACCCTTAGAACATACGATAAAGACGAGTGTGTGGGCGTTCACCTTCATCTGATCTTCACCAACTTGCTATCATAAGTATTCCTTATTGTAAAGCCCGAAATTTCCCGGTCAAATATCTTCTGATCTAAGCTCTGCACAGCAAAATAACACTATCTTCTAATCTTCTAGACGTAGCAATCAATCATCTTCACCAAAGCTGGCAAAGTACACCATTGAAGCAAGATAACAAAATTTAGAAACACAACGTGCAATGGTGGTCCTTTGAGAAAGTAGAGGTTAGCATGCTTAAAAAGTTCCCATGATCATATTCCTCCTGTTATGATTACTGCATTTTCTTTTACATACAAGGAAATACACCAAGTCTACATGTGTACAGGAGCTTGAATATGAGAACTCCAATGGATCTAGTGCAACATCAACACATCACTAGAATACGAAAACTCCCTTAGGAAAGCATAGGTAGTGACATAAATGCCACTCATCACCAACCCAACTTGCTTGCTGTGGAGTGGGTCAATCCGAACTCAACTTGTTAAAAAAGTAAAATTCTAATTTCTCAAATTCTAAACAATGCATAATGAAAAATTTCAAATCTTTGCATAGTTTTAGTACAACCAAATTGTAAAGTTTGACAATACGTTACAACTCCGTAATAATAATTAACGTAATTAAAGATAAAGACATTAACACTTCGAGATTGTGAGAATTGAGAAGTAAGAAGAGAAGAATCATGGAAGAGATGAAGAATTGAAGAGATAGAAATACATAATAGAAATTAGAAAGGAAAAGCTGCTAGGGTTAACCAGTTAAGACAAGGGTATTAGGGTATAATTTAAGCCAACCCGATCATAAAGAAAAATTGAGTGATAAATAAACAGGTTGGGTCGGCTTGAAATTTTCAACCCAACCTTTTATAAATGGGTTGGGTCAGTTTTTGCCAACTCTATACAATATAGAGATAATCATATATATTTGATAGATTATTTACTCAGTTATTTTTGAATCAAGTTATAATGAAAAATACTTTTAAATGAAACTTTTATGGCACAACTTTGATCACTCTAGTAGCTTTTAGAATACTTCATTGTAGACAATATTATTAGTGTTCTTAACTTCTTGGTTGGAATTATCATTTTAATATGCAAGCGGGAATTGTACCATGAATACAAGCACTACCCTTCACTACTAAATTTTTTGATATTTCCATAAGTAAAAACCAGACGTCGTCATTAATCACGATCATTTCAAGACATGTCAAACTTCAATTTCATTTCTTATTAAGACATCAAAAAGTTTACATACTCAAACCTTCAATTATTTTCAATCAAGTTTGTGAAGATAATAGTACTATATGAGTTACAAACACATAAATTTAAATATTAGACAAAAGACGTTAAAGCGGTTAAACTTTGCAATTGTGTATGTATTGAAAAAAAAGAGGGTATTAAGATACCTTGATGAAACCAATGAACATAAACTTTCATCTAATGTTGTTTCATCCAGATTATATGATTTCGAGGATTATAAGGAAATTTTGGAGAGAAAATTTGTTTATAAATTGGTCACACACACACACACACACATAGGAAAAGGGTTAAGATCAACTAAGAAGGCTAGCTAAAATAGGAAAAGTAAGAAGCATTTCCACACCTTGATTTATTTGAGATCCAATGGTCACCAAACAACCAAATTGAACCGGCTCTCAATGCATGCCCCAACCTCGCCCATGACAGTCATCAATCTACCTCTTGCAAAATTCCAAACCTCGCATTGCTCTCTCTCGCATCGCTCTCACTCGCATCGCTCTCTCTCGCCTTTCTCTCTCTCACATCGCCCTCTCTCGCCAAGCTCTGTCTCGGTCTCTCTTGCCCAGAAAGTTACAAATTTCAGAACTTCTCAAAATCTCTCACTCGGTTCTTTGTCCATTATGAATTCTGTTATTATATCAGAATCAAATAACGAAATCAATGCAAATTCTTCAACAACAAATCTTGAAGGTAATCGTTTTCTTTCAATTGATTTGAGATATCTTAATTGATTTGAGTTATCTTGCTGATGATCACTAGTGGAAAAAACAACATATGCTCCGGTTTTTTGAAGGCTTTATGCTCCGGTTTTGGCCCGAAGTAGATTTAACTGGAGCATATTGCAAATATCTTTATGCTCCGGTTTGAACCGGAGCATAATGGAAACTTTATGCTCCGGTTCTTGAAAAATCGGAGTATATAGTCTCCTTTTTTAAAAAAAAAATTAGACTTTATGCTCCGGTTCTTGAAAAACCGGAGCATATAATAGCATTTAATGCTCCGGTTTTCCAAAAACTCGAGCATAAAGTCTAATTTTTTTTTTTTTTTTTTTTTGCAAATGCTAATTATTGTTATTGGAAATATTATTCAATGCGAATATTAGAACAAAGCAAGCTCAAAGGATTTCAATACTCTTTATATAAAACTAAGATTCAAATATAATTGTACATGATTAGAGTTACAAACTAAATTATACATAACAACTAAATATGTATATATATAGATATAAATATAGAAATTTGCTACAATGTACGACGGCTATATATGGAGATCGAAATGTGCTAAAACTATACATCGCTAATGGAGTAATATGTCCACATTTTCAGTCTCACAATATGCCCACCAGTATTCAAGCTCTGTAGACATTGGGAGTCTTACTGGTGCTTTATAGAAAGAGTTTAACCACATTTCCCTTTCTTGATCCACTTCATTCACATAAGTTTTCCAGTAATCAGGAACATGGATCATAGAAACAATAGACTTTATGCTCTATTGCATGCAAAAGAGTTAAACTTCAGTTCATTCTCAAGAATAGGTAAGCTTCATACTTCATAAAACTGGTTGATGAAACCTGGAGCCTGCCACACATCCTCTTCCTCATAAAAATAGGGATGCTGAGGATCACCATATGGACCCCTCTCTTCTCTAACCACTGCATTTAAATCACAATACAAACCATCACAATTAATTTGTCAACATCTCATTGAGGTTTGCACAATAGATCAGAGGAAATTATACATCTAAGTAAATAAACAAAGCTAGCCAATAATTTGCCAGTCTTAATAGCTGAAGACAAATAGCCTGCTATTCTGCTAGGTAACCACTCCATCCCCCCCTGTGGTCGTGTTTGCTTGGAATGTGAACAGACTTACTTCCATCAGGCTTGTTTATGAACATTCGAGCCTTAGCTGCAGCAACTTCAGCTATGCCTGCATGCATCTGAAATGTCCTTATGTTATTACTTAAAATGAAACAGGAAGGAGGACCCACCAAGCCTTTGGTATAAACGAAATGAGAGTAAGATTTTGATACCGAGGAAATGTCCTTATGTTATTACTTAAAATCCAAGGCAGTAGCCCATATAGTTGTACCACTTGTACTCCATAATCTTAAGGTTATAGATAGAGTTGCAAATATTTGATTAGAAATTAGCTTGAGACATAATCCATACAATAATTTTATGTCATTAAAACTTAATTAAAGAGATATCCAAACAAAGGAAGTGGGTAGTGGAGACACTTTAGGAACCGAATAATATTCATGTTCTGCATGCATTAAATTTAAAATTGAGTAAAATGAAATAAATTAGGCCAACAACACTAATGGCGTTTAGATACATTGATCATTATCATGCCCAAATTAAACATGCGCCTACTTTCTTGAAATTTAAATTATTTGTTGGTGAAAAAAGAATTTGGCCCTTGGATTAAATAGACTTGAAATTGTTGAAAGAACCCAATTATATCATAGGTTCAAACTGTGAAGATCGTGGCTCACTATCAGACAGAGATTGAGAGTAGACAGAAAATGCATCATCTGCTCTAAAGAGTAGGCAATAGACAGAGAAAAAGCTAGTTGATACTATGAAAGAGATGGATTTGGTGAAGGAAAAGTTAGGAGGTCTAGAGTGGCACACTATCAGACACACTATCAGGAAAACTAATGCCTGGCAGTTTGGGAAAAGATCCATAAGAACTCCATATTGCTTGTTAGAAATTTATACTACGACACTATTGGATCTGAGGTTCCTAGACGTGTCTGTGACTAATACATGTGTGCTAAGAACACTATAGTTTCAATTATCTTTTCAATTCTCATGACTGTGATGTCTTAGTAATGTTATAGGATGGACTGATGTCTTATAGCACAACTAAACCACATTTCAGATCAAACGAAGAAAGAAGTCAAGAGTCCAAAGCCCTCGATGATATAACCACATTTCAGATATAAACTTCTTATCAACTCCTATGCCGTAAATTCCTCAGTATTCCAATGCTGTAAGCCTCCAGCCATAGGTTTTATACTTTGATTAAAGTCAAGAGGGTTAGATATGTCATTCCAACTAAAATTAGAGACCATGACAATTGGAGAAAGTGGACAAGTCAACTAGCTCTTCCAAACTCTAACTCCCTCAACCACATCTCATCAAACTTTCTTAAGTTGCTTTTGGTTTCAATCATCATCTATAAATTGGCTTAAACAAGCTCCCTATTTCAACTCAACACAAAAGAAAAAGCAAACAAGTCATTTCACCAAAGAAACCTTAGGCATATCTCATCAGGCTATCTCCTCTATTCCAAAAGATGGCTTCATCAAGGTGCATGCTCATGATCTGTCTACCTATGGCCATGTCAATGTCAAGCATCAACCTGAGCCTCGCAACACGCCATCTGTTGCAGACAGTGCCAACCTTGCCCAATCCGACCACTGCCCTTCCCCACTGCCCAATATTCCAACTAGTCTTCCTCAGCCTACAGCTCTGCCTATACCTAATATTCCACCTATGCCAAGCACCCAAATCCCATCCTTGCCAAATATGCCCACCGTTCCAACCATGGCAATCCCACCCTTGCCAAACCTTCCCACCACCAAATCAACTGAAGAAAATCAAACGGGAAAATAAGAGTGGTACTATAATTCATTCTAAGTGACGACAATAAAAATGAAGATAAGTAGGAGTAAAAGAAGATGGATGAGTTGAAACAAGACACCAATACATCAAACAACAAACAACAACAACATCAATTGAAACACAAATCACTAGATACAACACATCAAAATCATAAAAAAAATCATTACACTAACCTTATTTTCGAACTTGAGTGAAAAAATTTAGCATTGAAATGCAACAATTAAAATTAGAGTGTTGAAAAAATTGGAACTTGAGTGTTGAAATGCGCTGATAGAGGCCGAATGGAGTAGGGTTTGAGTTTTTGGGTGAGAGCTGAGGGAATGCGAGAGGTACATAGAAAAGATTTGAGTATTGCGCGCGATAGATGTATTTCAGTAGCTTCATTTTATGCTGCGGTTTACTTAAGCCCGGAGTATATTCATCTTTTATGCTTCAGTTCTTTGAGAACCGGAGTATATAATATTTATATGCTTCGGTTCAAAAAAGCCCGGAGCATATTATCCTCTTTAATGTAATTCCAAAAACTTTATGCTTCGTTATTTAAAGGAACCGGAGCATATTGTATGTAGTATATGTGATTTTTTCCACTAGTGGATCTAGTTCTTCACATCTAGATATTCATGTTCTTCACATCTAGATATTCATGTTCTTCGCATCTAGATATTCATGTTCTTCGCATCAATTGGTTAAAGGTCCTTCAAGATTAAACTAGGTCAAATACTGATAGTTTTTTGATTAATTATAGGAATAATTTTTTGAGATATCTTAATTGATTTGAGTTATCTCATTGCATGTTCTTCGCTGTAATCTAGTTCTTCACATCTAGATATTCATGTTCTTCACATCTTGATATTCATATTCTTCGCATCGATTGCTATAGTCATACTATTAAAATCGGCAAAGAATGAATTCCTGGATTCACTTACTATTTATATAGTTACTCTTTGTTTATATATAGTTACTCTTTTGTAAACGGTTTTTTATATATAGTTACTCTTTGTTTATATATAGTTCATAGTGAATAGTTACTTGTGAATATTTGGTAATGTAATTTTTACAATCATAGTTATTCTTTTTTCCAACATAGTTACCCTTTTTTTACAATCATAGTTACTCTTTTTTCCAGCATAGTTACCCTTTTTTTCTAAATAGTAAGCTTTTTAAATATTGCAGTGACAACAAAAATTACATCTCCAGCTTCTATCAGAACTCCTAGAACTGAAACATGTGTTACTCCAAATGGTACCAGAGAGTGATTTCTTTATTGCGCTGAAGATAAAAAGCCTTGTGTTTGTATGGTGTTTGATAATTTAGAAATGGCAGTAGAGTTTTACCATTGTTATGCTGAAATATGTGGTTTTGAGCCAAGGTCATCTTCTACTTACAAAAGCAGAGGTATTATTGGTTTGAAGTATTTGGTTTGCAGCAGAGAGGGTTTTATGGTACCTAGTATTAAGAAGAATAAAAGTGGTATAAAACGATATAAGAGAGGCACAAAATGAGTTGGTTGCAAAGAAAAGTTGATCTTAAAACTTAACAAATTGAATAGGACGTGCTGCATTTTCAGATTTGCTGAGGGCCATAATCATTGTCTTGCTACTCCTACCTCTAGACAATATTTAAGAAGTAATAGAAAAATGACCATTGTTCACAAAAGCTTCATTTCAAGAAAATGTGGGAGCAACTATTTAAGGGTGAACATAGGTCCTGTAAAATCTTTTTGCTTATTCAAGGAAAACATAGGGAGTTATCAAAATGTGGGAGCAACTATGCAAGATTTTGAAAATTTTCATAGAGATGAAAGAATACATCAAAGGAGATGGTGGGAAGATGTTGATTGAAAATTTCCTCAGGTAACGAGACATTCATAATGGGTTTTATTTTGATTATGCATTAGATGAGGAAAACCATATTTCTATGCTATTTTGGGCAGATGCAGTAATTCGCAAAAATTATGTAATATTTGGAGAAATGGTTAGCTTTGATTGTACATATGACACAAACAAATATTATATGGTTTTAGCCCCTTTTACTGGTGTTGATCATCATAGATCTTGCATTACATTTGGTGTTGGTTTAATTGCAAAAGAAAATGCAGAATCTTTTGATTGGTTATTTAGGACATTCCTAAATTATATGGATAATTGTTCACCTATATATTTGATAACTGATCAAGATCCTGCAATGAAAATTGCTATTAAGGAGATGTTTCCAAATGCAAGACACAAGCTCTGTATGTGGCATATAATGAGCAAGGTCACTGACAAAATTGGATGGCCGTTGAACAGTGATGAAGAGTTCTTGAAAGCTTTGAATAATTGTGTTTGGAACATGGATCAAGATAAATCAGATTTTGAGAAGACTTGGGAAGAAATTATGGCTAAGTATGACCTTGAAAACCATAATTGGTTCACATATATGTATAGTATAAGAGAACAATGGATTCCTGCTTATTTCAAAGACATGATGCTGGGGGAATAATAAGAACAACCTCAAGATCTGAAAGTGTGAATAGCTTCTTCAATAACTTCACAAACCCTCACTTGACACTTGTGGAGTTTTATATGCATTTTGATAATGCCATGGATGCACAAAGATACAAGCAAGAGAAGCTAAATGCAAATTCTGCACACACAATTCCTCAGTACAACACTCCATTGCGGTTGGAAAGACATGCAGGTGATGTTTATATTCGTACTATATTTTACCTTTTTCAATATGAGGTATATAAATCTTGCTTTAAATGTCATATTCTCAATATTGATAAGGATGATGAAATGGAAACATTAGTGTTCTAGATTCAGTTCTAGAAAAAACTTTCCAAGTTACATTCTCAGCTAGGGGCTTGACATCATCATGTTCTTGTAAACTTTTCAACAGACTTGGAATATTATGTTCTCATTCTATTTGTGTTTTGAGTGCTAGGCAAGTAACAGAAATTCCAAACCATTATATACTTGATCGTTGGACAAAACAAGCTACAAAGAAACCTGTTTTTGATATGCATGGTAATATAATTGAAGAGTGCAAAAAAAAAAATAAGCACTATGGGAGCTGCTAGGTGATGTTTGGTCTAAAATATTTAATTGTGTAGCACTTGCTGAGAGAAGCGAAGATGACTTACAGCAACTATACAATAATTTGAAGGAATTCAGTCTTAATCTACAAGAAAATGATGTCAGAATCGTAATGACCAAAGCACAAGAGATGGAGATCTTTGTTTGCCCTAGTGCATCTTCAACACTAGATATCCAAAATCCAGTTCAGTCAAAAAACAAAGGAAAGAGACATAGAATAGTTGGTGAAAAAGAGCAAAGCATTTTGCAAAGTCAGAAGAATAAGAGGAAATGTAGAGCTTGTGGGGCATACGATTACCATGACAATCGTACCTGCCGTACAAAAAATTATTCTTAGCATACTAATTTGTTTGATTACTATGATATTTATTTGATTATTCAATAGTGGAAAAAACTTTATATGCTCCGGTTTTTTGAGGGCTTTATGCTCCGGTTTTGACCCGAAGTAGATATAACCGGAGCATATTTAAAATGATTTTATGCTCTAGTTTAAACCGGAGTAAATAATACACTTTATGCTCCGGTCCACTGAAAACCAGAGCATATAATGGGGGTTTTATGCTCCGGTTTTCAGTAGACCGGAGCATAAAGCATATACTCCAGTTGTATGAAGAACCGGAGCATATCTGCAGTAGTATTTGGCATTTTTTCCACTAGTGATTTTAGTGGATTTGTTTATACATAAATGAATATATATAGTATTATATATATGAAGTACTTTTTATTATTTTAGATAATATTACTGTGTCTTGTTCTCTGTAATATATGATGGCGTTGTTTCTTGTTTGTATAAAAGGTCATTATAATAACATGATTTCCTCTATAACATTCAAATGCGTTTAGAAAAAAAGGTCACTATAATATAAAAAAGGTCACTATTATAAAATTATTAGTAATTATAATCCGGTGAAATTATTTCTAAGTTCATAATGTAAAACAAATTTAATACATCAAATATGAAAAGAAAAGGTCACTATAATGAAAAAAGGTCTCTATAAACTAAAAAAAGGTCACTATAATATTATAGTCACCTTTATTACATTAGTATTCAGAAAAAGGTCATTATAATATAATAAATGGTTACTATAATAAAAATATTAGTCACTCTAATGTGGCATTCCAAAATATGATACAATACACATTAAAAAGGTTATTATACAATCTAAAAATAGAAATATAAGACAATTTTTAATTTTTTTACAAAAAAAGCAGACTAAAAAATTAAAACATCAAATATGAAAAGAAAAGGTCAATATAATGAAAAAAGGTCTTTATAAACTAAAAAAGGATCACTATAGGAAAGAGATTGATTCATATTATACCAGAAAAGGTCACTATACTAATAGAAAAGGTCTTTATACTAATAGGAAATGTCACTATACTAATAGGAAATGTACTATAACATTATAAAAGGTCACTATACTAATAGAAAAGGTCACTATAACATTATAAAAGGTCACTATACTAATAGGAAAGGTCACTATAACATTATAAAAGGTCATTATAATATTATAGTGACCTCTATTACATTCAAAAGTATTCAGAAAAAAGGTCACTATAATATAATAAAAGGTCAATATAATAAAAATATTAGTCACTCTAATATGGAATTGCAAAATATGATACAATACACATTAAAAAGGTTACTATGCAATCTAAAAATAGAAATATAAGATAATTTGTAAAAAAAAATTTATTACATCAAATTTGAAAAGAAAAGGTAACTCTAATGAAAAAAGGTCTCTATAAACTAAAAAAAGGTCACTATACACATTAGTAAGATGATTCATATTACACCAGAGGTTTTATAACTAAAACAATGTTATTATTAAAATATTAGTCCACAATGAGAATTGTTATACTTCTAATTAGTAAAAAATGTCACTATATCATTCCAAAGCATTTTAGTTAAACGTCACTATAATAAAAGAAAATGTCACTATACTAATAGGAAAGGTCACTATAACATTATAAAAGATCACTATAATATTATAGGGACCTCTATTACATTCAATAGTATTCAGAAAAAAGATCACTATAATATAATAAAAGGTCACTATAATAAAAATATTAGTCACTCTAATGTTGTATTCCAAAATATGATACAATACACATTAAAAAGGTTACTATGCAATCTAAAAATAGAAATATAAGATAATTTTTAATTTTATTATAAAAAAGCAGACTAAAAAATTAAAACATCAAATATGAAAAGAAAAAGGTCAATATAATGAAAAAAGGTCTCTAGAAACTAAAAAAGGGTCACTATAGGAAACGAGTAAGAGAAAGATTACACCAAAGATTTTTATAACTAAAAAAGTGTCACTATTAAAATTATAAATTCATTACCACAATTATAATTGATATACTTATTATTAAAACCTTTCACTATATCATTCAAAAGCATTCAGTTAAAGGTCACTATAATAAAAGAAAAGGTTACTATAATAAAAGAAATTGTCACTATAATAACCTTATGTTTCTCAAAATCAAGCACCATTATAAGAAAAATATAAAGGTCACTATGATAAAAGTTGGGGTAACTCTAAGATAATTTGAAGTAACTATAACTACTACATCTGAAAAAGCTTTAAAAACACTTGTTCAATTCTATGCTTTTTTCGTTACTTTCTTATTTTTTTTCCTTCTTTCTGCGACCTCCTTTGAAAGTATTCCACGTTTCATCCTGAATGCTTGTAACTCCTTTAACACATTTGATCGTTGGCGATTCAAGTCACAAAGCAAAAGTGTTGCTCCTATTCTTGCTCGTGCTACATGCTTCAATGGAGCCTAACATTGAATTATATAAACACATTATAATTATAAAATGATATCATATTATTAAAAACCTAATAAAAAAAGATTAGAAAAAACCGTAACTGTTTTCCGGATTGGATTGTCAAAAACATCTGTTCCTTCAAAGTAGAGCATGCTAACCACAGTATACACAACACAATCAAAATTACTTCTATTTGACTTCCAAGGAGTGTCAACTTGTTCCATTTTATATATTGACATATTATCCGCATTGGAAATCTTGTCATCAAGAAATGTTGCCAACAAATCGGCCTACAAACAAGTTTAAAACAAACAAAAATTCTTGGACAATATATATTGAGGAATACAAGGAAAAGAACAAAAATGATGCAAGGATAAAAAAATTACCATAGCGTTAGACAATTCTTCAATTTTAGTTTGAGACTTGTCAATATATTTCAAATTGTCAACCCATTGTATTGTACCAATCTTCAAATCAACAACTAGTAAGAAGTAATGGCTATGCCTGAGTATTGGGACAAAAATCTGTAAATTAAAGAGAAAATCATAAAAATCTGATGAGAGCATCCAAAAATTTGTACAAACATAAATTATATCCATAAAAAATAACTTACTATAATAACTGTTTTATTAACTATGAAAAGGATAAAATGTTAATTTCTAAGAACTTAGGATAGCTATGAAATAGGAAAGGATACAAACTGTCTTCTCCTTCCCTAGTTCTTTCTCTTTAAATTCCTAAATTTTATAATCCAATATATTACAATGTCTAAAGGTCTACTTCATGTCAAATCTGAATCATATTGTTTTATCATGCATTGATATCGAAATGATTTACCCTTGCATGTTCTTGGGGGTAATTTAAATAATTAAGGGTATCTTACCAGTTCAACTTTCTTCAAATCAACATTATTGTAAATCACATTCATCGAACTTTCCCAAATTTCATTTAAATGGTCCACATCTTGTGTTCCTTTGTTGGTCTCATGTGCTTGTAGTAAAGCACACTGAAATAAATTAAAAATTAGTTAAAATACTTCTAAACAATGCTCTTAAAAGAAAATTTAAGAACAATTAAAAAACCACTCACACTTTGGGTAGCACCAAAGTAAAACTTTTTGGGTCCTTCTTTATTGTTCCTCTTATTCTTGTTGAATAATCAACAATAAGTCATTGATGAAACCATAATCAACAATTTCTTGTTGCATAATAGGCAGAGTCCGCATATATTTCATGTTCATCTTTATCAAGTGGGAAACAAAAAGAACCTTCTCCAAATTATTATCATGTAGCTCAAGTGAACACTTTGCTTTTCCAAACTTTAAAATACTATCGAATCCACTACTACAACTACTGCTTGTTTCTTGGGTAACCTCATTAATGTTTAGATCAGTTAATACTTCTCCAATTAACTCATTGACATCCCTATCTTCAACGGGAAATGCCTCTACTCCCTTGTCAATTACTTCATCAAAACTCCTATCTTTCACAGAAATTGTTGCTGTGACCTTATCCACTATTTCATTATTTAGATCACTATTCCTCACAGGAAATGTTGTAAATTCATTCAACGATTCTGGGATTTCAGTCACCCACTTAACCAACTTAACAATTTCATCAATAGTGCTTAAAACACTAGGATTCATAAAAAATTGTTGAGTTTGAGAAAGAGCAGGAGAAGAAGAAGATCCAACATTTTCATTCTTAGCATTCTGAGACTTTTTCTTCTTTACTAACAAATCAATAATATTTTCCATATAAAAATCTAAAACCACTTTAGTGTCTCACTTCAATAGAAGAAGATGCTCATGTATTTCCTGTATATCATGTAATAAGTTATTAAGCATTTAAAGATATCATAGTAGCAGATAGAAGGCAAGCAAGATTATTATATAAATATACAAAATAAAAAAGGTCACTATAAATATAAAAAAGGTTACTATAAATATGGAAAAGGTCACTATGAAGTCAGTCTGCAATTAAAAATGATGACTATAGAAATAAAAAAGGTCACTATAGAAAATAAAAGGTGGTTATATCTTCAAAAAAGATCACTATACATATAAAATAAATATAAATGGTAACTATGTATTTGTAACTACAATAAAAGTCGAAGTAAATAGTTAAAAAAGTTCAATAAAAAAGGTCACTATTTATTTTAAAAAGATGACTATGTCCTATAAAAAGGTAACTATAATACACAATATAGTACTCAATAACTTATGATCACATCAGTGAGCAGATAGAAGGTAAGCAAGACTTTTAAATATATGAGTCACTATATATATAAAAGAGGTGACAATGTCGTCTAAAAAGGTAACTTTAAATCTAGAAAATAAAAGAAGTTACTATAGAAATAAAAAAGGTCACTATATAAAATAAAAGGTGGTTATATCTTCTAAAAAGGTAACTATACAAATAAAATAAATGTAAATTGTAACTATGTATTTGTAACTACAATAAAAGTCGAAGTAAACAGTTAAAAAAGGTCAATAAAAAAGAGGTCACTATTTATTTTAAAAAGGTGACTATGTTGTTTAAAAAGGTAACTATAATACACTTTAGGTATACTCAAAATTTTAAGATCACGTCAGTTAGTAGAATATTAAAGAAGTTACTATAGAAATAAAAAAAGACACTATAAAAAATAAAAGGTGGCTATGTCTTATAAAAAGGTCACTATAAATATTAAAATGTGACTATATTTAGAGTTGTAAATACAATGGTTACTATACCTTGCAAAAAGGTCACTAAAGAAAGGACATAGCTTAGTATAGAAAAAAAAAAACATACTATGAAACAAAAAAAAGAATATTATGAAACATAAAAAGGAAACTATGAGAAAAAATTAAAATTAACTGAATTAAAGAGGAAACTTACATCTTCTGCTAGACGATGAATATCTTCATTTGACTTTTCATCTTCCAGCAACATGAACTGAATTTTTTTAGTAACATGAATCTCCTCTGAAGAGGTTTCATTTTCAACATGATTTGAAGTATTTTGATTTCCTTCTTCAAAATTACAACCTTCAACAAAATCCTGCTCTACATTCTCCTCATCAAACACTCCAATAACTTGCCCATTCACAAACTTCAAATGCTCACTAATGGGATATGTCCCAGAAATAACAATCCCATTCCCAAAGAAGTTAGCTAATCCTTCCTCCTTCATTCTTAAGCTAACTTTCTTATCAGTCCAGTGTTTAATTAAAGGAAGAGAAGTTGATAAGCAAACACCCTTAAATCTTAACCGATGGAAATATATTGTTTGTAGCATCACAATGCAACCACAAAACTATTGAACCTTTCCTTTTTTATACTTCATTGTAGCCTCACACAATTGATCTAACACATACTTACACCAATTAAATTCTCTAATTTGATCGACCATAGCAATACTCTTAACAATCTTTAGATCAATAGTACAGTTGTGTGTAGGAGCTAAAAAGGTAGGAAAAGCATGAAGTACAAAAAGTTGTTTAAATGCATCATCTCCATCGGTCATTTGTGGAATCATCTGCTCCACTAAATCCAAAGGGACAGGTTCATTTTTTTTCTTCTATTCCAAATTTTTTTTTTCTAAAATGTTGTTTTAATGAAAAATCAGGGTTCACAATGTTTGCGCTTCTTAAGGCTATTTCAACATCTCTATTCCTATTCAAGGGAAGGCAAAACACATCATACACATCAAACTCCGATATTTGAAAGCTTCTATCAGCATCAATGCTAAACATATGACTCCCAGGATCAAAACATTCAACAATCCAATTCAACATATTTGTTGGAGACCTTGTCAACTCCATAGTCAATAATCCTCCAAACCCTATATCCTTCACAACTTGTTTTTGCTCACTTGTGAATCCTCTAATCAATTTAACCAATTGGCAAGGTCTGCTTTTAGTTTTAAATGTAGTTATTACCCTGTCAAAAAAGGAAAAAAAATAATATAAGCAAATATTAATACATGAAAGATACTATGTCTAAAAAAAATATTACAACATGAAAGATACTCTACCTTTTTGCAATTGGTTGATTGAGAGTGTCCACAGCTTCAATGTCCTGGCACTTCCTCTTCTTATCTTTCCCAAAATTTTCAAGTTTATTCCCCTTCGATTTATTTTCATTAGATGTATGTATAACCTTAGCTAAAGCTGAGGAAGAAGAAGGAATAGCCTTTTGAACTTTTGTAATTAATACAACATCATCATTGTTCTTTCTTTTCTTTGTTTCACCAGCATTCTTCTTTTCTGCATGGATCAAACAAAAAATAAACACTAGATTTAATTAGAAATGATATAAAACCTAGCTTGCTTTCATTTATGGGTTGCAAACTAGTTAATAGTTTGTGATAGGTAAAAGGCAGTAGCATTAATAGGCTTCTTGAAGAAGTTTTTCAATATGAAAAGTCAAATGGAACTGAATGCCTAGACTCCACACAGTTGGCCTCTGTGTCTTGTCAGTGATATGCAAATGAAAGACAATTTAACTCTCGATATAGTCATATACCGTGTAGGAGACAATAGGCTATAATACATACATCTAATAAAAAACATATCATGAAGTCAACTTGCTGCCTCGGCATAAGGGGTATTTTTGAGCAGGGCTGCGAGAGATCTTTAGACCATTTTTCAAGGATAGGACCACTGCCACTACAGAAGACAAGCTAATTTATGTCTTTTTTAAGTCTCTTACTTCAGATAATGAAAACATGTATTACTAGATCAGTAGGACATTAGGGCATTTCAAAGTTTTGGTCCCTTTGATTTCCTTCTCTGCAAAGTTTTTTGGGACCAAAAAGCAAAGAAATAGTGGTGGAACCCCCATAATTTTTGGAATAAGAAGTCCAAAGTTGCTATTGCTTACTCATATCTTCTCATTAAGTAGTATCATCACTGGAAGTAGAAGATTTATTCATCTAAGGTCTTGGTTCAACATGATAATATTTTAGTAGCTCTATGTTCTTTGAAGTTGTCTAGCTTAGAGGAACTTCTTGATGATATCAATCGCAAACAAAAGAATCAAATCCTACATTTTTTGGTGGTATGGTATATGGGTGTGGTTGTATTTTAGATTTGTAAACTTGTAGTGCTATCATATTTTTAAGATCATACTATCAACTATCTAACTTTTTATGCCCTTTTGTCCCGTAAAAAATACAGAATATAATACCTTCTAGATTTTCCATGAAAGATAACCAGACAATGTATGAACTTTTTCAATTTCCATGCCTATTTATACCAATACAAAAACAAGGCCAAAGTTGAAAAGCTTTGGGTATTCCTAAACTTACTCTATCCTACCTGAGAATGAACCGAATTTGGAAATAACACAACCCAATAACGGTTCAAGAAAGCGTGTCAAGTTCCATAATCCATACTTGAACATTTTCCTATTTATGTTTCATCTTTGTTCCTACCTTTTTTGTATCATCTAAACTTTGCCATTAGCTATTCATAACTTAGGCAAAGTAGAGACTGGACTAAAAAGGCTAAAAACTAGCAGTAGCAGCACATGAAAATGTAATGCAACTATCAAAATAGAAATGTGTAGGCATAACTGCATAAAATTCTCAATACTTGAGTCCTTAATAACACATTGATAATTGCTATAGTCATACCTCATTAATAACATAGTACTAGGAACTGTGATGTGATTAACCATATGTGGATGCATTATGGTGGAGTTTAATTCAAACCCAAAGTCACCCTTTACCAATAAGTCTGACATCAGGCTTAGAAAGATCTCAAATCACTAAGTTATTCAGCTCCATTCTCATAGGTAATCATTAAAACATACTTGAAGCGGGCAGGGAAGGCAGTGAAAAACTAGACAAAGAACTTCAGGTCTACTGTAAACAAGTCACCTTGGTATCAATGAACTTAAAAAAAGTCACCATAGAAACTAAAAAGGTCACCATAGAAATAAAAAAAGGTCACTATAATATAAAAAAGGTCACTATTATAAAATTATTAGTAACTATAATCCAGTGATTTTATTTCTAAGTTCAAAATGTAAAAAAAAAACATGTATTACATCAAATATGAAAAGAAAAGGTCACTATATGTAAAAAAAAAAAGGTCTCTATAAACTAAAAAAGGGTCACTATAGGAAACACATTGATTCATATTACACCAGAGGTCTACTGTAAACAAGTCACCTAACTACCTAGAGCAACAATAATGTGGCTCAAACATATATTCTCCTACAATCAAACACAATTAATGCAAAAACACAAACAACAACCTATACATATTGTGCTTATGATTGATTTTTACAAATTGTTCAACAACAACCACAAAATAACACAATTAAGGCTTATACTTTAATATCTAGTTAGAATTCTTATAATATTATACAATAATTTTGCTTCAGAAATATAATAATGTAAAATAAAATTTGTACCGGAAGCTTCGACGACAACAACACCACGTTTGCTGTCTCTAGTAGCATGACCTCCTCTTCCATCGCCTCTACCACCGCTGCATCTCAAAACTAGACCACCACGCGTTCTCACCATTTCAAAACTTCAAAAAATACAAAAAAATCTAACAATTAAAATCAAAAACACAAAATTATAAACAATTAACACAAATTAATTATGACATTGTAAGTAACTAATCGAAACAACACCGAAAATTGAAGCGAAAACACCGCCGACCACTATTGAAAACACCGGAAAAAATTTATGAAAAAAACTGAAAGAAAACACCGTGAAGAAGAGGAAGGATGAAGAGAGGAAAGCACTGAAAAATTGTAAAGAAAATGGAGAGAATAGCAAGGATGAAGAGAGAAAAGCAAGGATGAAGAGCAAGGATGAAGAGTAAGGATGAAGAGAGAATGGAGCGATGGGAGAGCAAAGAACTTCGACTAAACCGGGGCAAGAGGGCACTTAAAAAAGGGGAGGAATTAATGAAAACCGGCAATTCATTCGTGGCCATTGATCAAAAAAATAGAAGAATGAGATTGCTTCTCATCCTTCTTATTTTAAGAGGGCTTCTTATTATAACCTCTCTCTCTCTCTCTCTCTCTCTCTCTCTCTCTATATATATATATATATATATATATATATATATATATATATATATATATATATATATATATATAATGTGGTCATAATAATCATATTTAAATGTAGGATATAAATTAGAAAGTAACAATTCTATTTCCTACAACTACTTGTTCTCTTATTATATGTCCTTTTTATTATACAATAACTTACCAAATTATATATGCTCAATATAGGTGTCATATTTCAATGGAACTTTCCTACTTCTATTTTTTTTTTCTTATTTTAGTTAGAAATTGTCCTATCTTACACATGTACAAAATGAAAGAAATCAAATTTAACTTCATGCCTGATTAAAAAATTACTATTAACATATTGTATCCTTTTAAAGAAAATTGTCTATTTCCATTTAAGGGTGTTTCAATTATAAAGTTCTTTCTCTTTCTACTTTATTCCTTTGATGGCAACTCAAAATTATTATTTTATTCTCACTTACTATCACTTGCTAATTTATAGTCTTTTTTTTAAAGGAGTTATTCTTTTAGTCTTTTTTCAATACACATAGGATTCTTAAATATTAATTTATAACACTATAAAACTATGGTCGAAATTCAGCCTTTTTTTTTTAAAAAAAAAGCATATTATGGAAGTACTACAATTATTTAGTTCAACCACTATTCAATATAACATGGAAACTTAGGACCTTTATAAAGTGATTTAGTTTACTCCATGAGTTTTGTAGTGTGGCTTAGAAAAAACAATCTAAACAATTTTATTCCATTTTTAGAACAAAATATTTTTTTAGAAGTGAAAACTATTGAAGAGTAAAATTAATACTCACCTAAATGTCAAATTCGATTTTTAAATATTTGGACGACATTATAATATAAAAAAGGCGGCACAGTTTAGATGAAAAATAAAAAAATACTATACTATTTAGAAGTGTCTTTTGAATTAACTTAATATTATGGTCAAGACCTAAAATTTCTATCTTATGATCTTGTAACTAACATAAACTTAATTTATCATAGCCATCATTTACAGTCATTTCCATTACTCAATGACTCTATTGTTGTGTATTTTATTTTGTCTGGGAGTATTATCATGTACAGTCACTTCTTACTCTTTGTCTCTAACTCTTAGGCTCCTTTTAGTAGGGCGTAAAACGTTTTCAACTGAAAATGGTTTTTCATGGAAAATCTTTTACGGTGAAAAATTCATTTTTATGAAACTTTTTCGTTGTTTGGTTGCATGAAAAATGATTTTACATTTAAATATTTTTTGTTGTTTGGTTGAACTAAACATCAATTACTACTATTAACTTTTCTGATTGTATTCTCTTGTCATTTTTTTAAACTTTTTTCTGTTTTGTATTTTTTATTTTTTTGTCATTAGCTAAATTTGTTATGCTCTAACAAATACTTTTTATAAAATCTATGATATATTTCTCTAATCTATTAATAACATATTATATTATAAAGAATATCATCATAAAACCAGAGGACCCTAAAAACCTGGTTAAACATTATAAAAATACCTTAAGCTAACTATAAATTAAGAAGTATGCACAATCGAATAAGGAAACCAATCAAATAGGTAAATATATTCGCAATCAAACATATAAACAAATCAACTAGTTGTAATGTAATAATTTATACATTTACATTTTAAATTCTAACATAAAGATAATTTCTACTCTAATTTCAAATAAATTGTTGATTCTCACATTTTATGAGAAACTTTCATGGTTCAATCAAATCGGTGGAAAATTTAGGGGTTTTTTTTATTATTTATTCATGATATAGTATGATAATTTAATAATTTGGACATGAGATTCGAAGAAAAATGTACTGAATTGATGATATTCGAAGAAGATGAAAAGAAATTATGGATTTTCTCCCAATTTTTAAGAAGAAAAAAAGTGTGGAGCAGAGATAGGCTATCAATAAGATGAGACATGAAGAATGCGTAAGTAAATCTGGGTATGAGCCGGGCCGGCACGCGAGCCGAGTAGGCACGCTTTTGGCATAGTATAACATGAGCATGATCGTGGCACGACACAACACTCTGTCCGTGGAGTGGATCGTAGGCCAGTGTGCGGACAAAAAAAAATTTAGGCACTAGCACAAAAGTGGCACACCAATTTGGCATAAGGCACGACCCAAAATACGTTATTATTTAGTATTATTTAATACTATTATTAGTAGTAATATTATTATGACTAGTACAATTAATATTACTATTATTTTTAATATTATTATATTCTTATAATATAATTTATATTATCTAAAGTTATTTTTTCCAATTCTATTATATACTTTATTTTTATTTTTTGTTAAAAAAAATTAGGCCAACACGAGACACGACACGACACGACATGTCAAGCACGTAGGTCGTGCTAGGCTATTGGCCGAGTTTTAGGAAAAGGTAGCACAACATAGCACATCATGACCACAATTAGGCACGACACGACAAGAGGTCAAACTCGAGTTGACACGGTCCATGACAGGCACGACACGACCCGTGCCCACCTCTATGCATGAGTTGGTAATGCATGAGTTGTTTGTTAGTTGGTATTTTTTTTTTTTTTGGAGTGAATGGATGTATAATTATTTTACTCTCAGTTTTGAAGGAAAATGTTTTCAATAGGGTGTAAAATGAATTTACATTCCAAGTTTTACATCATATATATTACTCCAAACCAAACATTGTAAAATAGAATAACAGTTTTCAAGGAACACGTTTTACACCCTACTAAACGGAGCCTAAGACTCTATTGTAGTATATTTTATTTTGTCCTGGAGAAATACATTTAAATTTTCCTAAGATATGATAAAGTTATGTGCCATTTTTTTCATGCTAAAATACCTAGGTTGACATATAATCACTAGTAGAAATAATTTAATTTACGGCAATGTATTAGCAAACTAGCCGCAAAATACTAATAATATGCGGCGTATTAAATTAGAAATGCCTCTAATTAATTAAAACCAATAAAAATGCGGCGGGTCTTCCCTAAACCCGCCGCATTTTAATCGGGTTCACTAAAAAAAACACGAGCTTAGGTCAGTTTACTTCAGAATTTCAGATCCATTTCCATCCTATAGCAGCCATTACCGCCTCTCATACGCTCATACCTCTCATGGTCATTTAGGAGCCTTGCCACCACCAACAACACCAAACCATACCACCACCAAGCCACTCCACCAACAGCACCGAACCACCTAAACACTTCCTCTCATTCATCGTGTTCTCCACTGCATTTTAGGTATGATTTTTTTTTGTTTTTTTGTTATTTATTCCATTTCATACATGGGTATTTGATTATTGTTGTTAAATGTGAATGTAAATATGTTAAGTAGTTCAAAACTTCGAATTAATGTTCATGTTAGTTCGAATTATGGGTATTTTAATTATAAGTGTTAAATTTCCGCGCAATTGTGGAGTTTTAGGTAAGTTTTATTAATCTTTTTGGTTTGAAATTTTGGCTTATATGAATTAGTATGTTGTATTAGGTAATATATTTCAATTAGTATATGTATTAGTAGGAATTGAATTATGTTAGTATTCATATTATTAGGAATTGAGTTAGTATGTTATTTAAATTAGTTTGTATATTAATAGGAATTGGATTATGTTAGAATATAGAGTGTTTTGTATAATAGTTGTTGGAATTGAATTAGATAATGTATATAAATTAGTTTTTATTAGGGATTGAATGGGGTTATCAATTAGTGTGTATAGTAGTAAGAATTGGATTATGTTAATATATGAATTGGTTATGTATATTAGTTAGAATTGATTTAGTTAACACATATGCATTAGTACGTATATGAATTAGTAGAAATTGATTTGGCAATGTATATGAATTAGTATGGTTTTGAATTATTATGTGTATTAGTAGGAACTGGATTATGTTAGTCTATGAATATGTATGTACAATATTTGGAATTGAATTAGGCAATGTATATGAATTGAGTAATGTATATTTGTAAATTTGATAAATTGATGGTGGTTAGTTATGATAAATGGGTTTAATTCTCATAAATGTTTCAAGTAAACTATTCCTTGCATTATGTATAGGTTTATTTTGAAGATTTATTGATCACTTGAAAATTTATGAGTATTTGTTTGGATTCCTTTGAATAAATTCTTAGATAAGCTAGATGTAAAATGGCATTGTGTGTTGGTTGTGGTTGTATATAAATTCATATAAATAGGTTTGAAAATTTATTTTTAAAAATAGGAAATGTTGGATTTACAAGAAAACTCTGTCAAATTTTTTGTAGAATTTGTAGTGATTTACAAAGCATAGAACAAAAATTGCTAGGAGAATTTAGTATCTTAATATAGCGAGTGTTTGTTGGTCATTGTGGAGTTTGCTTAACCTTATTTTCGGCAAGCTACTTGAGGACCCTTTAGGTGCATATATATATATATATATATATATAATGCATAAACTGAGTGTTGATTAGATTGTTATTTAATCTCTTACATGTTACATAGGGCATAACACAAATTATGGATCGAAATTGGATGTACGGTAAGCATGCTTCTTTGGAGTTCATGAATGGAGTCGAGGAGTTTTATAGACAAGTACTTGGAGATGATGAGGTGTCATGTCCTTGTGTTGATTGCGATAATGTAAATACAATTAGTAATATAAGAGAGTTGATGGATCATGTGATCCGACGTGGGTTTAGGCAACCATACCACGTACGGGTATGGCATGGTGAGGTTCCTGCTTCTAATAACATGGGGTCATGTTCTAAAAAAATTCCCATTCATCATGTTAAGTTAGAGCATCATGGCCAATTAGAATCTAATGACGGTAAAAATGTTGATGCCGAGAAGGAAGATGATGGGGAGGATGAATTGGAGGATAATGACCCTGCTGATGAAGATTGAATAGATGAAATGCTTGAAGGGATTGGGGATCAATTTGGTAGTCAATCTTGTACTTTTGAGCATTTATGGGAGGCTACTAAGAAACCGTTATATCTTGGATGTACCAAATACACTAAGTTGTCCGCCATATCAACGTTGTTTAACTTGAAAGTGAAATATGGTTGGACTGATACAAGTTTCACGATCTTGTTGAAAGTATTGGAGAACATGTTTCCAGAGGGAAATGATTTACTTATATCCACGTACTATGTAAAGAAGTTAATGTATCCCCTAGGTTTAGAGTATAATAAGATTGATGCATGTCCAAATGATTGCATATTGTATCAAAATGAGTATGCAAAGTTCATTCAATATCCTAGATGTGGGCAGTCACATTACAAACTCCCACATGGGATAGAGCCTGAAGTGGGGATTAAAGGTCTTTCGGCAAAGGTGTTGTGGTACCTTCCCATAATACTAAGATTCAAGAGTTTGTTTTTGATTAATAGCGATGCAAGAAATTTGAGGTGGCATGGAGAGAAGAGGAAGAAAGATGGGATAATTCGACATCCTGCTGATTCCCCCCAGTGGAAAACAATTGATGAATCTTTCAAGGCTTTTGGCAGGGAAGACAGTAACCTAAGACTTGGTCTCTGCACGGATGGAATGAATCCTTTTGGTACCTTAAAAAAAGGCTGATTTTGGGTCGATATTGGTGTAGTTCCCTTAGAACATGGCCCAAACACTTCGAATATGATGATATGAGTGAAAATAGGTCAAATGGGAGCTGTTTTGGGTTGAAAATGACGTATTTCCCCTAGATTATGACATAAACACTTGAAATACATCGATTTGAGTCAATATAGTTAAAATAAGAGCGGTTTTGGGCAAAAAATGCCCTAAACACTTGAAATTCATTGATATGAGTCAATATAAGTCAAATAAGCCGGATTTGGGTCGATATTGGCGTATTTTCCCTAAAATATGGCCAAAACATTTTCAATAGAACGATATGAGTCAAAATAGATGGAAAGTGGTGTGTTTGAACTTTACTTTTAAAATACAATTTATTTTGTAGATATTTTAATGATATGGTAGTCAATCTTAGGTATGCAATTGATTCAACGAGGAGCCCTTCTCCACCGAAAAAATCAATGTCGTTCGCAACAAATTGGTCAAGTATTGGACATATAACTTTTTTAATATTATGCACCTTACCTTTTTGTGTATTTTTATGATGATAACATTGTAGTTTTTTATACATTTTTTTCATTTATTAGTATATAAATGGATTCCAAATCATCGTATGTATGTGGACTTTGGTTGGTAATGGCAAATGTAATAGTAGATTTTTGTACCATTAGAATTGTATAGCAGGTTTTGGAAATGAAGTTGTGTATATACTTTGGGTGTAGTAGGGAACAAATGAAAGCATAAAAAAAAAAATTAACCTATATGCGGCGGGTCTTAGAGATACCCGTCGCTTATTAATATGTTTGTAGCATTTTTTAATTAGTGTAAAGGTATCAATATGCGGCGTATTACCCTAAAATTAGCGGCGTATCAATATGCGGCACATTTTATTGAATTGATAAGCGGCGTATTACACCACAACCCGCCACAGATTAATGTTGATTTGCGGCGTAAAAAATATGCCGCAAATGAAATTGATTAATTTGTTGTCATCCTAATTGTTGCTAGCCTTTTGACGCCACATATTGTAGAAAAAAACATGCCACATATTTTTAATATCTAATAAGTGTATAGTGCCTGAGTCGATAATTGTACACAGTTGGTTTTACTATAGTTGAACTGGTATGCACCCTTCAATATAAAGCTGGCGCACCGCACATGATTTGGTAAGCTCATTTTCTTTTAAATATTAGGAAAGAAAATCATAGAGTTCCCAAAAAAAATCATATTTTTTCCACAACCCAAAAATTTTACTAACCTGCATAGAATATTTCAATAACCAATACATGAATCCAATCCAATCTAATCCATAAAAACTTCATTCCAACACAATCTCTTTATGACACAACTCCAATCCATCTCTCTTTTAATAAAAAATTACTTGAATATAATACAATCGATAAAAAAAAAAGAATACTTACAAAAGAGTAAACTATATAATGAATCCATGAAAATGGGGCTTGATTTATATGTAAAGTATACAAATTAAATTTCTAACAAATATACAACTTGTTGATAATATTCATACATAAAATATATACCTATCAAATTATATATAGTCTACTAAAATACTATGACTCTAGACCATGAGTATCATTCTTAAGAATGACCTTTAGGGTTGATGTACTCTGACTCTTTTGTGAGTACAATGCCCGATCTTTTGTGGTATACGTAAAAAAGCTTGAGGACATGTACATGATGATTCACTTTAGGTGGATGTTGACATGAAACTGTGTGCTGTCATATCAAGGCTCAGATGCAAGAAATTTAACAAAATAAAAATATATAGTCAAAATAATTTAATTAGATGACTTTAATGAACTTAATAAAATTTAATCAAATTTCATGTTTAGAAAACAAACAATTGCCTTATATTGTCAAAATTTAATAAAGAGGACTTGAGAAAATATTGTATGAAGCAAGAAACCTACAAAATAAAAGTATGATCAGAACCATTTAATTTGATGACTTTGGTGAACTTAAATTAAGCAACACTTTGGCTCAATGGTTTTGACTTAACAAAATACTTTAAAAAACAGCACGATGTTATTAAATTAGAAACATCAAATCCAAACTTAAAACAAACTAAAACCATGATAAATAAATTTGGTCAATTTAGTAACACTTGACAAAAAATTAATTCTTCAATCGATTCTATATATAAAGCCTAAGAATTGCAACTCTTACCTTCAAACTTGTATATATTCCATGTAATAATAATAATTTTGAATTAAATAAAAAATATCTCTACTCCAAAACTCTTCATCCATAATTGTCAACCCCTCTACTTATAAAAGTAATTTTTCTGATTTATTTGAATAATAAAATAAAAACAATTGCTTCATGCAGTAAAAAATTGACAAAAGAGACTTGATAAAATATTGTACAAAGCTCGAGATTTTGACAAATTTATACTCCATCCGTTTATTAATGATTTTCCTGCTTAACTGTCCAAGTACTAGACTATGAGAGAGAGTACAAGTGAAAAATGAGTCTGTTTTTTTTTTTACCTAATTTATAGGAAAGAGCAAATTATTTAGATATAACTAGGTAGATGCATGGGTTAAGAATAAATTATTTTCTTAAATATTTCAATTACAAGACATTTTTCATTTATTGGTGAAAAACTTATAGGTTTTCTAGAATTATCATAGTAAATTTAATTGAGATGATATTTTTTATCATATTAAATAAAAAAATTATTATAGAAAAAATGTAGAGAGGAAACATGAAATGAAGGGAAACAATAAAAGTAGTTTTAAATGATTTAGGAATTTATATAGTCATACAATTTTCTATGTATAACATTTTCCAATCTTATATTAGTGTAAAAAAGAGAAAAAAATAGATGAAATCATCTTTAAAAAAAAAAGCAATTTTTTTTATAATAGCTTGACATTTTAGGCATGACACCAATAGAGTTTATGCTTTAGTAATAATTATAGATAGATATAGATTATAGATAGAAAGTATTACCAAAATTGTATAAATGGACTCTTTTAATGGGGTTATCAAGGGTAAAAGCAAAAAATTTCATATAAAAGGAATAAAGGAAAAGTATGAAGTATATAAATAAACACCCTAAACAGAAAAGAAGTAACATAAACGAATATAATACAGGGAGTAAATAAATCTATATTAGTTATTTTCATAACCTTAGTATATTATTTAGTATTCCGTATTAAATAAGTCACTTAGGTTAAATAATTTGTATATACTTAACAGAAAATGTGAACAAAAAAAATCAAATGATACTATATATAACTTAGCAAAATCAAATCCAAATTATTAATTATTTAGGTGTAGTGGGAAACGAGTGCTCCTCAAACTCCTAATTCTCAATTGTTATTTTCTCTATCAAATAAAAAAGTTTATGAATTTAAAATAAACTTTTCTCATATGGTAAAAACATTTTATTAAGAAGATAACGTACTCTACACAAAGCTAGAAAAACTTAACAAAAATATAAATGAAATTTAAATAAATTGATTTTTTTGACACAAAATAAAATGATTTGAGGACTTCAGTAAACTTTACAATAAAGGACCATCTTGTCTCAAATTGTTTGAAATTAGCAGAAACATAGAGTAGAAATCGATAAAAACTTCGAAATTTAAAAAATATAATCAAATAAACTCTACTCCTAACCTCTTAATCCGTAATTAACTTTGAGTCCCCCTACCAAACAGAATAAGGATCGTGATTTAAAAAAAAAAAACACACTAGTCTTGTTCTCTAAAAAAAAAAGATTTAGAAAGTATTGTACAGAGTTAAACAAAAAAAACTCAAAATAAAAAATGCATATGTGAAACCAAATTACAAGTATCTAATGGATAAATTTGTTAATTTATTTTTATTCATTAGAAGGGGAAGAAGTAAAAAATAAGGAGAAAAATGTAATATACCTTTCTTACTAGAAGAGCTTAACAAATATACAAAAGAAAATGATAAAAAATCATATTCATCAAATATGTTTTCCATCAAAACAAATGGAGCTTATATTTTATATTTCTTGGTGGAATTTATATGTAGTTGAAATTCTTATACCGAGTAAAATTTAGTTGTGTGACAAATGTAGTTGAAATTAATACCCCCTGTTAAAAACTCTTGTACTGGTTTCGTTATGATATAACCAAATAATTTACATGTGTCATATGATCAATACACTAGATTGATATGTCAATTCTTTATTTTCTCTTCTTTTCTCCCTTAATTATTATACCATAGTATACATGTTTAATAAGTTTTATATATGATTTTTATCTTGAGTTTATTATGGGTTAAATTTATATTGAAATTATAAAAATTTTATACTCTATAATTTATTTTATGACATCCTACAAGTTTTCATGCATAAATAATAGGGCTATGCATTCTAGAATCATAAATTAGGGTTTTTGATACTAAACTTTTGAGTTTTACATAAAAATTTTAAATGAATTTTTAGATTTTACAATCATATGTTTTAGTATAAAAATATTAGTTTTCATGATTTAAGGCTTAGATTCTTATACTAGTATTTGTTTCATTAAATTTTTACTATAGTATGATGTATTTTGATAAAAATTTAATATTATGGTATTTGGAATAAAATTTCAGAAAATTATACATATTAAGTCATGGTCTAATTGTTGAAATTTTATGTTTTAAAGCTTGAAATTATATACTATTAGTACATATATTAAATTAATACTATTTTATGATATAATTGTGACTACTTTGAGTATACTATATTGAACAAATTTTTAGATTTAAAGGGTTATAAAAATGGAGTTTTATGATATGTATTTTAATGTGTTTTCAACTAATACTTGGAGTATTGTGTTTGAAGTACTAGATTATGTTTTAGAAGACTTAAAAATATATTTTGGAATTGTTTTAAACCCTTAAAAAGCTTAGTATGATTGCTATAAATTTTAGGTATTAGTGTATTGATATATGCGGTATTATTGGATGTAGGAAATCAATTCTTAGAAGGTGCATAGCTATACAGAAAATGGCCACCCATTTATTTTACTCAAGGTACGTACAAGTTACAAAAAAACCTTACTTTTAGGGCATGCTCTAGGGTGAAATAAAAACTTAGTATCGTGTTTAGAGAACCTTGTGAGTGAGATTGTTTGGTTATTTATTTGAAAGAATTCATGTTCTTTATATTAGAGGCATGATTTGGTATTGGTGGTGAATTATAATTATGTCTTGTCAATACTAACCAGGAAAGAATTATATATGGTGAGAAATCTTGATTTATTAAATTGGAATTAATTTGTAGAGATTGTTTATTATTACTCTTTGATTACTAATAGTATGAGTTGAGTAAAGGTGAATTTCAAGTCTTAATGACGAGAATATTTGACTCTATTCAATAGGCTTAAAAGTTAAGGTGGAAATCAAAAGGTTAAAGATTACAATATAATAGAGATTGATTGTGCAACTATAATGTGTGTATGTGTGTGCTGTGGTGATTGTGTATACTGAGTTTAAACAGTTAATCACGTAAAGTGAAAGAGGATAAGAAATAAAACTCTGGGCTAGTGCAGGTATAAAGTATTGACAATCAAGAGTGCATGTGTTATTTATCTATTTGATGTCCTAATCAGGACATAGGGGAGACAATCTTTTCTATTGCTTAATCTAAGTAATTAATTAATTTATCATGTCAGTTGAGTAAAATGTTGTATAATATGTTCTTGTGTTCTGTACTTATTTTTTTATTTAATTACTATTTCAATTGTTAAAATTTGTAATATGTATGTACTCAGCTTGCTGATTACGTTCTTTATGTATTTTGGTCATGGCTTTTGCCTATAAATGACACTGTGATGATCCAATATTTACATTTGTGTTATTAGAGAGCAAATTATTGACATGTATCTAGTCGAGCATTCACGTAAGGGTGGGTTGAGTGGAGTGTTGTTTTACTTTAGATTTCAGAATATTTTACATTTGTTTGATTTGATTTTAGACTGTTGGTTTTGGATTTGAGTTGAACTTTATTTTGGTACATTTTAGTAAGGGCCTTAATGGTTCCAATTTGTTATGTTAGAAGTTTGTTTTACGATTAATGTTATTTCAAAAATTCTTTAGGTTTTCCGCTGCAAAAACTCTATTTTATAGCCTTAATATTTGAACACGTGGCGGTAGCACACTGGTGATTTCCTAAAGGTTTGGTTTTCGGAAAATGAGAATTATCGGGGTGTTACAAAGAATCACAGCTTTGTGATTATCCTTGTACGAATTGGGGCTTAAAGGTAAATTTTTGGAGTCGCCACCAAACAATTAAAGTAGTTTAGACACCTTCTTGGGAAAAACTTCAATCATCTCATGATCAATAGGTATCTTATATTAATGTAAAATAGAGAAAAAAAAAATAGATGAAATCATCTTTAAAAAAATTTAAAAAAAGCGAATCTTTTTTTTATAATAGCTTGACATGTGTTAAGTATGACGTCAATAGAGTTTTTGCTTTAGTAATAGTTATAGATAGAAAGTATTACCAAAATGATATAAATTGACCCTTTTAATGGGGTTATCAAGGGAAAAGGCAAAAATTTTCATATAAAAGGAATAAAGCAAAAGTATGAAGAATATAAATAAACACCCTAAATTTTTTTTAGGAGATAATACCTTCTTTTTATCCAATATACAGGTATGATGTATAGATGATTATTTTGCATCTAAAATATGAATTATTCTATAATGATAATCCAATAAATAAGTAATTTTAGAATACATTTCAGATATTTAGATAATAGAGAACGTGTAAGTGAGGTGTGTGGATGACAAATTGATATAGTGAAGTTATGAATCATGTTGATTGGTGGGTTGTAAGCAGAAAAGGAAATCTGAAGCACATAGTACCCAACATACACTTGCATCCTTGCTTCTCTTGTTGCCTTTAAATAGGCATTCAAAAATCAATAGCTATTCTCTCCTCCCTTCATCTTCAAATCTGCCCTCCTTTAACGTGTTCTCTTTTCTCAACCTTCGCCATGCAATCCATGTCGCCGTCTTCCTTCAGCCATAACCAAACAGATGTTACTAATGGCATCGGAATCATCAATTTTCTTAGTCACAAATATTATTTCATTACCGGATCCACTGGTTTTGTAGCCAAAGGTAATACTTCTCTTATGTACAAACCTTGTTCTTTCTATCTCATGTATGAAGCCATTACTTATTAGAAAAGTATAGTGTTTTGTGCATTAGCATATCGCATATTAGAAGAAATCTGTTCAGATATTAAGGGAAAACTCCCAATATATACAAAGAATCCCCAAGAGTTATAGATAAGTTAAAACCCAAGTATAAAAGATAAATATCATACAAGATATAATTATATCTCAGAAGGATAATTATATCTTATTACAGACATGCCAAATTATTACGAGTAGGAGTATTTATCTTAGAGAACATCATATGATATCAACTAATTTAAGAATACCATATTATCATCGATCAGTATTCGTTGAAAAGCTGTTGCGGGAAGTACCGGACGTGCAAAAGGTTTACCTCTTGATGAGGGCTGAAAATGCGGAAGCCGCGGAGCAAAGATTGAAAACTGAAGTAAGTTTACACTTTCCGGCAAATTAAGCTTGATAATTGATCATGTCTTCTCCAAACGGTAGTGGCAGATCTTGGATTGTCAAATAGGATGTACAAAATTGTACTAAACCCACTTGAGACTTTTCTAATTCATAGCTGAACTTGTGTAAGAATGTGTTTTATAAATGTTCTCTATGGGTATTTATACAACTACGATTAAGGAGCATCTAATTAAAAGCCTAATCTAAGCCAATAAGCCACGCAAGACTTAAACACTGAACATGAGTGTTTTATAGTTCAAGTATAAGTCTTTTGATGCAATACACATACTATAATCTTCGTTTCTAGCCCATGCAATTCAAGAAACACAACCCACGTTGCTTTTGATGAGGTCCAATTATTTTTCAGCAACCTTTGCCCCATAGGTTATTCTATAACAAAATGTATGCCCCAATCCTTTTTACATATGTCCCTAGTTAAATGAGATAAGTCAATAAAAATAAAATGAGATGGAAGTAGGATAATAGATAAAACACTTTTATATTTTTTATAGAGCAAGTCATGGTTATTTATTGATTTTGTTACCATCCTAGATAATGAAAGTATTATATTGTGTTATATGACAATAATTGTTTATTTATATAGATAATAGATTCCGAAGTATTCAAGAGGTTGAAAGATGTGCATGGTGAAAGATACGTTGAGTTCATGAGGAGCAAATTGGAGCCAGTTGTTGGAAGTCTGAGCGATGCTGGTCTTGGCATGGACATCAATTTGGCTCGTATCATTGCAAACCAAATTGATGTGATTGTAAACGTTGCTGCAAACACCAATTGGTTTGACAGGTTTATGTTGTTTCTTTCATTAGGAAATCTCCTAGCTAAATCTAAAAACAATGGTTCCTTTGTTCTAGGGTTGGGGTTTGTGTGTGTGTGTTTTGTGGGGAGAAGGTTTAGGACTTGCACAACACATAGACTTTGTTTAATTTATTTTTATTACTTCAACTATAATTTAAATTAATAATATTGTCCAATGAAATAAGAATTTTAAATATTTTCATGTAAAACTGGAAAACATATGAAAAAGTGATATTAAAGACACATAGAGTGGATAAATTCAAAGTATTGTTAAAATGTTGTTCAAATTAAGCTAATTTGAATTGTAATTAAATATGTTACTTCTTTTGTAAAAAATATACTAACATGGAGTTGAGAAGTAGACTCATTTATAAAGTGACCTTTTCAGATGTTAGACATAATAGAGAAATAGTGCCTCTAAACTTTGAGGCCTTAAATTAAAATAATTTATTAGTCAAAAGTTATACATCTTCAAAAATAGTTAAATAAATAAAATTATACATAAAACACAATCTTCATTATTAAGTAAAAGTTAACCTTTGTATTTTGTACGTATGCACCAAATTCCCTTAATGGCATGTTTGGTATGATAAACTAAAATAGAATGGAGATTAAAAATCCATTCCCAACTTAAAGTTGTTTGGTTTGGAAAACAAAGGAATGAGTTAAAATAAAAAAAAATGCATATGTAAAACCAAATTACAACTATCTAATGGATAAATTTGTTAATTTTTATTCATTAGAAGGGGAAGAAGTAAAAAAATAAGGAGAAAAATGTAATATACCTTCCTGACCATAAGAGCTTAACAAATATACAAAGGAAAATGAAAAGAAAAAAAAATCATATTCATTGAATATGTTTTCCATCAAAACAAATGGAGCTTATAATATCTTTTACTCGGTGGAATTTATATATAGTTGAAATTCTTATACCGAGTACAATTTAGTTGTGTGACAAATGTAGTTGAAATTACTAACCCCTGTTAAAAACTCTTGTACTGGTTTCATTATGATATAACCAAATAATTTACATGTGTCATATATGCTCAATACAGTAGATTGATATGTCAAGTTAAGTATTCCTTTATTTCCTTTTTATTCTTTCCATTTACTTTTGCTTAGATGTCATTACGTTTATTTTTTTATATATGTAATTATATGTGAATAAAACTTATTAAAGATTGATATTTGAAAAATTATATATTAAGATAAATGTTTCAAGATCTCACTTAATATGTATTTTCGTATAAATTAGAAAAAATTTATGATTAATGTAAGGCAATTAAATCTATAATTCCAAACAAGTAGAATAAAAAGAAATAAAAAAATTAATTCGTACGATAATGTGGGCAAAGAGTAAAGTATGACAGTTTCATAGAGATATTTTCACAAAGGTTATATATATATATATATATATATATATATATATATATATATATATATATATATATATATATATATATATATATGGCATTCCAAGGTTGTATATATTGGTAAAAGTTGTGCTTAACTTTTTAAATTAAATTAAATAGTTAGTAAAAGTTACACATTCTCTAATATGTTTGTAGGTACGACGACCTTCTTACCGTGAACGTAACAGGACTGTCGAGACTTCTTGGCTACTCACAGAGCTGCAAGAAACTCCGCCTTTTTCTACACGTTTCAACTGGTATGCAATAATTATAAAAAGGTGAAGTTATGTTACTCGTGTATTAAACTCCCGTAGTACATGTACACTTGTACACTACTACTAGCTAGAATTTAATATAGAAAATTGGTACGATTCTTTTTTTTTTTTTGACAAGGGGAAATCGGTAGGTAAATTGTAGGAATATAATTAGGGATGTCAAATCGGGTCTACGGATCAGTTCTGGGTTGACCCATCGCGGATCAGTTCTCATTGGGTCGGGTTTATACGGATAAATTTGTTCTTTTGGGTCGAGTTGGGTCGGGTCGGGTAAAATCAGTTATTTACTTTGACGGGTTTAGTCCGGGTTCAGGTCGGGTCATGTTCAATTCGGGTCAATTCGGATCGGTTTCAAACGGTTTACAGCGGATTTTTTGGGTTCAAATCATGTTTTGTTCGGATCAATTCGGATTGGTTCCAAACGGGTTATAAATCTTATAATGGGTTGTTC
The DNA here is from genome assembly GCA_026401315.1 of Dysphania ambrosioides. Lineage (NCBI taxonomy): Eukaryota > Viridiplantae > Streptophyta > Magnoliopsida > Caryophyllales > Amaranthaceae > Dysphania > Dysphania ambrosioides. Next base: position 15,417,262 of record CM048663.1, read on the forward strand.
GGATCATATTCAGTTCCAATTAATCCGAATTGGTCCTTAAACAGATTATAGCGGGTTGTTTGGTTCAAGTAGATTTCAACTTCGGGTCATAGTCGGTTCGGGTTGATCACAGAGATTTGATAATATAACCAATTTCAGAATTGAATCATTTTATCAAATGTCGAACAAGTATCAAATATCATATATAGAGCATAAATTGATTGAGATATATAGTGATAGACTCATAGACATATTATAATTGAAATAAACTGAAAATTGGATAAGAAGTTGAGCCGACTAAGCAAGATAAATTTTATCAAATCAATAGTGAAAGTCTAAAAGTGTGAAATACTAAGTAGTATTGATATATATTTATAAATGCATAATTGCTAATATATACTTATAAGTTATAACATAAGGTATTGAGCCGTTAAGTACTTAAGTTCACGTAAATATATAAGTTAAGAAATTGAAATGTATATAGCTTGAATGTATAAGGAAAAGTTTATATATGTGAAGTTTAACCATATACGTGAAGTTTAGTAATACATTTGAATATATGACTGAAGTTTTACCATATATGTGAAGTCTATTAAAAATTTCAAGTTTAGTTTCATAAAATATACATTTTGAAATTAATATAAGAAAGTGATGTTTTAAGAATATCTCAAACCAGGTTAAAAAAACAGGTCAGTAAAATTAGGTTATTCATAATTAGGTTGTTAACAAGTTGGTAAAATTGGGTCACAGGTCGTTATCACTTATTCATTGGGTCTAATCGATTTCTAGTTATCATCGGGCTAGGCTTAGAGTTAACTCTACTTTCTACCCCCTATTTTCGAACATGATTATAGGTCTCAAAAGGGTAGAAAGGAATAAGACTTCTGTCATGGACCTTCGATTGAATCAAGAACACTATCCATATGAAGGTGATAGTTCATCGGAATCCTTAGACCAGCCAAGACATGATTTCCAACATCCAGCTGGTTTACAGGTGGAAAATGATAGCTCAAGCACCAATAATCCCCCCTCAACAGACCCTCCCCCTACTGATGAAGTTATGTAGGATGGTGAAGATGATGAGTCACGATATAATACTGGGCACTCCATAGAGGACGAAGAGAATGATCAAACTAACGAGGAGGACCAGCAAGATGATGACCAGGACTCCAGGAGGACGATCCAAGTAAGGATTTAGATGATAACCAAGAAAATGATGATAACCAGGATCCAAGTGCTGATGGTGAAGGAAAATGTCCTTTGATCAAGTGTAACAATTAAGTGTAACATGGACAAATCTATGGAGATATATATAATCGGTTATTTTAGGTGATCATAGTGTTTTGCTAGAAACCGACTATGATTTGTGAACTAATTTGATTAGTGCACGGCTAATAATAAACCGGTCCTATGAGGTCACACATATAAGTATATGATTGAATTAAAATACAAAAGAGGTTAAGAAGCTAAATGGTCATGCTTATGTGAAGTATGGACTAAAGAGGTTATTTGTAACATATAGATGTTACTTATAAATATGAATAAGTATGAGACATGATGTACAACTACTTCAACATTCATACTTAGCCATATACTCCAAAAAGGCTCTCTTCCCTTCTCTTGGCCATCACCAACAAAAGCAATAAGGAATTGTTCCTTATTCCGTACTAGCATACGTGGTGTTTCAATCGTTGCTTGTGGACCAACACTAGAGGAGCAACATTTGGTGTTCTAAGGATCTCCATATAGAAGTGTGAATCGTTCTTCGCTTTGTGGACAACACGCTTCAAGGGTATGGAATTCTAATCCTATAATTCGTATTGAAATGTGCATGAGATCCTGTTGTAGATGCAAGAATATGTTTCTTGAAATTCCGCTATACGTATCTACGATCCTGTAGTGGTATCAGTTAGCCTCTTAAAGATTTTGATATGATTACTTTGACTATTTTGATTCAATTAGGGGAGATTTGATATGTGGTATTGAAAATGCATGATTAAAATTGGATTTTGATCATTTAGTATTGATTAGTTTAATGCATTTTGATGCTTGGATTAATCATATTTAGCACGTTTTTAATTAGATTTTATCTTATTAATTTCGTGTTCATGACATAACCCCAAATTCGAAATTATGATGCTTGAAATTGTGATTTTGGCATAATCAAGGTTCGAATTCTTGTTTCTAATTGTATGAATTGCATCTAAGCACAATTTGATATTGAAATTTGCTCAATAATTGCCCATTCATACATTCGAAATCAAGAACCCTAATTCCATCCCCAAATTGATTAATTTGCACCAAACTTATGAAGTTTCCCAATTAGTCAATCTCAAAATGTTATTATATGATATTCAAACATTTTGCCCTTAATTTGGACCTCAAATTCGATCAAGAGTTGATCGAATTCATCTCAAAAATGCCCAAATGTTGCGAAAAATTGGAAGGCACCGTGGCTGGGCTATGGTGGCCGAAATCCGTCGGTGTTGGGTGGTTTGGGTTCGCCGGTTTCAGGAGAGAAATTCGGGGGGTCTGTTTCTGGGTGTCGTTGGTGTAGGGGAGTGTGTTGTCCGTGGCTGTGCGCATGGAGTGGAGCTGCTGGGCAGCGCATGCGGGCCACGACGGGCCAGCTCTGGGCTGGGAGCCCGAGCGTTTCATGGCCAGTTTAATTAGCCTATTTAATTTGTTTAATTATTTGTCTTAATACCACATTTAACCTTTAATTGAATCAATTTAATTATTTTTCTGTTCATTCTTGATTAGTTTGTAAGTTTCTGTCTTAATGGCCTTTATTACTATGAATTTTATTATTTTGAATAATAAAATGGATAGTTATTGACATGTTTTAATTATCCTTTTATTAATATGATTAATGGAATGGATGTTTATTGTTGCCTTTTAATTACCCTTTTAATGTGATTAATATATTGGGTAGTTAATGTTATGTGTTTAATATTGTTATTATTTTATTTTATTAATATGATTAATAAAGTTAAATAATGACATTGTTAATAAGTGTTTTTATTAATGCTTAATTTAATTAATTTGATTAATTAAATTAGAATTAATATGTTCTTTTAATAATTTTATGACATGCTAAATTCATTAATGTTTAATAATTGTTATTATGCATTATGGCTAATCATATGTGATATTATTATTTAATTTTATGCATGATATTATTATTGTTTTATGCAATTTATAATATTTGATATTGTGATTGCATGAGGTGACTAGTATGGCCCAAATTAGGATAGAAAATACGATCTGTGAATCGTTAAAGTATTTTTGTATCCTAAATACGATCTGCGAATCGTTAAAATATTTTTGTATCCTAAATACGATCTGCGTATCATTTGTATTTTTGTCATTTAATTTAATTTTGTTATTTTAAATTTTCAAAAATATTATGTATTCTCTATGGATGGAGATCCATGTAATGAAGATCCAATAATGGTCAAGGATGGAGATCCATGATGGTTCGAGAATGAAGCCCATGAAGAGTAGTCTTAGGGTTTTAGGGGCCATACTAGGATCACATTTATATTTTAGCTTTTTATTGCTTTAATATGCATTATTTAGTTTATGTTGTTTATTTATTGCATGTGTTCACTTTTAAATAAACCAACATAGAACTTAGGTCCCTAATATAATATTGAGTTAATTTGCTTTTCCAATACAAACACCAATGGAAGCCTTAATCATTAGTGGTAGGTTCTGCCTAAGCAGGGCGTCACTAAATGATATAGGATAAATAGGGTAAATTTGGGAAATTTACACGTTTGATTGGTTATACTCAACAAAATCATCAAAAGGGTTTTGGATTTTGAAGCATAGAGATGGGTATTGGGTAAGGAGTTACTACCTATCAACCAAGAATTACAAAAGTTGTAATTAGTAAAAGAGTTTACTTACCCCGATAAGACAATTTTAAGAGTAGGGCCCAAGTCCGCTTAGAATTATTTTTAAAGGGATCTTGGTATCACTTAATTCAAAAGGGATAATTTTTAACTTGAATTGAGTGTGCATGACTTTTATTATTTAAATTGTTTAAATACTTAAAGTTTATTATGATAAACATATTGAATTTTGCATTTTATATTGTAGATATCATGTCTAGTAACAACAACAACAGTGCATCGCTTTTCAACTTACGTTCGATCCTTGAGAAGGATAAATTGAACGGCAAAAACTTCCTTGATTGGGAACGGAACCTTAGAATCGTTCTAAGGTCCGAAGGAAGAGAGGATGTTCTTGAAACCCCTATTCCGATGCTTAGCTCAACTCCTACGGAGGCTGAGATAGCTTCTCACAAGGCTATCTTAGAGAGGTCGGTAATTGTTACTTGCCTCATGCTTGCCTCCATGGACTCTTCCCTCCAAAAGAGGTTTGAGAAAATGGATGCATATAACATCATCCAGCAGTTGAAAACCATGTTTCGACTGCAAGCTAGAGTTGAGAGATATGAGACTAACAAGGCGATCCTTGAGTGTCATATCCTAAAGGTGATAGGTCATTTTGAAAACATGAAAAGACTGGGCTTTCCTTATAGGCAAGAGTTGGCTACTGACATTGTACTCCACTCACTTCATGATGGATTTAAAATCTTTAGGTTGAATTTCCATATGAATGGAGTGGAGAAAACCCTTGCTGAGTTACATGGGATGCTCATTACTGCTGAGCAAAAACATCCCCTTTGAACCTAAGAAGGATGTTCTTATGATTTAAAAAGGGAAAGGGTTCAAGAAGGTTGGGGCCGGCAAAAAGAAGGGCAAACAAGGAGTTATTACCAAAGCTTCTGCAAAGCCAAAGGCTACAGCTAAGCCAAGGGTGGCTGCTGAGAGCAAATGCTTCTACTGTGACATGATTGGTCATTGGAAGAGGAATTGCCCCAAGTACTTGAAGGACAAGAAGTCTGGTGCTTCTACTTCAGGTATCTATGTTATAGAAGTTAATTTAGCAACTTCTACTTCTTCTTGGGTATTTGATACCGGTTGTGTTTCTCACATTTGTTCAAATGTGCAGGGGCTTAAAAGGAGTAGAAAAATGGCAAAAGGGGAGGTAGAAATGCGTGTAGCTAATGGAGCGAAGATTGCTGCCACAGTAGTTGGAACTTATTATCTACCTCTACCCTCTGGATTAGTATTAGAACTAAATAATTGTTATTTTCTTCCTAATATTGATAAAAACATTGTTTCAATTCATGTATTAGATCATGAAGGATACTCTTTTACGATAAAGAAATGTTGTTTCTCTATCTATAAGGATGATATGTTTTATGCTAGTGCTAACAATACTAATGGGTTGTATCTACTTAACCAAGATAAACCCATACTTAACATAGAAAGCAAGAAACATAAATCAAATGATATAAACCCCACCTATCTATGGCATTGTCGCTTGGGTCATATAAACCAAAATCGCGTTCAGAAGTTACATAAAGATGGGCTTCTAACATCTTTTGATTTTGAATCATTTGATGTATGCGAGTCATGTTTGATGGGCAAAATGACAAGATCACCTTTTTCTGGAAAAGGTGAAAGAGCCACTGAACTATTGGGCTTAATACATACAGATGTATGTGGACCAATGAGTACAAAACCTAGGCAAGGTTATAGCTACTTCATAACTTTTACTGATGATTTAAGTAGATATGGATATATTTACTTAATGAAACATAAATCAGAATCCTTTGAAAAGTTCAAAGAGTTCCAAAATGAAGTAGAGAACCAACTTGGTAAAACAATTAAAGCACTACGATCAGATCGTGGTGGAGAATATTTGAGCCAAGAGTTCATTGATCATTTGAAGAGTTGTGGGATTCTTTCACAACGAACTCCACCTGGAACACCTCAAATGAATGGTGTTTCTGAGAGGAGAAATCGAACTCTATTGGATATGGTTCGATCTATGATGAGTCTTGCTGACCTTCCAGTATCCTTTTGGGGACATGCTCTCAAAACTGCTACTTTTACGCTAAACAGGACTCCGTCCAAGGCAGTCGATAAGACACCATATGAGTTATGGAGAGGAAGAGTTCCTAGCCTGTCTTATTTATGCATTTGGGGTTGCGAGGCTTATGTAAAACGTTTACAGCCTGACAAGCTCGCTCCCAAAGCCGACAAATGTTTCTTCGTAGGTTATCCTAAAGAAACAAGGGTACTTCTACAACCGTCATGAAAACAAAGTGTTTGTTGCTAAGAATGGTACCTTTCTGGAAAAGGATTTTATTTCCAAAAAGGTAAGTGGGAGTAATATATTTCTCGAAGAAGTTCGAGAAGCGCAACAAACGGATGTGGTTCAACCCATATTAGAAGCAGAGGTACTTGAGTCATTGCCTACGGTAGAGGTTGTGCATCCAATGCATGAACCATCTCCTATGCATGACCTTGTGCTGGAGGAAGAGCATTCAATAGTTGAACCTTCTACTGCTCCACTCGAATCTAATTCGAGCGAAAATTCTCAAATCGTTGAGAAGGAAATTTCTCCTGTTGTTGCCCCTCGTAGATCTAGTAGACCAAGAAATCCACCAAAGAGGTTTGTGGACTTCTTGTTAACTGAAAGTTCTGAAATAATGATTTTGGAACATGAAGAACCTACTAGCTACAAAGGTGCCTTGGCAAGTCAAGACTCTGAAAAATGGCTTGGAGCCATGAATTCTGAAATGGAATCCATGTCTGTGAATCAAGTATGGGACTTGGTTGATTTGCCTGATGGGGTTACACCTATTGGTTGCAAATGGATTTTCAAATTGAAACACAGACAAGGATGGAAACATTGATGTTTTCAAAGCTAGATTGGTTGCAAAAGGGTTCAGACAGATTCACGGTATTGACTATGATGAGACTTTTTCACCAGTTGCGATGCTTAAATCAATTCGGATAATCCTAGCGATTGCTGCCTTCTTTGATTATGAAATTTGGCAAATGGATGTCAAAACTGCTTTCTTGAATGGGTTCTTGAAAGAGGATGTGTATGTGACATAACCTGAGGGTTTTGTGGATCCTGAGAATCCTAGGAAGGTGTGCAAGCTTCAAAAGTCCATTTATGGACTGAAGCAAGCATCTCGGAGTTGGAATCTTCGATTTGATGAGGCTATCAAACAATTTGGTTTTCTCAAAAATGAAGAAGAATTTTGTGTATACAAGAAGTTTAGTGGGAGTAGCATTGTCTTCTTGGTTTTATATGTAGATGACATATTACTCATAGGAAACGATATTCCCATGCTTGACTCTGTCAAAGAATGGCTAAAGAATTGTTTCTCTATGAAAGACCTTGGAGAAGCTGAGTATATTTTGGGGATCAAGATCTATAGAGATAGATCTAAACGATTAATTGGACTTAGTCAAAGAACTTATATTGATAAGGTTCTTACTAGGTTCAATATGGAAAACTCTAAGAGAGGTTTCCTCCCAGTGCAACATGGTTTATCGCTAAGCAAGACTCAATGTCCTTCAAACATTGATGAGATTAGGCGAATGAGTAATGTACCTTATGCTTCAGCTATAGGGTCCATTATGTATGCCATGATTTGTACTCGACCAGATGTCTCATATGCTTTGAGTATGTGTAGCAGATACCAATCGAATCTAGGTGACGCGCACTAGAATGCAGCTAAGAATATCCTTAAGTACTTGAGAAGAACTAAGGATCATTTCTTAGTTTATGGAGGTGAAAGTGAGCTGTTTATTGAAGGTTACACGGATGCGAGCTTCCAAACAGACAAAGATGATTTCCGATCTCAATCTGGGTTCATCTTTCGTCTAAATGGAGGGGCAGTGAGCTGGAAAAGTTCAAAGCAAAGTACCATAGCTGATTCTACAACTGAGGCTGAGTATATTGCTGCAGCTGACGCAGCAAAGGAAGCCGTTTGGATGAAGAAATTCATTTCTGAACTAGGAGTTGTACCTAGTATTGGGAATGGTATTGTCTTACATTGTGACAATAATGGTGCCATTGCTCAGAGCAAGGAACCAAGATCACATCAGAAGTCCAAATATGTACTTAGGAAGTTTCACATCATTCGTGAAATAGTGGAACGGAAGGATGTGATAGTTTGCAAGATTCATACGGACGATAACATCGCCGATCCGTTAACTAAACCGTTGCCTCAACCCAAGCATGAAAGTCATACTAGGGGTTTAGGGCTTAAGCATATTGGAGAGTGGCTTTAGTTGTGTACTATTTTATTGTAAAATTAGTCACAGACATAAAACACTTAGATATATATGTTTATGTTTATCAATAAAGTATTATTCTTATTTAACTATGGTTTGGTGTTAAATAAAATGTCCAAAGTATTGTATAACGTTCGATAGGTTTGTCAATTATGTGATTTGATGAATGAAACCCTATTAAGTGAACCGAAGTTATAAATACTATCAGTCCCTGGTCCGAATCATTAATATGGACATAAATGATTCATTCAAAGACTAGTTTGTAAGTTGATTGATAGCGTAGTTTCATGGGCTATGGGGACTCGGAGATGTCTAGTCACTTGCATGGATATGTATATGGATACATGTTGGATAGACCTACTTGATATTCTTTAAAATGTTTTTAGAATTTCATTTGTTACATTTAATGGATTCCTTGACATGAGTGCAACACTAGTCTCACTTTGTGATTAGTATGTCTTTGACATTCTCAAACGCCGTGCCGTAAAAGGAGGTTATAAAGGGAATGTTCAGGTCTACTTAAAGTTAAGTGGGAGTTTTGGTTGTGCAAGATTGAATAAGTCCTCCTAAATGTTAGTATTGATGTCTTAAGCCTCTTGAAGAGTAAGAACTGAAAATGCATGGCCGTGCTCAAATGGATTAAAAGTTAATCATTTGTTTTGACATTTCAAGCTCATATTTTGAGAAATGATTTGAATATTAGTATGGATAACATGGGGTGCTATCATATTATCAAATTAGACACTAAGAGACTTAAGGAATTTGTAGTTACACACTTGTTCTAGGACAAGTGGGAGATTGAAGGAAAATGTCCTTTGATCAAAAGTAACAATTAAGTGTAACATGGACAAATCTATGGAGATATATATAATCGGTTATTTTAGGTGATCATAGTGTTTTGCTAGAAATCGACTATGATTTGTGAACTAATTTGATTATTGCACGGCTAATAATAAACCAGTCCTATGAGGTCACACATATAAGTATATGATTGAATTAAAATACAAAAGAGGTTAAGAAGCTATATGGTCATGCTTATGTGAAGTATGGACTAAAGAGGTTATTTGTAACATATAGATGTTACTTCTAAATATGAATAAGTATGAGACATGATGTACAACTACTTCAACATTCATACTTAGCCATATACTCCAAAAAGGCTCTCTTCCCTTCTCTTGGCCATCACCAACAAAAGCAATAAGGAATTGTTCCTTATTCCGTACTAGCATACGTGGTGTTTCAATCGTTGCTTGTGGACTAACACTAGAGGAGCAACATTTGGTGTTCTAAGGATCTCCATATAGAAGTGTGAATCGTTCTTCGCTTTGTGGAAAACACGCTTCAAGGGTATGGAATTCTAATCCTATAATTTGTATTGAAATGTGCATGAGATCCTATTGTAGATGCAAGAAAATCTTTCTTGAAATTCCGCTTTACGTATCTACGATCCTGTAGATGGGGTAGTGGAGAAACTCATCATACACCACACAACAGTGAGAGCCATTCCAATGTTCCTGATGAGGGAAGTAACTACAAAAACAAGAGAGCTCTTGATGAGGATGCTTCTTCGTCTAACCACCCTGTCTCCAAAAAGACATCGCATTAGTGCCTGCCATCAGAGTCTCCTCCCCATCTTGACCGACTGTCGTGAAGATGTGCAAGCTGGATCTGATGATCAATTTAATGACCTTACTATATCTTGCGAGACTAAGGAGGATTCTAGCAATCTACATGGTGCTAGCATTCATTTTTGCAATAAATCTTCCCAGAGGATAACCCATCGGGTTTCTAAAACTACCACGAGAAAGGGTTTTTTAAACCAAAGCAGACAACTTGTATTAAAAGAAGCCTGCGATCAAAGGCTAATCTTGCCTATTCTACAGTAAAACGTTTCATACGTGTTGAATTATGGCATACATTTTCTCTATTTTTCTTAGTCAAAGCTATCAATTCTCTTCGATTTGCTAATCTCAACCACCAGCTTCTTCTTAAATTTCCACCCCAAAATAGCCCCACTTCCTTTATTAGTAACCCACCATACTTGTCCCACCTTCCTTTTAAAACTTCCACTTCACCCGCACATTTGCTCACCACCTACAGACATATCACATGCAAACTCTTCACATTCCCTCTGCCACCATGGACATATACCAATCTCTTTCAGATATCATCCAATAAAATGGAACTTTTTTTTATTTTTAAGCCATTTCTTTTTAAAAAATTTGAAAAATAAGCTGCTTTAGAAACTAATTTAAAAAATAGGCTAATTTAGGTTCGGTTTAAAAACGCTACCCAAGGCAGCGTTTTATCTAATGCAAAAACGCTATCCATGCAACGTTTTGCATAGGTTGGATTTGGGGTTGAAATTATGGATCAAGAGAAAACGCTGCCCAGGGCAAGTTTTAGGTCAAGAAAAAACGCTACTCAGGGCAGCGTTTATAGGCTGAACAAAAATGCTGCCTAAGGCAGCGTTTTCCTAAAAGAATTTTTTTTTCCTACACACTGTAAATTAATAAGTATTAAATAAAATATACAACTTCCCATCAATATTTTAAAATACGTATTAATCAAAATGTGAATTTTTGAAGACAAATTCAAATAATAAGTATCTAAATAAACACAAATTGGAAAGAAGGCCATAACAAAATGTGATGTTTGAAATTCAAAAAGTATAATGTTTCAAATTAAGTTTTACTTTATATACATAACAAATTGTAATATAAAATAACGCAATAAAAAATGAAATAAGCCCTAAGAGCACTAGTGGAAAAAATGGCATCTACTACATAATATATGCTCCGGTTCCTGTAAAAAACGAAGCATTAAGTTTACGGAATTACATTAAAGACACTTTATTCTCCGGGCTTCTAATAACCAAAGCATAAACACATTATATACTCCGGTTATCTTTGAACCGGAGCATAAACAAGTTATATACTCCGGGCGATACGAACCGCAGCATAAACCCAACTATCTCCGAGCGAAAGAAACCGATTTTTTGCTGCTAGGACTCTCATCGAATGTTGGTGAATTTTCTTGGAATTTCAAAAACAGTTATTCGTGAATTGGAATAGGATATCTGAAAGGTAAGTTCGATTATTCATTTTTAATGTTAATGTGAATGTATGTAATGTTATCTCGGCGTGAATTGAGTTGACGAATTCATTTATGTATGGAAATTTGGTTGAATTAATTTTCATAAATATAATAAGAAAATAAGGAATAGAAATTAATAAGAAAATAAAAATAGAAATTAATTTCTTTACATAAATGCAATAAGGAATGAGAGGAAATGTGTATAAAATAAAAGAACCCTAGTATATTTGGGCTAAAGAGTACATAATGAAAACCCTAAAATTCTATACTACTGCTCGTCTCTAGGGACAATTTCTTCTATTATGTCTAGCAAAGTGACAAACACTATATATGACTCCTCGGTCTGTGTTGTCGTCCATTTTATTTCGTAACCTCTTAGATCTTGGACGACCCTTATCTCGAATTCGAGTCTCATCAGCAATAACTTGTGTTCCTATGAATGGTCTCCACACCGTATCATCAAGCAGTGGGTGAAATTGGGGGTGGTACGTGCGCATGTATGCCATACTATGGACATGTAGGTCAACAAATGGTGCCTCAGAAAGGTAAAACTCATGACACACGACCAACACATGCGAACATGGGTAGTGATATACTTGGACCTTGTTGCACATGCAAGTACCTTCAGCGAAACGTACCATGTAACTTTCCCCCCCTTACGTGTCAACCTTTCAGCTCGGCCACTAGTCACTTCGTATACGCCGCCCATCGTCCAACCATCACCCTCTTCATACTGGGCCCCCCATCATCCAACCGTCACCCTCTTTATACTCTAACATATCATTGTAATATGGAATGTTAGATTCAACTTCAAGCTCATTGGCCTCCAAACTAGTCCCTACTTCTAGCTCTAGGTTCAAAAAACCATTGTCCTCTTCATCTACGTCAACAAGCCTCCGTCTTCCACATCTTCTTCCCCCCCGCTTCCTCATCCACTTCCTCTTCCTCTACACCTTCCTCATATTGCCCCGTCTTCTCTCCATAAAGATAATTCCCAAACTCATCTCTAAGAAGCAAACTGTTTAATGGAGTCACACTAGAAGTAGCTATGTATGAGTTATCATCGTGATGCATTTGCCTTTATGGATGGAATGATTGAAAAAGGATGATATTGAGATAAGATGTCCATTAATCCAGTATATGAGGAAGGTAAGGGTACTTGCTCGACATATATTTCAATGCCAGATTGTGGATAATTTTGAATGCACACCCATAATACTTTAATGGAATAGTCATCCATGAATGGCAATTCCATACATGTCGACGGACCAGTAGGGTATTTCATTCTCAATTTCAGTTCCACCAACTGTCTATCAAACCCACACAAATTGAATACCATATCAACAATATCGGAGAAATTGTTGTCAACACTAATCACGATAGGTCTATACAGTCAACCATCATACCCAACTGTGTTATCTTGTTCTATCAATATTCCACCCCATCGACATAACAATGGGAAAATATTGGTATTCATGATGGCTACAGCAACGAAACTATTCAATGATATTCAAGAATATAATATACAATAAACTAACCTAAACTCATAACCTAAACACATAACCTAAAATAATCTAAACTCATAACTTAAATCTAATAAACTAACCTAAATTAATAAACTAACCTTACTTAATAAACTAAATTAATGAACTAACCTTAATTAATATACTAATCCAATAAATTAACCTTAACTAATAATCTTATCTAGTAAACTAACCTTAATTAATTAACTAACCTACATTAATAAAATAACCTAAAATAATCTAGTAAACTAACCTTAATTAATATACTAACCTAATAAATTAACCTAAATTAATAAAATAACCTTAATTAATATATTAATCCAATAAATTAACCTCATCTAATAAACTAATCTAGTAAGCTAACCTTAATTAATTAACTAACCTATAATAAAATAACATAATTTAATATAGTAAACTAACCTTAATTAATATACTAACCTAATAAACTAACCTAAATAAAAAAAATAACCTTAATTAATATACTAATCCAACAAATTAACCTTACCTAGTAAACTAATCTAGTAAACTAACCTAATTTAATTAACTAACCTACATTAATAAAATAACCATATTTAATTAACTAATCACATAATATGAACTTAATTAATTAACTACCTTAATTAATTGACTACCCTTAAATAATTTGCTAAACTAACCTAATTTAATAAACTAACCAAAATTAATAAAATAACCGATATTAATTAACTAACCTAAATATTAAACAAATCTAATAAACTAATTAATAAACTCATCTAATAAACTATCCTAAATTAGTAAACTAATTTTGTACACTAAATTCAGTTTATAAACTAACCTAAAATAATAAACAACTCTAAAATCATCACCTAACCTAAATTAATAAACCACCATAAGTTAATACACTAACCTAAACTAATAAAATAACCTCAAATCATCAACTAACCTAAATTCATATACTAACCTAGTTTATGGTTTACTAACCTAAATTAAAGTTTACTTAACTAAATCCATAAACTAACCTAAACTAAAATAATTAACAACATATAAACTAACAAAATCTTAATAATAATTAACAACAAAAATTACAAAAATACTTATAATTAACAAAAAATAACAAATAATAACAAATAACTAACATAACTCCAAATTAAAAACAAACAAAATTTCATAGTTCATAGTTCATACTTATAATTAACATAACCATAAATCATGAAATTCCAAAAAAAAAACAAAATTAAATGAAAAAAAAACTCATAGTTCTAACATAATTCAGGAAATTAAAAAAAAAACTCATAATTCACAAAATAAAAAAACGAACATAACTCATAATTCATAAGTTAACATGAAAAAAATGAAATTAACAAACATAACTCATAATTCACGAAATTAAAAAAAATGAAATTTCTTGAAATAAAAAAACATGAAAAAACTTAAAATAACTCAAAATTTAAAACGTACCTTGTCAAAGGAAGAAAATGGAATAATTTGGGATGAAAATTGAGTGGAAATTTTGTGTAAGGAAGGAAGAGGGGAAGGGTTTCTCGTCGGCGAAGCTTGAAAGGCTAAAATGGAGGAAGAAGAAATGAGGAGGAAGAAGGGAGAAAAAGAAAAAAAAATAGGACCCGGGAAAAACGCTGCCCAGGGTAGCATTTCATTTAATACAGAAATCGCTGCCTTACTCTGACCAGATTCCCTGCTACGATGCACTGATTATGAAAATATTCTAAAGAAAAACGCTACCCTGGGCATCGCTTTCTCTTGACCCAGAATTTCAACCCCAAATCCAGCCCCATACAAAACGCTGCCCTGGGTAGCGATTTTGCATTGGGTATAATGCTGCCTCAGGCAGTGTTTTTAATCCGAACCTAAATTTGGCTTATTTTTGAAATTAGTTTCTAAAGCAGCTTATTTTTAAAATTTTTTTAAAAAAAATGGCTTGAAATAAAATAAATTCAATAAAATGCTCCTAAACTTGACTCCTCCAAGTTGACATGGAAGCCTAATACTTCACATAACCCACTTTCGCTACCAGATTTAGATGATATTCCTATCCCTGAAAATGACTCGTTTGAGTTTAAACCCCAGCCTTTTATTAGCTCACCCACTTACCCACCTTTCTTTAAGCAAAAGGATGGACTTCATCTTGACATGTTTGGGTCCACTCTTTGCATGGGGTCATCTGTAGACAAAAAAGAAAAAGATGTGTTATCAACATGCAAGGGCGAGGTACGTCCTTCTCCTTCTGCATGCAAAGGCGAGGTACATTCTTCCCATCCAAATGCTTGTTGCTTGGACTCTACTGCTCTTATGAAAAATCTTGAATGTTTGGAGATTAACCAAGGCCAACAAAATGCCCACGTAAGTCCTCTGTTTTGTTGGCCACCTGAAAGTAGTGTCTCCAACACTCCATCCTCGGGTGTTTTTCTGGGGAAACTAAAGGGAGATGGTCACGCAGAGAGAAGGGTACTCGAAGGAAAAATAATTAACAGATTCAACAGGTAGAAGGGAACCTGAACCGAGTGCTTGCTAGAGCCAGAGCTGAGCTAGGTCTGTTTGCAGGAGTGGAACAACTGAGGGGAGAAAGGGTTCAAGTTCTTGATTTTTTTTTATTTTTAAGCATTTTTTTTAAATTTGAAAAATAAGCTCGTTTAGAAACTAATTTCAAAAATAAGCTAATTTAGCTTTATTAAAAATGCTGCTCGAGGCAACATTTTACCAAATGTAAAATTGTTCCCCAAGGCAACATTTTGCATGGGGCTGAATTTAGGAGGATTAATTTGGGTCAAGGGAAACCGTTGCCTAGGGCAACATTTTAGGTAGAAGAAAAACGCTGCCAAGGGCAACGATTCTAGTGTGAACAAAAACGCTGCCCTAGGCAGCGTTTTCCTAAATGAATTTTTTTCCCTACACTTCGTAAAGAAATAAGTATTAAATACAGTATACAACTTCCCATCAATATTAAAATACGTATTAATCAAAATGTGATTTTTTTAAGACAAATTCAAATAATAAGTATCGAATAAACACAAACTAAAAAGAAGCCATAACAAAGTGTAATGTTTGAAATTCAAAATGTATAATGTTTCAAATTAAGTTTTAGTTATATACATAACAAATTGTAATATAAAATAATGTAATGAAAAACGAAATAAGCCCTAAGAGTCTGGACCCGAAGTTTTCTCCTTGAAAATGATGTCCAAATGAGGATACGAGCTCTAAGTCTGAGTTTGCTGGGTCCACTCTAGATGGTGTGCAAATGGGGCCTGTAGAGATGTATAAACCGATGGCGAAGACCGACATAGAGTGTAATGCTGACTGGGCATCTCGATGGTAAGGGTCTCCGGCATAGTGAAGGTGTGGAGGTAGTGGATGCGTCGCAATTCATCTATAAAGGATATGGCCAAAGTCAGTAAGGCTGTCGTATCCTCTTCATGCTCTCCTAGATGAGGCCGTACACGTGATCCTCCATGGGAGGACACATGACTTTGGAATCTTTAACGTAGTCAGGAATATGTAGCAGCTCCTCAGTCTACATGACAAAAGAAGAAATACAAATGACGTTAGTTGTGTACTATATATAAATGAACAAGTAACTTGGCTAGAATTCTTACCACGATGTGTAACGACACTTCTGCAGGGGAGAAATATGGCATAAGTGGTCGGAAAAAATGGCTAATGAACCGCTTAGTGATACGTCGATACCATACTAAGTATGGGTCGAAGTAGTCCATAACTCCCTCCAACAGATCAACATGGACTACGGACTATAGACGCCTATCCCACGTGTCAATAAACTGTAGGTTCTGGTCCATCCAAATGACTCAAGCCTTCCCACATCGGTCCACCTTGTGTAAATCCTCACTCGTGTCAACCGAAGGTGGTATGACCTGACGCGATCCGTACTGCTGCATTACTCATGTCGGTAAATGGAACTCAACGCACTCAAAACATACAAGCGACGCAATGACATGCCACACGTCCTCCTCACCCTCATCCTTGGGATACGGATCCTAGATCATCTAGTTTTAAATGACATTTAAATGTTAGATATTGAAAATAAATCTATGTAAAACAAACATACGAATTACTGACGAGTTGGAATAGTACCTGCTCATCCGTCATCCTATCTAATAAATTTCGTAGAGAGTTCACCCCAGTCATGAGGTGAACACGAGTAAGACGGTCGACCAATCATCTGGTTCCATAAGGCTCTCTATCTCAAGCGCGGCCCGGTTCGACAAAAATATGGACCTCTTGTCCCTCCTAAGCTCGTCTGCGTCGTGTAGGTATGGTTGGATGACACACTGTGAGATGCTCCCATGCCCAAAGATGTGTAAGTGAAATAAATGGAATGAGTTAGTTTTGGGGAAACTAAAGGGAGATGGTCATGCAGAGAGAAGGGTACTCGAAGGAAAATAGCTAACAAATTCAACAGGTAGAAGGGAACCTGAATCGAGTGCTTGCTAGAGCCGAAGCTGAGCTAGGTCTTTTTTGCAGGAGTGGAACAACTGGGGGGGAGAAAGGGTTTGAGTTCTTGCCGAGTAAAAAGTGCGATACAAAAAACAAAGGAAGATAGAATTTATAGACTTTGCCAAAAATTTTGGGTTATCAGATGATGATGATGAGTCTTTGCTGTATTGGGTTAAAGATTGTGTAGGTGTTGCTCCATGTAATTGTCTATAGGTGTTGCTCCATGTAATTTGTCTGAAGGCAAGGTGGCTGGCCTAAACAAGCCACCAGTGTCAAAATGAAGCTTTGTGCTTCTATATATGCTCCTTCCCCTATAATTGAGTTTATTAGTATTATTAATAATAAGTTAAGCCTAGATGTTTTATTTTTGTGTGAACAAAGTCTATTATTTCTGTTATCTCGCCTCCTTTTGTAAAGATGTGTTTCTCTAAATTTCATGCGTTGATGCCATTCGATGTGTTGGAGGGATTTTTTTTTGTCTAGGAGACAATCTTGTAGGTTTGAGATTGTAGACTTCTCAAGAAATGTAATCCTTTGTAAAATAATGGATAATAAGAAGGAGTCTTTCTGCACCTCGTTTGTTTATGGAGCCCCATGCCTGGATCAAAGAAAGGAAGTCTAGTCTTATCTCCAAGATAATTTTACCAGATTTCAAGGCCGTCATTGTTTGATAGTGGATTTTAATCAAGTTGAGTTCCATAGTAAAAAACTAGGTGGTAGTAATTACATTAGAGGAGCTTCATGGTTTACTAAATGGCGGCTAACTGCTCTGTTGATGGGTATCAAATCCCATGGACCCCCTTTTCTTGAATAAATAACATAATAGGATTTGAGTGCACTTTTGAGCTTCTGAATTGGGGATACTGCAATTCAAAGTAGAGAGACAAATTTCCAGAATCTAGAATAACCGATGTCCCTATTTTCCTTTTTGATCATGGCCCTATTCTCCTAGAAACAGACCCCTCACCTTAAAAGAAAAAGAAGACCCTACAAAATTGATACATGGACCCTCATCTTCAAGGAAGTTCAAGATCTAGTTTCTTCATCATGGGTTACCCACAATTTCATCCCGCTTCAAACTTAAACCCCCATGTAGCTATGGAATCTATTTCACACAACTATAATCGGGTAGCTAGAAAACTGAGATCCTAGAGTTTAAACTATAGGAAAACGAATGGAATAAAATAGGATGATTTCTAGAATAAGCTACTTCAGGTCTCAAAGTGCTATCTCATCATCACAAAAAGGAAGTGAAGTTATTGTTTCTAAAAATCAATTGAACTTAGACCTCACCATACTATAGTGGTATTGGAAATAAAGGGAAAAATCAAGATGGGATGCTTATGGTGATTGGACAACGAGAACTTTCTTTATGTCTATTATAGAAAGAAAAACCAGAAATGATATCGTTGCCGTCAAAATTAATGATTATATATGGATTTTCGAACTTGCCAGAATCAAATCTGAATTCCAAGATTTTTTCTCTAATCTTTACAAGGGCTACTCTTCATCGGCTATGACGATCGAACCATTTCTTGATTCATACTCTAATCCTCGGCTACAGTTTGATTGGTTTTCGAAAGTGCCTTTGCTTTATCATGCTCAGATTCAACATTTGATCAAGCCATTCTCAAGAGATGAAATAAGGACCGCAACTTTCAACCTTAACCTATTAAAGTTTTTAGGACCTGACGGTATTCCACCCATCTTCTTTCAAAAATTCTGGAATATTGTGGGAAGTGATATTATCTCGACTGTTTCAGGGTTTTTAATGGTGTCCCACTACTGGCTAATTGGAACAAAACTTTCATTACCTTGATCCCAAAATATCAAAATCCTGAGATGGTTAATCAGTTTAAACCAATAGGTTTGTGCAATACAATGTACGAAATTATCTTAAAATGCATGGTTCACAGACTGAAGCCAATTATGAGAGAAATGGTTAGTGAATTCCAAAATGCTTTCATTCCTGGAAGACTTATGTATGATAATTGCCTAATATTCATGAAGTCATGAACTCGGTCAAGCATAAGAAAAAGAGTAAGGACTTTCCGACGGTCCTTAAGGTCGACCTTAACAAAGCTTATGATAGAATTAGTTGGAGCTTTGCTACCAAGGTGCTGTAAGCTATGAGGTATCCGCCTGCCTAGATTAGATGGATTATACAATGTATATCATCTGTCTCTTACTCAATTCTTGTCAACGGAGAACCCTCAACCCAATTTCAACTAAAATAAGGACTAAGGCAGGGTGATCCTATTTCACTGTATATATTTATTCTCTATATGCAAGTCTTTTCCTCGCAACTAAGCACGCTTAAAAATTAGAGGGGATGAGAATTGGTAGGAGTGCTCCTAAAATTTCTTATCTCTTCTTTATTGATGATGTGCTGTTCTTTTTTAAGGTAACCGCGCAAGCTTACGAGCTTATGCGTAGCCTTCTGGATGAGTTTTGTCGGATCTTCAGAGAAATGATTAGCTCTGAAAATCATATGTAGTTTTCTCACCAAATACTTCAAGCAGATTCAAAAAGTTTATGAGAAAACCACTGGGGGTCAAGAGTAAATCTGCTTTAGACAACTACCTGGGTCTACCTGTCGATGTTGATGGGAAAAGTTTCTCTAAATTAGATTTTGTGTATGAAAGAATTATTCAAAAACTATCATCTGGGTTTTTGAGCAACCTTGTTCTCTCAACAGTATATAGATATAGGCCTATATTGAAAACTTGTTATATTTTTCCAAATGCTTTATACAGAATAATTAATAATATTTTGAGGTTTTAATTTACTAACTGTGATCATCATAATATCCTATAATACCTAAAGATGCGGCCAATACATGTACTTGATTTAATTCATGGAATTGTTGATGTCCATGATTAGTTACAAATATATTCCATAAGGTAAGATGTATGGTTTCCTTTCTACATTAGAATAGTGAAATAATAGTTTAGGATTTTTAATAATATGTAGAATATAGAAAAAAATTTATTACTTACTTTTTCCAAAATAATAATCTTATCTTATATTATTATTTAAGAGTATGAATAAATGTGAGGCTTTCAAACTATAGTCTGAGCATTTTCGTTGCTTCGAGTAAAAAAATTACTTCGGGTTACTAATTAATTTTTAAGTTCGTTTGAGAAAAAAGTACCTTTGGGTTTAAATAAACATATAACCATTGCATACTATATTTGAAATAAAATATTTTTTAAAAAATAAGGATACGTATAACTGTACCTTTAGGTAAAAAAAATATAAACATTTCCTTTAACTATCTTCCATTATCAAATCTGTTTATCCATCCTAATATACTTATCATCACAGTTATTCTTATTCCTCTCAAATATTATCATTACCAGCCAATAATATCAAAATTATAAAATCTGAATCACCCAGCTTCACCATCCGTTAATTCCATGATCAAAGCTTAATGAAATCCAATCTTCCCCATCTTCTTCAGAAAATTACCTTGACGACACATATACACAGATAAAGAGGAAAGAGCATAACTCTACAACTTTCAATGGAGTCACCGCCGTCGCCGACGTCTTCAACGTGTGGTTCGTCTTTTTCAACCTCGAAAATCACCTCGCTAATTTTTGAGATTATTATGGAGAATAGAGTAACTCTCATTGTCAGAGAAACTGGTTGCGGTATAATTTGTCTGCCAATCTCTCTCAATTTTCGCTTTTTTGATAATTTATATAATGATTGTGAATTTTTGATTGTTGTAGAATTTCTGAATCCAAGCGGCGATTGTTAGTTTTGATCGAGAAGCGCAAAGTTTAAGCGTTTTCAAATTTTTTTTTTGAATCTAATCGGTCATATAGTTAGAGGAAAGGTCCATTGTTGCCAACTTTACAATATAATGAGGGAAAGAGCTTAAACGTATCAACTCCGAATTACCCTCCGTATCCCCCTTAGCTACTAAATGTGCAACAGTATTACAACTTCTCTTAGCTAGTGACATTAAAAATTGGAGCTCTCCCTATTGTTGTAGATGACACGACATTAATAACATTCAATGCGTCCGATTCCACCCAAATCTTCATTAAGCCAAACCTTCCAGCTAGTGACAGAGGATATCTAACTGCTTGAGCTTCAGCACATTCTAGAGACGATTAATATATTTTCTTGGTGGCTGTCAACACTATTAAGCCTTCCTCATCTCTAATGACAACACCTAGCCCCGCCAGATCACCTTCCCCAATGTGAGCATCAACATTTTCCTTTACACAACCTGTTGGAGGATGTTGCCAAGATGATGTGCTTCTTACACCCAACTAGCTATGTTTATGGTAGTATACATGTTTAGCATACTCAGGGTAGTCCTTTAGCATCTTACAGAAGTTTGCAACAAGAACCACTACATTTGGGTGCACATTATCATATAGAATTAAGTTCTTGCACCTCCAAATTTCCCACATTATAGCAGCCATGTATTTCAACATACTTTCATTCCCCTTTTCTTGTAGCCATGACTAGAGAACAACAAAGATGTTTTTGGAGCATTTGCAATCAATTTATCAACACCACTATAGACCCAAACTTCCCTTTCCACATGACAATCAATCAGAGCATGTAGCACAGTCTCCTAGTCGATGCCACACATTTGGCAGACACTGTTATTAACAATATGTCGTTGCCTTAGACTATCCTTCACTGCCATGTTTCCCTTAGCGGCACCCCACAAAAAGTGCTGCAATTTTGGTGGCATTGCCAACTTCCATATAGTTTTCCAGTAAGTATTATATGTGGGAGATATACATGTTTTATGCTATGTTTTTCTCCGGTTTTACTTAGTAAATTTATATGGTTTTAAGCTCTACGGAGCCATTTCTTGCTAACAATCTCTTCTTTAGTGTATTTGATTGTTTTAGTAAGCTTTTCAGGAATATGAAGCGTTTCTAGGCAACTAGACGTGTTTTCAGTAGATTCGGAAGGGTTGATGGCCAAGAACTGCAACTTATGTGGAGTGCCCGATCGGGAATGGACTTGCCCGGGCAAACAGGGCAATGAAGAATTCACAGAAAGAAGGCCAACTTTGATCAGTGCAACGCGCGCCCGACCGGGCGAGGTCCGCCCGGTCTAATCGGGCAACGTTCAAAATTGTGCGGTTTTCGTATTTTTCGAAATTTTATCTTTTGGGGGTATAAATACCCTTTTGTAATTAACTTTATGACGGTCAGTTTTCATTAGCTTTTTCCTTAAGCCCTAGAAACTCTCAAGAACCCTAGTTTACATTCTTTAAGCAAATTTCAATCTTTAATCCGAGATTTAATCATTTGTTCATCAACACTTTGAGATCTTCAATTGGAGTAATTGGTATTTATTTTATTTCACCCTCTTTTATTATTCATTGTTCTTTAAATATGTTTTCTTTATTGTTTCTTGTTCTTGAATTTGATTTTGATTTCATTATCATGTGTGAGTAGTTTCCTTAATCCGGGATCTTGCTAAGCCCGATTATGATTGATGTATAAAGTAGATCTTTAAATTCCCCAATAATAATCCCAATTGACATGCTTAATTGATTGTGTTTACGCCAATGCTAGATTAGGGATAATTAGTATTGTTATTATCCCATTGTTATTAGATCAATGGAAGTTGGGTGATAACGGGATTAGATTATTTCAATTAAGGGTTTGACGATCATCACGGAAGTAGATGATTGAACAGTTAGGAATCTAGGCGTGGTGTCTAATGTCCCTTATTCGCATGACCACCACGGAAGTAGGTTTGATTGTTGATTTGGGAATCCATTGATAACTCGGAAGAGACCTTTGGTATTATCTAGGGATTGCTTTTCTTCTTGTCAATTGATTTATATATTGGGAATAGATTTATTAGTTATATATCGATCATAATCGTGGTGATGCTTGATCTTGGATGTCTTAGCCTATTGATTATATCTTTGATAGTTTAATTGCGTTATTTAATATCTTAGTTGATTATTATCATCCATTATTGATTGGTCACGTGCTTAGTAATTACTTGAGTCTGATTAATTGAGTGAACCATAGTCTCTTGGGATTCGATCCTTACTTGCCCTGCTACATAGTTAGAGGGAATAGTTAGGTTATTTTTGTTAGGTATGCGATAAGCCTATCAGTGGGCTCTGTGCTCTCTTCATAATGTTTTGATCTCACAAGCCAATAACAGGTTTTGACTGTGAATAAACGATTCTTCGTACCTAACTAGAAAATAACATCTTTTCTGGGGTGTTGGGGCAAAGGCATAGACAACACCAGCGGGGCAGTAGACCCAAACATCTCATTGACCCTCTCTATATCCTAAATTTGCGTCCCTTCCAGCATTAACTCATGCACTAACATATCTTCCTCTGGATCAAGTGGTCTTTGAGGGGTAAGGGTCTTACCATTGTGGGTTATCCATGCCGCCTTCCACACTTTTATATTTCTATCGTCACCCACCCTCCAACAAACTCCGTCCATAAACAATCCCTTAACTCCCCATAAGCTCCTCCTTATGTAGCTATGGTCAAAGCCTCTATTTGCATCAATAACCTCCAATTTCTTAAAATAGTGAGCCTTCATGATTAGGTGCAATAGGGTGTTTGGGTTCATTTGTAGGCGCCATAACCGCTTAGCCAGAAGAGCCTCATTAAAGCATTTTAGATCACGAAATCCCATACCTCCCATTGCCTTTGGTTTTGCAAAGAGTTTCCCATTTTTGCCTGTGCAGTTTTCTCCTCTCATTCGATGATCCCCACCAAAATCAGTGTAGAATGTTGTGGATTTCTTCAAAAATGCCATCTGGAATCCTGAAAATACTCATCATATAGGTCGAAATTGCCTGCGCCATTACTTTAATCAGGACTTCCTTACCCGGCTTCGAGATAAGCTATTCCTTCTATCCACTCAATTTTTTCCAAATCTTCTCCTTCAAACTTGTAAAAATAACTCTTTTTGACTTGCTATTAACTATCGAAAGCCCTAGATACTTCTCGTACTTGTCAACCTCTCGAACCCCCAATGCATTTACGATGGTATTTCTCCTCTCTATTGTCAAACTTTTACAAAAAGAAACCTCTGTTTTATCTAAATTGACATTCTGACCCGATGCTCTTCCGTACACCCTTATAATATCAGCAATTGTTGAGCATTCATGTAAAGTTGCTTTTACGAAAAGTATGCTATCATTGGCAAAAAAACAAGTGAGAGACCCTAGGGGAGGCTCTACAAATTCTTGCCCCAATTATTTTTTTTCTCAATGGCAGCCTTAGGTAATAAGCATAAAATGCATTTTCACATAAAAGAAATAAATAGGAAGAGATTGGGTCACCTTGTCTCAGACCTCTCGAAGGGACATTTGATCCATATATTTCGTTGTTTACCTTAAATGAAAAAGATACACTCGATATACAATCCATTGTCCGTCGAATCCACCCATCAAAAAAGCCTAGTTTACCCATAACCCTCTCTAGGAAGCACCACTCCACTCTATCATATGCCTTACTCATGTCTAGCTTCAGAGCAACGGACCCGCTTCCCGACCTCTTTTCATCGCATAGAAGATCTCAAATGCTACCATGGCATTATAAGTAATCAAGCGCCCCGGAATAAAGGCACTTTGGTTAACCAAACCAATCTCATTAAGGAAAGGTTTAAGCTTATTAGCCATAGTTTTCGAGATTATTTTGTACAACACATTATAACAGCTAGTAGGTTCAAGCCTTTTCAATTTGTTGCAAAGAAGTTGCTTTGTTGATTGTGTAGTTTGAATCGTAATGCCAGTATGCGAGTATGAGTGTGACTAATAATTCCAGACGGAATTTTGTAGATTTTTGGCATCAAACTTGGGCAATTTTGGATTGTTGAATGTCTATTGTGTAGTTTTTTTTTAAAATTTATTTATAATGTTGTGGGGTTTAGAAAATACAAGGTTCATTAAAGAGGAGGGAAGAGGATCGTGCTCGACTGAATTCATATGGAAATATGTGTTTCCTTAATTTTTGTGTGTGCGTTTCATGTTTTAAGGAATAATTATAGTTTTCCTTAGAAAGGTTATATTTTTTGCATGCCATGATGCCACCAGATATAATACTAAATTCATCGATGCCCTTTAATATGTGTCCTCTAATTTGCAGCTAAGAGTCGAGGATGTTACCCTCCGGGGACTCAAATGGAATAAGCTACTTGATCCCAAGAAGAAAGGGAAATGGTGGATTTCTGGGGACATAACTTCTCGAACTGCAAATGCTCGCATAGTCGCTGGTAAGATGGATAAAGAGGTAAATGAGGCCCAAAAGATGCTAGAGCTTGCTACTAAACAAAGAAAGAATAATGATACCAGGAGGGCAGTTTTTTGTGTTATAATGAGAGGTCGAGAGGAGGAGATTATGTCGATGCATTTGAGCAACTATTGAGCTTGAATCTGCAAGGAAAGCAGGTGCGTGCCTAGATTTCCACTTGGCCCAAGAAATTTTTTTGAACTTAATCTGTCAATTGTCATTCTTGTGCTTGGCCTTTGGATTTAACTTCAGTTCATGACATTTCGCAGGATATGGAGATTATACGAGTTCTTGTTGAGTACTGTTTGCAGGAGAAGATGTTTAATTAGTATTATACTGCTCTTGCTTCTAAGTTGTGCAGTCATGACAAAAACCGCAAGTTTACTCTACAGGTTTTACTTCGATCTTAAAATAATCTCCCCTTTTTTTAAACCTCTTGCCTGTAAGTGTTTGATAGGTATGACAACTCCAGAGGATGCCAAAGCTTAAAATGAAGGCAATACTTTTTGGTATCAAGTTAGAGGCACAAGTTCATGATTAAAGGAAATGTTCTCAACAAGTGTAACAAACTAAATATAATTAGGACTAATGTTATTTTAGGTGATTATAGTGTTTTGCTAGAAACCAACTATAATTTGTATATTAATTAGATTAATATACTACTAACTTTAGCCAAATCCTATGAGGTCACATATATAAGCAATTGATTGGACAAATCTAATATAATTATGTGAGAGTTGTATATTGAATTAATTAGGTTAATTAAGTCACTTTGAGTTACTTAATTAACACAATCTCATATATGTAAATGTTACATATATGTAAATAAGTTATGTATGTAAAGCATGATTTATGTAAACGTTATAAATGTAAAGTATTATATATGTACATGTTATATATATCAATAATCATATATGTAAATATTATATATATGTAAATAATTATATATGTAAATGTTATGTGTATATATATATATAAGGGAGGGATCATGTGAGAACCCTCCCCTTATGTAAAAAACCCTTTTTGTGTGAGAACCCATCTAAGATTATTGGGTGAGTGAAGATCAATGGCAAATCTGTAAATATCTGAATATGGGGATGTTTTGTTGCTTTTTGTTTGGCTGGCACAGTTAAAGTCAGACGAAATGTCAGTTTCTTTTGTTTGGCTGGCACAGTTCACTCTACTAAGCTATTGTACTTTTCTTCATCATTATATATTGTACATCTATATCTCATCATTTTCCTGATAAGAGCTCTCCTCTCATTTTAGGTAATTTTTTTTTGCACCTCATGTAATTTTTTTATGATTGTTAATTATTTTTATTGGTGAAAGTGCAAAAATTTTGTATTAGAATTGAGTGAAAAATGTTTTAGATTCATAGTTAGTTATTCAGAATTTAGTGGTGGTTGAATATGTTTTAGTTTTGGAATGTGTAAATTTATGAAATTTTATGAATCACTATGAAAAAATATAGAAGAAGACATTAGAGCAATATGAGCTAAGTTTAGAACAATGAGAATATCCGTTTAGAACAATACTTGAAAAGTTTAGAACAATAGGAGCTTAGTACAATTGAAAAAATATAGAACATTAAAATAAGACGTTAGAACAACAAGAGACTAATTTAGAACAATGCAAACTTTTGTTTGGAACAATAACACAAAAGTTTAGAACAATAACCGTACTTGGAACCGAAGTTATAAAATATGTAATTTGATATGTAGTTGTTAAAAATTTAGTGATGTTTAAATATTTTTATACTTTCGGAATCTTTAAAAGTTTAAAATTTTATGAAATAATAGCTTAGTTCATTTAAAAAAAATATAGAACATTAGAAGAAGACGTCAGAACAGTAGGAGTTTTGTTTATAACAATGAGAACATTAGTTTAGAACAATAACACAAAGTTTTAGAACAAGAAGACATACTTGAAATATTTGAACAGAAGCTATACTTGACGTTATAAAATATGTAATTTGACATGTAGTTGTTAAAATTTAGGGATGTTTGAATATTTTTATAGTTTTGGAATCTTTGGAAATTTGAAATTTTAAGAAATAATATATCTTAGTTCATTTTAAAAAAGTATAGAACATTGGACGAAGACATTAGAACAATAAGAGTTTTTTTAGAACAATGAGAACATTCGTTTAGAACAATAACACAGTTTTAGAACAATGAGAACATTAGTTTAGAACAATAACACAAAGTTTTAGAACAATAAGATATACTTGAAACATTTGAACAGAAGTTATACTTGACGTTATAAAATATGTAATTTGACATGTAGTTGTTAAAATTTTAGTAATGTTGGAATATTTTTATACTTTTGGAATATTTGGAAATTTGAAATTTTATGAAATAATAGATTAGTTCATTTGAAAAAAATATAGAACATTAGAAGAAGAAGTTAGCACAATAGGAGTTTTATTTAGAACAATGAGAACATTCATTTAGAACAATAACACAAAGTTTTAGAACAATAAGACATACTTGAAACATTTGGACAGAAGTTATACTTGACGTTTATTTGGTGATGTTTGAATATGTTATTATTTCCAAACGTTTGAAATTTTAAAATTTTATGAAATATTTTAAAAAATATATAAAACATTGGAGGAAGACGTTGGAACAATATGAGACCAGTTTAGAACAATGAGAATATTTATTTAGAACAATAGCATAATTATTATGTTAAACTAAATATGAAATTTATTGTTCTAAGGAGTAGCTATTATGGTTTTTGTAGGCAATGGGCAATGAAGAGAATTATAGTGATCATAGTGAAAATAGGGGTAATACATCAGAAATGATACCTGTATGTACACCTGGAGGGTCCAAAGTATGGATCCCAATTTTCTCTAGCGAGTTAAAACCATATGTGGGCATGAAATTCTCAAGTATTGATGAAGGGTTTTCATTTTATGAGGCATATGCAAGTTCGGTTGGTTTTAACGTTAGAAAATCTACTATAAAAAGAAGGAAGAATGGTGTTGTTAGTTTTCAATATTTTGTGTATAATAAAGATAGATATAAGTCTAAGAAAAAGAGTAATTTGCAAGATATGAGAAGTGAAAATGAAGGCAAAGATAGAAGTGGAGTTGTTAGGAGAAGTTTGGTCACTCATGTTGGATGCAAAGCACGTATGGTGTTGAAGGTTTGCGTTGATGGGGGTTATGTTGTATTTAATATTGAAGAAAGACATAGCCATTCCCTTTATTGATCAAATTCCATACATTTTCAAAAAACAATGAGAAATTTGAACATTTTACACAAGAATATGATTATTGATAATTCGAAGGTAGTATATCTATACAAATGTTCTAAGTTTGTATCCTATTGCTCCAAAGTATTCAATGAATTGTTCTAAATTTTTATTTTATTCTTCTAAAAGGGTTATTATATTATTCTAAAATTACAGTATATTTGGTTTACGTAAATTATTGCAAAGTTATATTCTATTGTGTACACAGGTTAACGTTGGACCCGTGAGAACATTTAGAATGATGAAAGAATACGTTGGTGGTTATGATAATGTAGGTGGCTCTAAGTGTGATTTCAAAAAATTTCAAAGGGACTTGAAGGCGTACATTGAAGGGGCCGATGCACAAATGTTTGTGGATAATTTCAAGAGAAAAAAGTTGATTTGGTCTGCTTTTTTTTCGATTATCATATTTATGATGATGATTGCCTATGTATGGCTTTATGAGCCGATCCTATATGTAGGAAAAATTATAGTCTTTTTGGGGATATGGTTTCATTTGATACAACTTATCAAACTAACAGGTATTTTTATTGGTCTATAGTAAGAGTATTTTTATAGTAAGAGTATTGGTCTATAGTTAAGAGGATGACTTTTGATTGTATTCGGTTGTTCTAAAATATTCTTATGATGTTCTAAATAGTTCCTCCATTGTTCTAACTATATGTTCTATTGTTCTAAGCCCCAATTTTGTTGTTTAACTCTATCATTTTAATGTGATTATCAGGTATAATATGGTTTTTGGCCTTTCACTGGGGTTGATCACCATAAAAGATGTGTTACCTTTGCTGCTGGGTTTATAGCCAAAGAAGATGTAATATCTTTTGAATGGCATTTTAGAACATTTTTAAAAGCAATGGGTCATAAGGAACCGTCGTGTTTAATATCGATCAAGATCCTACAATGAAGATTGCGGTAAGTAATATATTTGAAAAGTATGAGCCTAGCTATTGTATGTGGTATATTATGAAAAGATGTCTGATAAGATTGGGAGAAGTATTACCCAAGAAACTGATTTTCTTTATTAGTGATTGTGTATAGAACTTAGAAATTGAAGCGAAGGAATTTGAAGATAAATGGAACAAGATGCTAGTTGAGTTTCATTTAGAAAATCATGAGTGGCTTCGTTTAATGTTTGAAATGAGAGCAAAGTGGATTCCTGCGTATTTAAGAGATTTGTTTATGGGTGGTATTATGAGAACTACATCAAGGTCTGAAAGTGAAAATAATTTCTTCTTATCCTTTGTTAATCCACATGTATCGCTAGTAGAGTTTTTGATAAGGTTTGAAAGTGCCATGGATGCACAAAGACATACTCAAGCACAAAATGATTACGATTCTCAACACAAGCATCCAGAATATAAGACTCCAATGGAGATTGAAAGACATGGTTCTGAGTTATATACCATTAATGTTTTCTATGAGTTTTAAGAAGAAGTTCATAGTGCTTATTATGAATGTGGTGTAGAGGAGTTAAGGAAGGAAAATGGGTTGGAGATTACAAAAGTTAGTGAATGTAATGGTGGAAGAACTTGTGAGGTTGTTATGGATAGTAGTAATTATGATACAAGGTGTTCTTGTAAGTTATTTTGTAGGCAAGGAATTCCATGCAGACATATGATATGGATTTGGAAGGAAAAGAAGTTGGATATAATTCTAAATTAATATGTTTTGAATAGGTGGACAACAATGGCTTTGAAACAACCAATGTTTGATGGGGATGGTAATGAGATGGAATGGTGTTCAAATGGTAACGATATGAAGTGCTTGTTGAATGATTTGTGGTCCGAGATTCATAGTTATGTGAGTTTGGTTGAAGTGAATAATGAAGATATGGGTGACTTTGTTAAGTATTTACAAGATTATAGGGTGATTTTCGATGAGAAAAGAAGATTTGCAGAAGAGAGTGAGAATGGGCATAATAAATCCCAAGTTCTTGAGTTGCTGACTGGATCTAGCACTCCCTGTGAAATAGTGGTTAAACCTACTACCTGTGAAATAGTACACATTGGAAGTGAAAATTGCAGTGGAACTACAAAAAGATTGAAGAGTGATAAAGAGAAAGCAATTGAGCAATGTCAAAAGAGAAAAAGGTTATGTTGAGGGTGTGGGGAACTTGGATATCATGATATTCAAAATTGTCCAAATAGAATATTTTGATACTAGGATTAAATTGCATATAGTATGTTGGATTCAAGTTTGAAAATTATGCCAATTAGAGTATATGACAATTTAATATAAATTTAGAACAATAGTTTAGGTATATTGAACAACAATTTTGAAGTTTAGAACAATAGTTTCAAAGTATAGAACAATTAGTAAATACGTTCAGAACAATATTTTAGACATTAATATAAGTTTAGAACAATAGTTTAGGTATATTGAACAACATTTTAGAAGTTTAAAACAATAGTTTCGCAGTATAGAACAATCAGTAAAGACGTTTAGAACAATATTCTAGTCATTAATACAAGTTTAGAACAATAGTTTTGCAGTATAGAACAATCAGTAAAGTAGTTTAGAACAATATTTTAGACGTTTAGAAAGTAACAATAGAGATATAGAAAAATTTAACAGAAATTTAGAACATTCTACGAATATGACCATAATATAATGCTGTTGATAAATAAACACACCAAAGTAATATTTGAACAATATAAAACTAATTGTGAATATAGTAATATAATGTTATTACTATTGTTTGTAGAGTTCATTCAAATCAAAATAATCAATCAATGTTGTAGTTCCCCCCCCCCACTCAACATCACGATTCAACTTGTTGCTTTAATTGATCCTTTGCCCACACCTTTGATTTAGAAATAACTTTATTTCAAACTTGATTCTTATTGCTCGTCAAGATTCTTCCACAATATTCAATGCGTAATTTCTTAACCATTTAAGACTGAAATAGAGAATGAAAGGAAATTAATGTGTACGAATGGAAATTTGAATAATATAAAGGACTTAGCATACTCTATAAACTAGTAACTTACATTAGTAGCTTCTACTCCTATGTCCCACTGTGAATCACTTTGGTTTTGATATGTCTCCATGTGCTTTAAGATGAACACTCCACAATCATCTGCATTTTTTTGTCCTTCTATTTATTTTTTTTCAATGATGTTTTAAAAGTAGAGACGAGTTCACCATTCCCTATATGTTTCTCTATTAAAAATGTTTCTCTGTTAAAAATCTTACAAAAGCTTTGGACTGTGTTATAAAAAAAACATTGTAATGGAAGGTTAGAACAATGCCAGAGCAGTTTAGAACCCTAGAACAATACACTAATAAATATTTAGAAAAATAGGATTAATTCTTAGAACATTATAAAAGAAGATTTAGAACAATAAAACAGAAGTTGTAGTGTATAGTTAGAACAGTAAAACAATGGACTAATTGAAGAATCGAATAGATTTAATGTATAGTTACCATTGTCTTATGGTAGTTTTTGTATTTTGAGGTAAATGAGATTCCCTTCTCCAAGAATCTATTGTCAATCACCTCGATTCCTTTTGTAATGAAATTGAAATAGAATAAGTAGTAGTGCTGAAGGCTACTATAGGGAAGAACACCTGAAAATTTAGTAATAATAAAAATATAGAGTTTATACTGTAATTAAAAAATTATTGTCTTATTGAAATTCAGTAATTATAAAATTATCATTCTTACCAATTGCATTTTGTCAAGGGTAGTGACATTGGAGTGTTCCATTTCACTCTCCATTCTTGATGTAAAGGCTAGGTATCTTTCATCAAAAGTAGTTGACATAGGAAAGTACCTATCACTACAGAGTATGATCTGTAATATAAAATTTTAATAACATTATAACAATAGTATATCACTGTTTAATAGAGGGGTAAAATAATGAAATAATAATTTAGAACATGATGACAACCTATTTAGGACATCAACAAGATAATTTAGAACAACATTTGGATAAACAGATTGAAAGAAGATAACTGAAGTTTATAACAAGAACAACTTTTTAAAAAAATAATTTACCCAAAGCTCAGAGGTGAAGAAAAATTTGTTCTTTGATTCAAGGTTTCTCCTTCTATTCTAAATGTTTAATATATAGGCCCATGAATCAATAATGTTATTCATGATCAAATTGTCATCTGCAAGTGACGTTACATCTTCCCTGTTGATCCAGGTTTGATTATCATTGTATAACTCCTCACTTATAGTCAGGGGGATAAACAAATATAAAAGTTTAGAACGGTATTTTAATGTAAGAACATCAGTGTTAAAAATTAGAACATTAAATTAAATGTTTAGAATAATTGATCATAAAATTAGAACATGTACCTCAAGAGTCTTATTGAAAATGCATATTCAACAACCCTTCTATATGTTTCATCGACTCTTTTTAAAGTTGTTTCATTCTCGACCATGAATGGAGAGCGTAGATACAATGTAAGGTTTTGTGGACGTCTTTTTTCTCGTTGTGGTTCTTTTTCATTCAACCCGAGCATTTAGAACATTCAAATAGGCTAGATATTTAGAATAATAGGAATAAACATTTAGTACAATTTAACATATATTTAGAACAACATTTAAAAAATAAAAAAATATGTAGAGCAGTAGAACAATAGCGTAGTAAAGAATGATTACCTGTCCTTTGCAATATCTTAAACAATTGACCGTGTCAATTTGTGTATTTGCTCTTCCAATTCTTGCTTTGACATCCTAATGTTTATAAGGAGTAGGAGTAGAAGCAATTGGGTTGATATTTTGCTCTGCTTGAGTTGGGGAATCAGTAATAGGTGGGGAAGGTGAAGTAGGAGGTGTTAAAAACAGTGCATCAGTGGGGTTAGGGGCAGGGGAAGCTAAGGGAGTTGGAATAAGAGGACAGGGAGGTGACAATATTTGTGACTCAGTAAAAAGGTCAAAGGTAGGGTGAGATGAAATAAACACATCCTTAGGATGATTTCTTTCCCAAGCTTTACCTATTACATCGTTGAGCTCCTGTATTAAAGCTGGCTCGTCAAAAAGATGCTGGTCCTGGCAGAGAATAGTGGGACTACTCATCAAATCTGGGCGCTGAGTGTTTTGGACTGAGGTATACTTATTCCAAATGTTGGAAATTAGAGTATTCATTTCATCTCTCATTTCGATTTCTCCCTATAAGTTGCTTGCTTTGTCAATCATAGAGTACATGTCATTGACATTGGAAGCAAGAGTCTTTGCCAAATTTGCAAAGTTGTTTAAGAAAGCTTAGACGGATAGAGAAAAATAAATTAGAACAATTTGGTAAAGTGTTGGAATATTAGTGTGATAATTTAGAACAATAGTACCTAATTCTGGAACATTTCTGACTAGTGTAATAATTTATAACAATATAATTTAGAAGAATAACTTATATTTATAACAATATAACACTAGTTTAGAACATTAGTGTAATCAAATGTAGGAGTTAGAACAATAGGTTGATCGTTTTAGAACAATACCACATTAATTTTAAAGCACATGCCATAAGATTAAGATGTTGAAAATGAACTCACAAGTATGTCTGCAGGAGCAGAAGATGTTGAAGGTAATACCCTAGATTTAGGGTTAGCATTCTCCTCTATGATCATTATCTCAAGAATGATCCCTTTCCCAAATCCTCTTGTTAGTTCAATCTTCATTTTTAATCAGATCAATTCCTTCTTCCAGACTCCATTCAAAGGGAATTGTCTTGGGTGAACAACATTGCCTCTATTGAGGCAATCAAAGTAAGAAATTTGTAGAACAATAGGGGGAACTTTTAAGAACAATAGCACAAATGTTTAGAATAATCCACTATATTTTTAGAACAATAGTCAGAACAATAATAAAAAGTCAGAAAAAAAATTGAGCAAAAATAGACTTACAAGTAAGAATGGTAGTGGACTTGTGAAAAACGCAGACCCATTTTGCCAATCACTTATTGATTGGACCATGTGCTTGTAGGTGAATTCACACCAATAAAGTGTTTTGATACTGCTTATGTCTTTGCATTAGGACAAGAACTTAATGTTGAGTGAACGGTTTGCTGTGGATTTAACATAACAATTGATAGCAACTATGACAAAGTTCCACAAGAACTCCTCGCACACATCCCTTTCTTTTAGCTCCTATATTTTAGCAATAAGGGCTGAGTTTGTAGGACTCCCAGTACTAATGCCAAACATACTTCTCCAGCGTTGCGTAAATGCTTTTGCCTTTTTTCCTGGTCAATAAGTTCCTTTTCATCAATATGGGTACTCCAATGGGAAGACCATAAACTAGGTGGATATCATCAAGTGACATTGGTATCTCTTAGCCATGGGAGAGTACCATAGAAATCTTCATCAAAACTATCAACCAATTCTGCACAGAAGCTAGATTTATGACTATCTAAGTCTAGTTCTTGGAAGCCCCCAAAGCCTATATTTTTAATGGCTTCTTTGTGTTGGTCAGAGAGGTTAATTAAGACATAGGTTATGAATTGCTTGGGTGGAATTCTTTGGGTAGGGACATCCCTTTTTTTGACGGTTTTGGAAGTGTTGGGGATTTCCTTTTTCTTCTTCTATTGCATGTTCAAAGCAACATCAGTGGCTTTTCATTTTTGTCTAGTAACAATTGGTTGTCTTTCAATGCTCCTACATGAAGGTAAAAACATTGTAACAAGAGTTTAGTACATCGGAAAAGAAAATTAAAACATTAAAATAATATAATAGAATTATAAAACAACTGACCAGCTAGTTTAGAACATTATATCAACCATTTAAAACAATCTACCAACCTATATAGAACAAGATATGATTTTACTAAGAATCTACCAACTTATCTACCAACCTATGTAGAGCAACTTATTTAGAACACTAGGTTCATTTGTTTAGAACAACCTACAAAACTATTTAGAACAAGAAACATATTATGGAGAATGGAGGAAATATAAGTTTAGAACATTATGTTCATTAGTTTAGAATATAAAAAAATTAAGGTTTTAGAACATTTATAGCAAACATAAAATAGTAGAGCAATGTAAGTACACTATGTTCATTAGTTCATAGTCTTAGAACATTATGTTCATTAGTCTTAGAACATTGGAAGAAAAGTTTAGAACATTAGGTTCTTTAATTTAGAATAACCAATTAAACTTTTTAGAACAAGTGTTTAGAACAACCAACCAAATGTTATACAACATTAAGTTCATTAGTTTAGAACAACCTACCAAACTAATTAGAACAAGTGAAGCATTATGTAGAATGACGGGTTTTGAACTTAAAATATCATAGGCCTTGTTTGGAACAATATAAGTACAATTTAGAACATTATATACTGAATTTAGAACATCAGTCATGTAATATGGAAATTAAACAATATTTAGTAAATTGCCAGTCCGTTGAGGTTTAGAATATTATGTTCATTACACTAGTAGAAAACACTTCAATTGCTTTGTCTCAATTGCTGCGGTTAAATACATTTTGAAGCACATAAATATAAGTGTTGCGGTTATTCAAACAACCGCATCACTTATAACACAAGTGCTGTGGTTACGGAAATAACCGCAACATTTATTACAAGTGTTGCGGTTATTTTAATAACTAAAGCACTTATAAATCACAAGTGCTACGGTTGTTTCGAATAACCATTGCATTTATTCTTCCCCAGGAAAATAATATATGTACTGAATAAATGTTGCGGTTATTTCAAACAACCGCATCATTTCTTCTTCCCCGGGAAAATAATATACAACTGAATAAATGCTGCGGTTATTTGAAATAACCGCAACACTTATAAATCGCAAGTGCTGCTGTTATTTCAAATAACCGCAACATTTATTCATGCCTAGGAAATATAATATATGACTGAATAAATGTTACGGTTATTTGAAATAACCGCATCACTTGTGATTTATAAGTGTTGCGATTA
Source organism: Dysphania ambrosioides (assembly GCA_026401315.1). Lineage (NCBI taxonomy): Eukaryota > Viridiplantae > Streptophyta > Magnoliopsida > Caryophyllales > Amaranthaceae > Dysphania > Dysphania ambrosioides. The sequence goes on from CM048663.1 coordinate 15,453,885, forward strand.
TTTCAAATAACCGCAACATTTATTCAGTCATTTATTACCCATGTATTCTCTTTTCCAGGCCATTTCAAAAGACAAAAAGTTTCCCCAAACACTGAAGCGTACGAAAAAAAACCCTACTTTAACTTCGTCTTCTCTAGCCCCATAACTTTACATCCTCCATTCCTTCTCTAGTCCTAACCCCATTATACCCATTTACAAACTTTCTCTCTCTCTTTGAAAAAGCTTCGGGTCGCATTTGGGATTCTTCGAGGAATTCGTGTCAGGCATTCGTCCTCTTCTTCGCCAGATTTAAGGTACGTATTTCCCTTTTTTGTGTTTTGATATTATAGTATAGTTTTGATATAGTTTAGGTACGTATTATCCCTAATTTCATCACATGTATACATAGCTTGACTAGGTTACATTTAGGAAAATTGCTTTGACATTGAAAAGATATATTCTTATTTTAATTGATAAGTAGAAGTGTACTTCAACTCTAATAACAGAATAAAGGAGCTTGATTGTAACTCATTGGATTAGTCTAGCTAATCTCATCTGTTTGGAAAGGACTGTAAGACTCTTATAATTGCCAATCAAATGAAGAATTCTCTTTTCATTTTCACAGTTTTAACATCGTGTTTATTAGGCAATATATATGTAAATATTTTATATTTATCATAGGATAATATTTTGTAGATGTGTTGTGCATAACAAACTCCTTGTAAATAGGAAAACCTAGTAAGAATAGTTCCTATATATATTGACATTTGATAGCTACTGCTATACAGTATCAGATAGTCTAAAGTTCTAGGGCATCCTAGTTTCTCTTCAGCTCTTCTTCCAACGTCTTAGCATTCTTGAGTAATGCAAGCAATTTTCAATCTCCTTCTCCACTTTAATTGCTTGGGAAGTTGTTGGTCGACAATTTTACTCTATGAGAATATAAATTTTCACGATTTCTGCCTTTCATTTCAATTTAATAGAGTATGAAAGGTGAGGAAGAAATTATGCCTTAGAAGAAATCTCGACCTCGTAGAGTGTAATAAGTGACACCCCAAAGCAGAGCATTCCCCACTCTCTGCAAATCATCTCTCACACTAAGCTAATTATCTTAATTCTTAGCTCTATCTCAAAAACTGTCTACTCAAAGTAACCAACTTTCTCTCCCCAAAAAGATCTGCCTATTTTTTCCCTTCTATCTTTAAGAACTATGCTTATTCACCACATATTACAAGCTAAGAATTTGACGCTTCGAATGCCCTTATCATGAGACTAAAACCCTACTATATACAAATTCCATAGCTACTTAGCTATCATCTTAGCATTATTGTGGGGTTTGTTAATTAATTATCACTATTACCTAAATGAAATTAAATGGATTAATGAAAAAATTATTGTGGGGCTACAAGTACTTAATTAATTGTTATAAGAGAAACATCATAATAATTAACTAATAATATCACTTCAAATCCAAAGCATGCATGTCTCCAAGATTTCTTTTAATATATATACTACCAACTCAAGTTTTTTGTTTATTTCTTTGAAGTTTAAAATGGATCGAGATTGGATGTATGGTAACCGAACCTTAATGGAATACATACAAGGGGTTGAGGAGTTTTCTAGGGTTGCACTTAGACACCAAGTAGACAATCATTCGAATATAATATTGTGTCCGTGTTGTGACTGTAACAACTCTAAGGGTTATCATGACATTAATGAAATCAAAGATCATCTAATTTGTCGAGGTTTTAGAGTGGATTATAGGACTTGGAATTAGCATGGTGAAATATTAGAGTTCGAGTCAAGCGCTAGTAAGTTTCCTAGTAGGGAGAAGCCACCTTGTAATGAAGATGGGTTATTCGTTAATGAGGTATATGATGATGTTAGAGATCAGGATAGAGTGGAAGAGGATATAACAGGCAAGATGATGCATGAGGTTGAGGATGATTTCACTGATCATCCTCATATATTCGATGAAATCCTTAGAGCTACAGAGAAGCCTTTGTATCCTTCTTGTACTTCACACACTAAATTGAGTGTTGTCATGAAGCTCTTCAACTTAAAGGTATGCCATAATTGGGTTGATAAGATTTTCACACACTTGTTAGAAGTTATATCGGGTATGCTTCTTGAGGGCACTAAACTGCCACTTTCTACCTACAAGGCTAAGAAACTCATGTGTCCTATGGGAATAAAATATGTGAAGATCTATGCGTGTTGAAATGATTGTGTTATATATCAAAATGAGTATGAGGATTAGATGAATGCCCAATATGTAGAGTTTCCCGTTACAAAAAGAAGCACAATGAGCTCGATTTGAGAAAGAAGAGGATATCGGCCAAGGTTCTATGGTATCTTCCCGTTATATCGATGTTTAAGAGACTTTACTTAGATGACAGTAATGCGAAATTATTGCGGTGGCATCCTAAAGGGAGGAAGAAAGATGGGTTCTTACGACACCCTGTTGATTCTCCTCAATGGAGAAACATCGATAGGATGTTCACGAATTTGGGGGGGGGGGGGATCGAAATCTTAGGCTAGGTCTTTGCACTGATGGAATGAATCCGTTCGGGACCTTAAGCACCCAGTATAGCACTTGGACCGTTCTTCTCACCATTTACAATTTTCCACCTTGGTTATGCATGAAGCGCAAGTACATGGGTTTTCGTAAGTACCTTCCAAAAGATCATCCTTTCAGAAGAAAGAGGAAACCTTTTAATGGTTCCATAGAGTTTTGCGAAGCTCGTCTCCCTCTACGTGTGAGTGAGGTATATGATCGGGTTAAGGGCATTGAAATTGTGTTTGAAAAGAGCTCTAAAAGTAGATCAACCAGTGGTTTTAAGAAGAGGTCTGTGTTCTAGAGTCTTCCTTATTGGCGCCATTTGGAGATACGACATTGCCTTTATGTCATGCACATTGAGAAGAACATTTGTGATGTCATTGTTAGGACTCTCTTGAATATGCTTGGTAAAACCAAGGATGGGGTTAAAGTTAGGAGAGACACGGGTGCTATGGGGCAAACTAAATTGGCTCCTCAAGAACATGGTAAACGATGGTATCTTCCTCCTGCTTGGTTCACACTTTTAAAGACGGAGAAGATCAGCTTCTGCGAGTCTTTGCATGGACTTAAAGTTCCATCTGGGTTCTCTTGAAATTTTGCGAATCTTGTTTCAATGACTGATCTGAAGTTAGTAGGTATGAAATCCCATGATTGTCATGTTTTGATGCAATAATTTCTTCCCGTTGCTATTTGAGGTATATTGCCTCCACAAGTGAGGTACACAATTACAAGGTTGTGTATCTTCTTCAACGCTATTTCAAGCAAGGCAATCAATCTAATGATATTAGATGACTTGCAAGATGATGTGGTTGAGACCATGTGTCAATTTGAAATGTATCTCCCTCCTTTCTTCGACATCATGCCTCACTTTGTCATCCATTTGGTTTATGAGATTTAGCTATGTGGTCCAATTTGGGGGAGGTATATGTATCCATTTGAAAGAGAGATGGGTACCTTGAAGAGTAGAGTCATGAATCCAGTCAAACAAGATGCCAGTATAGTATAGAGAATAGCTGCTGAAGAAGTTACATCATGGATTGCACATTATCTTACCCGATTGCATGAAATTGGGGTACCAATATCAAGACATGTAGATGAGCACATGAATACTCTCAGTTATGATTTAAAATATAAGGCTGAATTGTTTATTTTACAAAACCTGAGTGAAGTCCATCCGTATGTAGATGAGCACATGAATACTCTAAGAAGTCAATATCCTTCTAAAAGGGATTTGCAACTGGTAAAGGACTATAATGCTACATTTGTTGAATGGTTCAAAGGAAGGATCATGGATCAATTATCTGACGTACTTGACGATGTTGGTGATACATTAAGGGGGTTGGCATATGGTGCTAAAGTTCAAGTTATGTTGTATGAGGGATACGACATCAACGGTTGTTCTTTTTACTCAAAGCACCAAGATGAGAAGTTGACTACACAAGTGGTGTAATGGTCATTGGCATGTGTCCAGAATTTTCTAGTTCAAAAGATCGAACATTAATAGACAAATGGAGTTCATACTATGGGGTTATTGTTAATATTTTTGAACTTCACTACGTGAATTTCAGTATTCCTCTTGTCTATTGTAATTATATTGATAATAACCGTAGGATAAATAAGGACGAACATGGATATTTAACCCTAGTGAATCCCAATCGCCTGAGATATCATGCCGATCATTTCCTATTAGCTTTACAGGCAAAGCAAATTTTTTACATGGTCGATCTTGCCGATTGCAATTGGTCGGTTGTTATTGAAGGGAATAGACGGATTATTGTAATTAGAGATGTTGTTGATGAATATGAATATGATGAACAGTTTGATGAAACCCCGTGATCCACATGGAAAATCCCGAAATTAGTTGTTGACGATATTCTAAGGCGTAATGACCATGATGAAGGATTCTACATAGCTAGGGAGTCTGAGTAATAATGAACTACCAAATTATCCAATAAGAAGGGATTACAAAGAAAATGGATAGAGTAAGAAAATCTAAACAATTAACATGTTAAACAGCAAAATTTCCATTTGTAGAAGTTTATTGCATATAGTTATAACATTCTTTTATGTTATTTTTTTAAATTGTATGTATTGCATATAGATGTTTACTATTTAATTTAATTAACTTGACTAACTTATTTTTTTTTTATATTTATAGATTCACAGAAATGGAAGAACACAGAGGACCCTAGCCATCTTCTGTTGCCGACACCCAGCAGATAAGAAGAAGAGAGTGGGGAGAGGTCCCTAAAAAGGGATCAAATCCATCCTAGTGTCCAAAGAGTTCTAGAGTAGGACAATCTCGGACGTCCCTGTGGGAAAACTACAAGGCATATAAATGCCATTTGGGGGAGATCAGTCGGTCGAAAGTATCGATCTTGATATCGGACTAGAGCTCCGTACCAAAAGGCATGAAGGATATGCTTTGGGAGGATGCAAAGGTTATTAATGTACTGAATTACGTTAGTTTTTGCAAATCTAATTGTGTTACTTTTTTTAATCTAATTGTGTTCTTTTTTGTTTCTATATCATACAGAAAGAGTTCCAGATCGAGGATGATCGTCGAAAGAAGTAGGTGGTTCTCACCTCTTGCGACTTGAAATGAAGAGACTTTAAGGCCAAGCTCGTGAGTGGTTGGATCTCCTGTATAAGGAATAAGGAGGGCCAGACTAGGAAGCGACCTTGGGAGTTCTACAACTTCATTTCTGAGGAAGACTGGAATGCATTCGTGAAGATGCATTCTACAGAGGAGTTTAGGGTAAGCATTTTGTTGAATATTGTTTGATATTAATTATAATATATATTACTTCAATTTCATGGGTATTTTCTTATATGTAATAACTTGTATCCTATAAATAGCAAAGAAGCGAGAAGGCGAAGAGGAGTGCGGCCCATAACTTATGTCCTCATTATATGGGTCAACACTCATATGCTGAGATGAGTGAAATCTGGAGGCAAAAGGGCTTCATTCCTTCGGTTTCATCATCTTCGTCCAGTTGTTCATTTGTTTTTTTCAAGTCCACCAGATAGGACAATGACTTAGCTTCTTGCGAGATCCGTCCTTGACGACAAAGGACATCTCGTGGTGCCTGACAAGCAGACCACTGTTTTTTGAGACTCCATTGTAAGTTATGTTTATTTATAACATTATTATATTTGCCTTATTATGTATCATTTAATAATTATATTAACTTTTCTTTTGATAAATATGCATGAGGAATGAAGATGTAGAGAGGAATTAGGAGAGTTCGTCTCCTAGCCACAGGACGACATTCTGTCCCGCGCCCTTGACAAAAAAGACCACCCAGATCGGGTGGTCGGTTACGGAATCGGCGTTGGCCGAAAGACTGTTTACGAGGCTGACAAGAGGAGCTTGGTCCTGATGAAGAGGGTAGAGGACGTCGAAGCTCGAATCGATAACGCTGTGAGAAAGGCTGAGCAGCGAGTTTGAGCTAAGACAATCAAGGAGATGGAGGAGAAGATGGATCTAATGCTCCAAGTGAAGTTCAGGTTGTTCGCTGTGTAGTTCGGTATCCCGCAACCATAGGAACCTAAGCGTAGCAACAAGCCTGACCCTCCAGTCTTCCCATCTAGTAGCGGCTCGGGGGTTAAAGATCCTTTTCAAGATCTATAGGTGTGTTTACTCATGTTTTACAAACTACTAATCGCATATAAAATTCATATAATTTTAATGAATCAGATACTGACATCTTTGTCACTTTTGTTGCAGGAGCAAGTTTCCTATCAGTTGTTGCATATGGTGAACAACAATGAAGCAATCATTGTTGGTTTAGGAATCGTTCATCCATGTCTGACTCGAGACCACCATGCTGACATCTTTCCTTGTCATGTATAGGTCAGCGTCGACACTATGACCAAGTACATAAGGATGTCCCTCTCCCTGCCTCTTCTGTCTTCATCAAAAGGCTCGAGCAAGCTAACGGGACCTTTACACAGTGGCCAAAGCATCTAGTTCGGCTCCTGATGTCTGAGGTAAATTCATTCTGCCTCACTTTATGAAGTTGTATTCTACTAATGTATTAATATTAAGTTTTGAATTTGTTTGAATCAGCAAAGAGGTACGGGTCGAAAGGACGCAGCTGAAGGTGTTGCCAGCGGTCCTAGTGGTCCAAAGACAACTGAGTCTGTGAAGAAGGATGTTGCCCAGATTGATCTCACTAAGCTGGCCTTAAGTCATCTTAGTGAGAATTGTTGTCAAATAAGGGCCCAGTTGTCAAGGCTTCTGCCAGATAACATCGTCTCCTTTTATTGTCGGAAGATGATATTTGGGTACAAGACTAGGATATCGTGATCGTAGGAGAGGACATCACTTAACTTCTCATAGGAGACGAGTTGAACGTATTTGTGCTCCAAGTCTTTATGATGTAAGTTACCTGACTATTGAATATAATTCCTACTATAATATGTTTTTTTGATTTGTTCATGTTGCTAAATAGGCGTTGTTTCAATTAATTATAGGGCATATTATGAGTTGGTCTAAGAAGAATGACTAGGATCCTTTGGTTTCATGTGCCCTTCTAGGGTCTTGGCTACCTTGATCGGCAACGACCAGGATTTTGTCACTTCTTACATGGTATCTTTTATAGCCAATAACCATAAGAAGTGTTTCATCTTTTGCCCGTACCATGAAAGGTATGAGCTTCTTACATAGTATGTGAGGTCTTATATATTCGTATTTTAACTATTTACCAATCATTTTGTAGGCGTCATTAGATACTACTTGTTCTGTCCTTAGAGAAGAGGAAAGTATCCGTTTTCGATCCTCTTCAACGAAAACATAATTTAGCGATTAAGGAAGTGTTAAATACGTAATTATTTGTTAATTACATTTTTTATTTCACTGACAAAAGTAACAGATTGAAGTATAGTTATTGACAACTAATTTTTTTTCCAAATCTAGTGCTTTTAAGAGCTTTAAAGTTCAGTCCGGCCTCCGTAACAGATTGAAGTTGAACTGGATTCCAGCTCAGGTATCCCTATTTTCAATCATATGACTATTTTGTTGCCTTAGAATTGTATTAGATCTGTTTGATTTACATTTTAGTTGGTTTCCAAATGCAGTGTCCTCAGCAGATAGGAAACACTGAGTATGGCTACTTTCTTATGCATTTCTTATTTGACATCCTCCACAATCATGCTACTTGTGAGGATCTTTCAATGGTACGTATTATTCATGAGCTCCGTAATTTATTTTTGAGATCTAGGATATAGATAACTTAAGACCATCGATAATGGATGGATGGTGTTGTGTATGGATTGTATTGTGAACACACAATTAATTTGTGAATTGTGTTGTGAATTGTGTTGAGAACACACAATTGTGTTATGAATTTTGGATGGATTGTGTTGGATTATAATCATTTTAGAAACAGGTACTTTTAAAAAATAGAAATAGGTCTAATTATAGAGGAAACTCTGTCGAAATTTACGCTTGGAATCATGTATCCTGTTTTGTAGATATACTAAACCTATCTTTTCTTACCCTTTCAGGCAATTCAAAGAAAAATGTCATACTCACCTCAAGAGCTGATGGAGATTAAGTAAATATGGGCGGAATACTTCATTGGGGCCGGACAACATGTATAGGTAGAGCTAGCTTCTTCATCGCTTTTGTTTTTACTTAAATACATTAGGGTTAAATTTTTGTATAATCATTAAATTAAAACACTTTTTTGTATATAACAATTCATTGGGTTAAGTTAGTTGTAGATAATGTAAACTCATTTGGCATATAACAACTCAAATAACATTCTTTTTGTAGATAACAATTCATTGGCATAAACTCAGAATAAACTCATTTCCATACATATATGGCAGCAATTGACACTCCCTAATTTTAAGAAATGGTGGGAAAGCAGGAAAAAAACACATATTTGTTGTGGTTATTATAATAAACTGCAACACATATACCTTATTTGCTGCGGTTAAATAAAATAACCGTAGCACTTATTGATTGGAATAAAAAAAAATTTAATGAGTTAATGTTGCAGGTATTTCCAAAAACCAAAGCAAATAACGCTTATAAATGTTGCGGTATTCCTAAAAAACCGCAGCAAATAATAATTTAAAATTAATTTTTTTTAGTTTTTAAGAATAAATGTTGCGGTTATTTAGGAATAACCGCAACAAATAAGGTTAATTAATGATGCGGTTATACAAAAAAACCACAGCAAATAACAATATAAAATTAATTATTTTTTTATTTTTAAGAATAAATGTTGTGGTTATTTAGGAAAAACCGCAACAAATAATGTTAATTAATGTTGTGGTAAATAAAAATAACAGCAGCAAATACTATTTTTATTGCTGCGTCCAAAAAACCACAGCATTTATGGTTTTTTCATGTGCTTCGGCTATATGTACTGCATCATTATAACCGCAACAAATAAGGTTAAATAACCGCAATAAATAGACATTTTTCTAATAGTGTTAGTTTAGAACATTATGTTCATTAGTTTATAACATTATGTTCATTAGTTTAGATTATATTGTTCATTAGTTTTGAACATTATGTTCATTAATCTTAGAACATTGGAAGAAAAGTTTAGAATATTATGTTTATTTGTTTAGAACAACCCACCAGACTATTTAGAACAAGAGACATATTGTAGAACGAAGGAAATATTAGTTAGAACATTAGATTAAGGTTTTAGAACATTTATAACAACAATAAAACAGTAGATCAATGTATGTACATTAGAGCAAAGTTTTTAGAACAATGAAAGAACTTTTTAAAACATTAGGTTCTTTAATTTAGAACAACCAACCAAACTTTTTAGAACAAGCATTTAGAACAACCAACCAAACATTTTAGAACATTAAGTTCATTAGTTTAGAACAACCTACCAAAATACTTAGAACAAGCAAAGCATTATGTAGAATGACGGGTTCTAAACCTAAAATAGTTTGTTTAGAACAATATAAGTACAATTTAGAACATTATATACTAAATTTAGAACATTAGTCATGGATTTTGGAAATTAAATAATATTTAGTAAATTGTCAGTCCGAAGAGGTTTAGAACATTATGTTCATTAGTTTAGAACATTATCTTCATTAGTTTATAACATTATGTTCCTTAGTTTAGAAAATTATGTTCATTAGTTTAGAAAATTATGTTCATTAGTCTTAGAACATTAGAAGAAAAGTTTAGAATATTATGTTCATTTGTGTAGAACAACCAACCAGACTATTTAGAACAAGAGACATATTATGTAGATCAAAGAAAATATTATTTAGAACATTAGATTAAGGTTTCAGAAAATTTATAGCAACAATAAAATAGTAGATCAATGTATGTACATTAGAGAAAAGTTTTAAGAACAATGAAAGAACTTTTTAGAACATTAGCTTCTTTAATTTAGAACAACCAACCAAACTTTTTAGAACAAGCGTTTCAAATAACCAACCAAATGTTTTAGAACATTAAGTTCATTAGTTTGGAACAACCCACCAAACTACTTAGAACAAGAGAAACATTATGTAGAATGACGGGGTTTGAACTTAAAATAATATAGGTCTTGTTTGGAACAATATAAGTACAATTTAGAACATTATATACTGAATTTAGAACATTAGTCACGAATTATGGAAATAAAACAATATTTAGTAAATTACCGTTGAGTTTATGGGTGTGGCTGAAGATGATTCCGTGTCCTTATTAATCCTTTGGATGAGTTTTTGATACCCATTTGTGTTAGATTATGAAAATTAACCAAAAATAAAAAGATAAAACGCCATGACTGAACACACGGAATAATACTTACAGAAGTCCCGCAATCATCGTCTTCGACAGTTGTGAATCTTTGTTGAAGAATTCCATGACTGAAGAACTGTGAAAAAACAAGAAACAATGGGGCAGAGGAAATAATCTACTGCCAAAAAAGCAAGAAACAATGGGGCAAATGAAATAAGCAAGAAACAATGGAAATTTAAAGCCGAAATGTTGAAGAAAGACACAAAAAGGCAAAAGAAAGGCCAGAAGAAGACGAAAAGTGTTTGGAGCAGTGAAGGAATGATTTGACATAGCAGAAAAGTGAAGTGGGTTATCATTTACCGAAGTGTCATTTATTTCTTTTGAAACAACTACTTTTTGTCAGTTATTGTTGTAATTATGATTTTGCCATTATTTTCATGATAAATCCCATCAGTTAGATCTCGCAAGTGGATTGTCTTAGATGGGTTCTCACCCACAAAAGGGTTCTCATATTAGGGGGTTCTCACATGAACCTACCATATATATATATATATATATATATATATATATATATATATATATATATATATATATATATATATATATATATATATATATATATATATATATATATATATGGGGTTGTAAAACCCTAACCCTAATTTACTAAAACCCTAAAAAGCAATCTAGAAAAGTTCTTGATTCCGTACTAGCATACGTGGAAGATCCAATCTTGCTTGTAGACCAATACTAGAGGAACGACATTTGAAGTTCTAAAATCTTTGAAAGAGTGCCCTTTTGCTTTGAGGAAATCACACATCAAGGGTATGTTATTCTATACTAATAATTCATATTACTATATGCATGAGATCATGTTTTAGACGCTAAAAAATCATTTCTTGTAATTCCGCTAATCGCATCTAAGTCCTAAAGTGGTATCAATTAGCCTCTTGCATATTTTAATATGATTATGTATGAAATTTTGTTATTTTGATCTAATTAGAGGAGGTTTAATAAGTGGATTAAAATTACATTATTAAAATTGGATTTTAATCGGTTGGAATTGATTAATTTATTGCATTTTGATGCTGGGATTAATACTGATTTTGCACAAATTTCGGTGAAATTGGTTTGCCTCTTGTTTTTGTGTTCATGCATAAAGGCCAAATGGAATATCTTAAAACTTGAAATTGTGAGTTTCTTGCAGGATTAAGGTTCGAAATTTGGTTGATTGTTGTTTGGATATCATGTATACACAATTTGATTGGTTTTTACATTTAAATTTATTCAACAAATTGAGAAATTACATTTTCGGAATCACGAGCCCTAAATTTTGCCCTAAATTGATTAATTCTTCTGAAACTTATGAATTTTCATTATTAATCAATCGAGGAGTATAATTATATGATAGTTATATGTTTTGCTCTAATTTTTTGCCCCAAATTTGAACAAAAGTTGCTTGAATCCAAAAAACTTCTGCAAGTGTTGCGCAAGTGTGGGATTTCATGGAAGCCATGGCTCAAACTATGGTGGTTAGTTGTTGACGAGGTTGGGTCTAGGAGACTCGCCAGCCCCAACAAGTCTATGGGTGGGGTCAGTTCATGGTGGGGTCTTCGAGACTTTTGCTGGCATGTGATTGTTTGATGAGGGGGGCTGCAGTGCGTGGAGAGGAAGGTTTGGGGGCCACAACGGGCCTGACCAGGCTTGGAGCCCGGTCAACCTAAATCTTCTTGCTTTATATATTTTTTTTGTTTTGCAATTTTAATTGAATAATTAATTTGAGATTAATTATTACTTTTAAAATTTAATTGAATCAAAATAATAAGGTTAATCAATAGTCATTATTGATGAAAAATTATTTTATTTTATTAATTTGGTTAGTAAAATATTAAATAATCAATGTTTTAATTTTATTAATTTCGTTAGTAAAATTAAAATGTCCTTATTTTGCTAATGACATATACTATTGAAGTTCTATTAATATGATTGATAAAATTGAATAATGGATATTTTTTATGGCATGCTTTATTTTTTGGATTATTATTTGACTTTATTAATGTGATTAATAAATTGGAATAATAAAATGCTTTTAATTGTTAATAACATGTTGTTAATTTCTAACATGTTGATATTATTAATTTTATGCTTGTTATTATATTTGATATTATGATTGCATGAGGTGATTAGTATGGCCCAAATTAGGATAGAAAATACGATCTTCGCATCATTAAAGTTTTTTTTGTATCCTAAATACGGTCTACATATCGTTTGTATTTTTGTAATTCATTTAAATTTGTTATTATAAATATCAAATATTATTTGTAATCGCTATGGATGGTGATCCAAGGATGAAGGTCCAAGATGATCAAGGATGGTGATCCATGATGTTTCAAGGATGAAGCTCATGAAGAATAGTCTTTAGGGGTTAGGGGCCATACTAGGATCACATTTATTTTTTGCATTTTATATTTCCTTAAATATGCTTTCTAAGTTTATGTTGTTTTATTTATTTTATGAGTTTGCTTTTAAATAAATCAACATGACATAGGTCCCTAGTTAATATTGAGTTAATATGCTTTTTCAAACAAACACCTATTGGAGCCTTCGATCATTAGTAATAGGTTCTGCCTAAGCAGGGTGTTGCTAATTGTCTTAGGATAAATATGGTAAGTTTGGGAAATTTACAAGTCATGTTTGGTTATACTCAACAAAATCATCAAAAGGGTTTTGGGTTTTGAAGCAAAGGGATAGGAATAAGAAAAAAAGTTATCACCTATCAATCAAGAATTACAAGTGTTGTAATTAGTAAAGAGTTTACTTACCTTGATAAAATAACTTTAAGAGTAAGGCCCAAGTCCGCTTAAAATTATTTTAGATAGGATCTTGGAATCACTTAATTTAAAAGGGGACAGTTTAAATGAATTGATTATGTGTCGCTTATATTATTTAAGTAATTTAAATACCCATAGCTCATTTTGATAAACATAATGAACTTTGCATATTTTCTATTGTAGATATCATGTCTAACAACAACTCACCTTTCAACTTGCGTTCAATCCTTGAGAAGGATAAACTAAATAGGAAAAACTTCCTTGATTGGGAAAGGGACCTAAGATTGTTCTAAGGTCTGAAGGAAGCGAGGATGTCCTTGAAAGCCCTATCCCAACCTTAAGCTCTACCCCTTCAGATGCTGAGTTAACCAATCATAGGGTTGTCTTAGAAAGGTCAGTACCTGTTACTTGCCTTATGCTGGCTTCCATGGAATTTTCCATTCAAAAGAGGTTTGCGAAAATGGATGTCTATAGCATCATCCAACAGCTGAAAACCATGTTTCGGCTATAGGCTACAATTGAAAGGTATGATACTCACAAGACTATCCTTGAGTGTCATTTGGAAATGGGGAAGTCAGTAGGAGAACATGTCTTCAAAATGATTGGTCATTTTGAAAATATGGAAAGATTAGGCTTTCCTTATATCCAAGAGTTGGCCACTAACATCATACTACACTCCCTTTATAATGGGTTCAAGAATTTTAGGTTGAACTACCATATAAATGAGGTAGAGAAGATTCTTACTAAGTTACATGGGATGCTCATAACTGCTGAGCAAAACATCCAAATCAAGCCTAAGAAGGAAGTTTTAATGGTTCAAAAGGAAAAAAGATTTAAGAAGGCTAGGGCTGGCAAAAAGAAGTATGATAAAGGTAAACAATTTACCAAAACTTCTGAAAAAGCCAAGGGCTATTGCAAAACCAAAAGTGGCAACTCATAGTAAATGCACCTATTCTGACGGGATTGGTTATTAAAAGAGGAATCGCCTCAAGTACTTGAATGATAAGAAGTCTGATGCTTTTACTTCTGGTATCTATGTTATAGAATAACTTTAGCAACTTCTACTTCTTGGGTATTTGATACCGAATGAGTTACTCATATGTTTTTTTTAATGTGAAAGGACTAAAAAGGAGTAGAAAACTGGCTAAGGAAGAGGTAGAACTGCGTGTTACAAATAAAGCAAAGGTTGCAACAGTTGGAACTTATAATTTACCATTACCTTTTAAATTAATATTAGAACTTAATAATTGTTATTATGTTCCTCATATTGATAAAATATTATCTAAATTCATGTTTTAAAACTTGAAGGATATTCATTTATAATAAAGAAAGATTATTTCTCTATTTATTTGGATGATATGTTTTTATGTCAGTGCTAATAATGGGTCGTATTTACTCAATCAAGATAAACATGTTCTTAACATAGAAAGCAAGAAACATTGAACAAATAACACTAACCCTACCTATTTGTACTGTCATTTAGGCCATACCAACTCAAATCGCATTTAGAAGTTACAAAAAGTTAGACTTCTAACAGCTTTTGATTATGAATCATTAGATGTATGTTACTCTTTCTTGATAGGTAAGATGACAAAAACACTTTTTTCTAAAAAGGTGGACTATTGGGCCTAATACATACAGATATAGGTAGACCAATGAGTACAAAAGCTAGGGGAGGTTACAACTACTTCACAACCTTTATTGATTATTTAAGTAGATATTGAGATATTAACTTAAACCTAAGTCGGAATTTTTTTTGAAAAGTTCAAGAGTTTCAAAAAGAAGTAGAGAACCAACATAGTAAGACAATAAAAGCATTACTAGCAGATTGTGGTGATGAATATTTGGGCCAAGAATATAGTGGTTATTTAAACACCTCAGATGAATGATGCTTATGAAAATCAAACTCTATTAGATATGGTTTGATCGATGGTAAGTCTTGCTAACCTTTTAGTGTCATTCTGGGGATATGCTCTCAAAATTACTACTTTTCCACTAAAAATGACTTCGTCAAAGGCTGTAGATAAAACTCCATATGAGTTACGGAGAGGAATTGTTCTTAACCTATATTTTCTATGCGTTTGGGATTTGTAAGATTTATGTAAAATGTCCATATGAGTCTTAAGCTATTACTTTTACAACTACTAAAAAATAACAAAGTGTTTATTGCTAAGGATGATACCTTTCTAGAAAAGACTTTATTTCCAAAAAGGTAAATGGGAGTAATCTATTTTTTGAAAAAGTTCGAGAAGCACAATAAACGGATATGAATCAATCCATGTCAAAAGTAGAAACACTTGTGCCATTACATGTGGTAGAGGTTATGCATTGGATAATCTTGTTCCCATGTCTGACCCTGTTTGGAGAAAGTACATTCAACGCATGATCCTCCTACTGCTCCACTCAAATATGATTCAAGCAAAAATTCTCAAATTGTTGAGAAGAAAATTTCTCCTGTTGTTGCCCTATGCAGATCTAGTGGATCAAGAAACCAACCAAAGAAGCTTTGTGGATTTCTTGTTAACCAAAAATAATGAAATATTGATTTTAGAACTTGAGAAACCTACTAGATACAAAGAAGCCTTGGTAAGTCAAAACTCCAAAAATGGCTTGGCGTTATAAAAATTAAAATGGAACCATATATGAAAATCAAGTACAAGACTTGGTTAATTTGCCTGATGGGGTTACACCTATTGGATGCAAATGAGTTTTCAAAGTAAAAACAAACAAGGATGGATAAATTTATATTTTCAAAGCAAGTATCTCAGAGTTGGAATCTTTGATTTGATGAGGCAACCAAACAGTTTGGTTTTCTCAAGAATAAAGATGAAGCTTGTGTTTACAAGAAGTTTAGTGGGAGTATCATAATTTTCTTAGTCCTATATGTAGATGACATATTGCTCATAGAAAACGATGTTCCCATTCTTGAATTAGTTAACCATTCTTGAATCAGTTAAGGAATGGCTAAAGAATTATTTCTCTATGAAAGACTTTGAAATGCTGAGTACGTATTAGATTTAGTTAAAGAACTTATAATGATAATATAAGTTCTTTTCTAGATTTGATGTGGAAACTTTTAAAAGAGGTTTTCTCACCATACAACATGGCTTATTTCTAGGTAGGACTCATTGTCCTTCGAACATTAATGAGACTAAGAAAATGAATAATGTGCATTATGGTCCATTATGTATAACATAATTTGTACCTAACCAACTATTTCATTTGCCTTGAGCATACGTAGCAGATTCCATTCGAATCTAGGTGAAAACATAGGAGTGTTGCTAAGAATATCCTAAAGCAATTGAGAACAGCTAAGAATCATTTCTTAGTATACAAAGTTGAAAGTGAATTGATGATTAAAAATTATATCGTTGTGAGATTCCAAATAGACAAAGATAACTTTTGATCTCAGTCAGGTTTTACCTTATGTTATATATGCAAATAATCATATATGTAAATGTTATACATATATAAATAATTATATATGTAAATGTTATGAATATAAGTGTGTGTATATATATATGGGGTTATAAAACTCTAACCCTAATTTACTTACTAGCTTTTTCCTCCTCTCACACAATTACTAAAACCCTAAAAAGCAATCAAGAAAAGTTCTTAATTCCGTACTAGCATATGTGGGAGATCCAATCTTGCTTGTGGACCAATACTAGAGGAACGACGTTTGACGTTCTAAAATCTCTGAAAAACGTACCCTATTGCTTTGAGGAAATCATGCATCAAGGGTATGTTATTTTATACTGATAATTCATATTATTATATTTATGAGATCCTGTTTTAGATGCTAAGAAATTGTTTCTTGCAATTCCGCTAATCGCATATAATTCCTACAGTTCATGCTAAAGCAACCATTATAAACTAACCTAAGGTTTATACAAATATAAATGGAAATGCCCTATTTAGGTGCTAGGCAAGACACTTGAAAATTAGATGTTGTGTGAGACACAGTACACAAGCATATCTTAACTTCTGTTAGCTTCACTCTATCGCTTGCTGTTTTGAAATTTGTTGATCTGACTGATGCCTCTCAACTTACTGCAAAGAGGCTTATGCATTTTTAGATGCTCTTTGAGGCACTTTTCGGGTTCTTAGATAACGTTGTTTGGAATGTTTTTACACGAGTAGCCATCACCCTTGAGCTGGAAGAACTATGTAATGGCCTAGAGTTCTTTAACATAGAGTAGGTCATAACCATGAATAAAGATGTTGCTAGAAGGCTCAAGCTTGTTAAGAAAGTGCTTAACAATGCCAAAGGTGTGTTGATGTAGACATAATTACAAGTTGCGGGTTTTTTTTAAAGGGATTTATGACTTTTTTATGGTTACCCAATGGGTTAAAATTTTTGTATCTCTAGTAATTGACGAATGAAAGAATTTCCTTGTTTAATTTAAAGAGGGGAGATATTTATTGTAGAAGCGTTTCCAGCGGTATTGCAACTTGATTAGTTATCTGGTTAAAATGAATTATGTATGCGTTTTTTATTGATGATTTCCCTATCACTTAATGATTTGTGGATTCTTCAAAAACTCATTTATACACATGTGGCCAAGCTGTGGCCATGGTTTTTTTTATTCATAACCGGCCCACATTTTAAGTGAGTCAGGTCTTGGGCTAGCTAGAACCATTAATACACAAAGGGGTACTTCGAAAGCTCAAAGTTTCAAATGAGGTTGCAATGATTTTGTATACCCAATTACAAGAAAATAGTTTCTTGTGCATCTACTAGCTACAAAATCTTTAAGATCATCTAGCCTAGTGAAAATCACTTTATATAATTGGTTATGCTACTTAATTCAATGTTACCAAAAAATGGGGTGACTAGTGTAATTCAACCCTTGATTCTTTTAATATCTAGGTATATTATGGGGTTCATCAAATGAACATTGAATAAATTTCTTTTTTATTCCCTCTGTGTAACCAATCAAATAGGTAAATGTTTTCGCAATCAAACAGGTAAACTAATCAACTGCTTGAAATGTAATAATTTGTACATATACATTTTTAATTCTAACAGAAAGAAAATTTCTACTCTAATTTCAAATAAACTATTGATTGTCCATATTTCATGAGAAATTTTCATGGTTCAATCAAATCGGGGGAAATTTAGGGTTTTTATTTATTTATTTTTGACTAAAATGGATAAAAATTTCCTCAAATTCATGATATAGTACGATAATTTAATAATTAAGACATGAGATTCAAAGAAAATGTACTAAATTGATTATATTCGAAAAAGATGAAAAGAAATTATGGATTTTTCCCCAGTTTTTAAGAGAGAGAATGTGTGGAATAGAGAGAGGGGCTACCGATAAGATGGGAAATGAAGAATGCATAAGTAAGTCTAGGTATGGGCCGGCCGACACGCTTTTGGCACAGTACGACACGAGCACAATCGTGGCACGGCATAACACGCTGCCCGTGGAGTGGGTCGTAGGCTAGGCCGCGCATAACAATAAAACTTTAGGCACTAGCACACAAGTGGAATGACGCACGGCCAGAAGTACGTTATTATTTACTATTATTTAATACTATTTTGAGTATTAATATTATTATGATTACTATAATTAATATTACTATTATATTTAATATTAATATATTCTTATAATATAATTTATATTATCTAAAATTATTTTTTCCAATTTTATTTTATACTTTATTTTTATTTTTTGTTATAAAAATTAGGCCAGCATGAGGCACAACATGGCAAGCCAAGCACGTGGGTCATGCTAGGATATTGGTCGAGTTTTAGGGAAAGGTAGCACAACACAACATAACACGATCATAGTTAGGCACAACACGACATGACAAGAGGTTAGACTCGAGTTCACAAGATCCATGACGGGCACACGTCACGACTCGTGCCCACCTCTATGCATGAGTGGGCAATGCATAAGTTGTTTGTTAGTTGGTATTGTTTTGGAGTGAATGGATGTAAATTTTACTTTCAATTTTGGAGGAAATGTTTTCAATAGGTGTAAAATGAATTTACAATCCATGTTTAACATCATATATTTTATTCCAAACCAAATAATATAAAATGGAAAAACAATTTTCAAGGAAAACGTTTTACATCCTACTAAACGGAGCCTAAGACTCTATTGTAGTATATTTTATTTTTTCATGGGGAAATACATATAACTTTTCCTAAGATATGATAAAGTTATGTGTCATTTTTTTCATGCTAAAATACCTAGGTTGACATATAATCACTAGTAGAAATAATTTAATGTTCGGCTATGTATTAGCGTCGTATTAGCAAACTACTAATAATATGCGATGTATTAATTTAGAACCGCCTCTAATTAATTAAACCCAATTAAAATGCGGTGGGTCTTCCCTAAAACCGTCGCATTTTAATTGGGTTAATAAAAAAAACATGAGCCTAGGTCATTTTACTTTAGAATTTCAGATCCTTTTCCATTCTATAACAGCTATTACCACCTCTCGTACGCTCATACCTCTCACAGTCATTAAGGAGCCTTGCCACCACCAATAGCACCGAACCACGACACCACCAAGTCATGCCACCACCAACAACACTGAACCACCGAAACACTTCCTCTCATTCGTCGTGTTCTCCACTGCATTTTAGGTATGATTTTTTTGGATTTTTGTTATTTATTCCATTTCATACATAGATATTTGATTGATGTTGTTAAATGTGAATGTAAATATGTTAAGTAGTTCGAAACTTCAAATTAAGGTTTATATTAGTTGGAATTATAGGTATTTTAATTATAAGTGTTAAATTTCTGCGCAATTGTGGAGTTTTAGGTAAATTTTATTAATCTTTTTGGTTTGAAATTATGGTGTATATGAATTAGTATGTTGGGTTATGTAATATATTTCAATTAGTATGTGTATTAGTAGGAATTGAATTATATTAGTATTCATATTATTAGGAATTTAGCTAGTATGTTATTTGAATTATGTTTGTATATTAGTATTCATATTAATAGGAATTTAGCTAGTATGTTATGGTGAGAACCCATCCTTATATAAGAACCATGCATAAATAAGAACTCATCTATAATCGTTAATTAAGTGTACTTTGATGGTTGTGATTAATTCTTCAGTAATGGCAAAATTGTAAATATAAAAAAGTTTGAAATTAATTGGCAGTTGAGAAAAATTCTCACCCCATAATTATTAGGTAGTTTCCAAAAATGTCTCTTTATATTCTCAATGAATTAGGCTGCTAATGTCAACTTCCACAATTCTTTAATAGTTTCCAAATTATTTCTATTACTTTATATTTGATTTTCATTATTTTTCAGTAGTAATTTGAACACCAATATTAAACTTTGGAATATTAGTATTAGACCTTAAAATAATAGAATAAATATTTAAAATATATGTGTTAGGATTTAGAACATCACTACTCAACTTTAGAACATCAGTATTACATAATGCAACAACAGATGAAATTTTTAAACATATGTATTAACCTTTAGAACATCAAATATTAATTTATAGTACATCAATATTAGACCTTAGAACAATAGAATAAACCTTTAGAACATATGTGTTAAGATTTAGAATACCAGTACTCAACTTTAGAACATCTATATCAGACCTTAAAATAATAAAATTAACATTTAAAACATATGTGTTAAGCTTTAGAACACAAGTACTCAAATTTAGAACATTAGTATTACACATTATTACATATTACAACAATAGATAAAATTTTTAAACATATGTGTTAACCTTTAGAACATCAATATTAGATCATAGTACATCAGTATTAGACCTTTGAACAATAGAATAAACCTTAAAAACGTATGTGTTAAGATTTAGAACACTTGTACTCAACTTTAAAACATCAATATCAGACCTTAGAATAATAGAATAAACATTTAAAACATATGTGTTAAGCTTTAGAACACAAGTACTCAAATTTAAAACATCAGTATTACATATAGAATAATAGAATAAAATTTCAAAACATACGTGCTAAGGTTTAGAACACTAGTACTCAACTTTTGAACATTAATATCATACCTTAAAATAACTGAATAAACATTTAAAACATATATATTAAACTGTAGAACACCAATACTCAAATTTAGAACATTAGTATTACACATTAGAACAACAGAATAAAATTTTAAAATATATGTGTTAAGTTTTAGAATATTAGTATTGCGTTTTAGAACATTAGTAAACAATGAAATGAATATTAATACTAGTATTCTAAAAAGTTAGACTATTGTTCTTAATATTAAA